>CM050325.1:154376177-154776177 GCA_027475135.1 Bactrocera correcta
TTGTATGTCCGATATATGCGTTTCTAATATCTTCAAAGGCTTACCGAGCCATGCTAGCATGCTTTAAGTGAGCCCCTCCACTAAAATTGTATCCTGTATATAAGATAAGCAAGCCAACAGTAGCATTCTTCCAACTATGCAATGTGTAAAACCACTTTTCATAACTCTTTTCAATGCTACTTGACACTCGCATCATATATTTATAATAATTATGCGCACAAATTCACTTTTAACGGTAACGAAAACCAACTACTTGTCTGCCACCGGTAATTTTCTATTTACATCACTCACTTGGCAATACATAATTCTCAGCTGATGACCATCTTTTGCGGAGTATTAATCTAGCCATAAGATAATCCAAGTCTTTCATTTGCATCTGGCGAATGAAGCGACGAGCGACGCCAGACAACAGGCGAAAGACTGCGGCGCGAAGCGAATGTATGTACGAATGGCTGAGCTCGTAAAAAGCAAAATGTCTAAACACATTTAATTAGGTAGCGCATAACGACTAATCACTAGAAGCAACAATCCGGCTAGCTGACAGCCAAGACTGGCATATCTGCCTATCTGCAGAAGATAGAAGACGTGGTTAATGCTTAGTTGGATGTTTGGCAGCGCAAAACCATGAGAATCGCTCAAGTAATGCGGAAGGTGATCACTAGCCGCAGCCGCAGCAGTGAGATCAGTGAGACGTTTGCCACGTTACAGGGTTGTGAAAGAAGAGTGGGCGCAAAAGATACTACGGCTGCTTGAGAATCAGGAAACGAACACAACTACGCCAGCGCTGCAATGGAAATACGCTAAGCTGTGCTGGAAGTGATCGCAACGCGATCGCAAGATCAACAGATCACTGTTATGTGTATGTGGGGTATTTAGTTTGTATAGAGCACTGTATGCGCCTGTTGGTGTCTGGGCAGCGCAGTTACGTCTCGTTGCAGCGCAACACCACATTTGCCACATTATCATTACAATAATCGCTTGGCGGCAAAAACTTGATAGCGATCACAATGCAACGATGCCAGCCACGCCCAATTAGCAGGCGCTGGGGTGTAGAGTGAGCGCAGCGGCCGTGGTCGAGCTCGAGCTGGAGAAAGAGGAGGACGAGGACGAAGCGGAGCGCATACAATAGTTATGGAAATCAGCGAAGCTTGACGATGACAGGCACAAAACTGGCAGATATCATAGCATTGTGGCACCTATGCAGGCCAGCACTCCATATACACACACATAGGCACATGCTGTTGACACGAAGAATTCTGAAGAGTTCTGGCCACAGCTGTTCAATGTCCGCTTGCTTGCAATTTCAGTTTCGCTCAGTTGCAACGCTTTCGATGCTATCTGAGCACGCTGCCGCTGCGTCGCATTGCTGATCGTTGATCGCTGATCGTGAACGCGCGCCGACTACACCAATTGAGCGCGTTCACGACATGCAACGGCTGATCATTATATTACACACACATACACACTGGCGCTCATATTTGCAGGTGAGAGACTCATTTGCGCACCTCTAATGGCGTCAAGCGACAGTGTTGAGTTTATTAATTTAAATATAAATTGCCCAGTAAAGTAATTACCGACAGCCGCGTGTGAGTGTGTGTGCCTACTGGTCACCATGCGGCAGCTTGTTGTGGGGGTTTAGGCTATTATATAGTTAATATGCGCTTATTAACGCTTGCAACGTAGTGTGGCATTTGCTTGGCGCTTTTCCTTGTAAATTTTAGGTGTGTGGAAATCCGCTCTGCAAACGCTCCTTCAAGCTCAAGAGCCGGAAGTACTTCACTGGCTACACTGCGCTTGAAATAAGTGCTCTAGATGAAGTTGTAGCTAGCGCTAATGGTTGCGCAAATTGGTGTTGATGGAATGTTAAAGGAGTAATGATTGGAGGTAGAGGTTTGAAGCAGCTTAATGTTCAGGAGTTTGCTTGGTTTTGCTCGGTTTTTTCAAACGTAGGATGGATGAAGTGATCTGCATGAAGAATTAAATGTATCAGCTTGAATTACTTGAACTATGGTCAGGTTTATCAGGTGTTTCTGCATCTAGTTTCCTACCAAAATTATAGGCGAGAATCCGTATGTTCATCGGCAACATTTATCTGACCAGCGGAGCAGTTTGAAGTTTGGAACGTCGAAAATACTATTTTTGGGAACTTTTTTCTCTGGAACATTCATTAAATGTTGAGTTTAAGCTTCTGACTCTCTTTACGATGGAGTCATGAGTAGAACTTCACGCAAGTGAGGAAAGTTTTGCAAGACTTGAGAGTGGCCAGAAACTATTCTTTTACATAAGGTTAAAATGGGAAAGCGAACCATCCGCCGCTAGGCTTGTGCGATGAGTTTGATGAGTTTCACGTAAAAAATACCGCCAAAGAAAAGCGAACAACAGCCTTGGACGGGAGACCTCCTTTGACCCTCACTCGACGAACAAACACCTAACTCTATAAGTCACTCATTATTCTCGTCCCGCTATATGATGCCGATTCATAGACTAAGACAATATCTGATGAGTCGGCGATACGAGTTTTCAAGAGAAAGTTTCTGCGGAAGATTTATGGTTCTTTGTGCATTGGCTGCAGCGAATGCCGAATTCGATGAAATGATGAGTAGTATGAGATACATGTACGAGGACATAGACATAGTTCAGCGAATTAAAATACAGTGACTAGGTCTTGTCGTCGTAATGGACAAAAATACCCGAGCTCTGAAAGTATACGACGCAGAACCCGCCAGAGGAAGCAGAGGAGGAGAGCATTCTGTTGAAAAGACCAAGTGAAGAAGGACCTGGCTTCGTTTGGAATCTCCAATTGGAGCCAAGCAGCGGAAAGTAAGAACGACTGGCGTTCTGTTGTAAACACGGCTATAACCGCGTAAACCAAGTGTCTACTCCAATGAAGGAGAAGAATCTTCTGACCTAAGGCAGAAAAGCCGAATTCCAACCAGATAATTTCGAAATCTCAGCGCGTCCACTTCACAAAATTTACTTGTAGTCTAATAATACCCACTGTACACGAAACGGAAGTAGAACAGAACAGAAACAGAAATCAACATGTTTTCTATTTCGTCGAGAGTTGCCAACATCCCCATTTTCATCAATCAGAATCACCCCAAAAACAGCGAACTGAAGTTGCCTGCCGAAGAGCGCTTACTAAACTTCATATACTAAAACCTTGCTGTGCAGTTCGTTCTGTTCATTTAGAATCTAACCCACCGCCCCCTCCACCAGCTTCCACAGATATTTCGTCGCATAAATAACAACATTTCAGCAGTTATTGCCAGCAGCAGCAGCGGTCAACAACGCCTTTGAGTCTTCATCCGCCGCATACGCATGTCCGACACGCACGATCAGCCCTACAAAGCGGCGTAATTCTTGCGCGGCGGCCCATACTCATATCTCAATACTTCGATAGACGCTATACGCGCCCGCCCAAAAGCCTCCTCAGCCGGCCTCCTGCAATCACACAATCAACAACATTAAAATGTTTATTAACTTTGGCATCGTTAACGCGCCGCGGCGCGCAATCCGCTCGCAAACGCACACTGTTAGGCAACTTAATATGCGAATAGTATGTTGCTGTGCAACACTGTAGTCAGTCAGTTTAAAAGGCTAAAACGTTTTATTGGCAATTTGGCTGTGAGAGATCGCCGTAAATATGGCGGATACTGACGACAAGCGCGTAGTCGATGCGATTTTATTACTCCTTAGTTACCGCCCATGCGTTGCGACGGTGGCGTAGAAGCACAAATCCACAGACATATGTAGGTTTGAATGTAGTTGCTGTTTTTTTGTTGGCAATTTGTTGTTTTTAGTGTTGTAAAAGCCCAGAAGTTGCTAACAAGCAACATGACTTAATTTATGTACGTGTTGGCGGATTTTACGAGCTCTATCAAAGGTTCCGGATGAGTAAAATACGTGTGGGTCTAGCTTAGGAGTCGATGAGATGTATTTAAGTATTTAAGGTCCGGGTTATTCACCTGATGTAGGAGCCTAATATACAAAGAGAACACATTTTGGCACCGGAACATTTGGATATTCCCTGCAGAGAAGGCGCTTCTGACAATGCCTGGAAGTTCCGTCATTTTTCAGAAAGAGGTGCTTGGACCACTTTGCTAAAACGAAATAGATTCGATTTCGTAGTTGATAGTTCCACGGAGATCTCGGGTTTTCCATTCCACAGTCGAAACACTGTTGCTTGCTACCGTCATAATTCCAAGGTATAGATTAAGCGACCTTGATATATTGACAAAAGTTTTGAATTAACCTCGGACATGAATTCTCGGTTTACCGAAGGATTGACATCCCAGATATTTCAACTTCAAGCTGAACTGGTCTTCCTAAGGACAATTTGACAATTTGCGTACGTCCAAAGTTTTAGTCTCAGGACATGTATGACAAGATGAATTTGGACAGCCTTTACAAGATGAGCTTTGCTTAGAGCAAGTAGTTGAATACATGATGCTCCACAGTATTCTTTCATCCCTGCTCAGTTTCATTAGAAAACCAATATTGTTATCTGAGTTTGTCCACAACAATGTCCTCTTTGTCTACTTCTTCATCCAAACTAAATGAAATTGCAAACAGTTATTGCTGCACCCAATGCTGTAACAACCCACAAAAAACAAAGAAAAATCTTTTCTGAAACCTCAGCGAAAGCAAAAGAGACACAAAAGTTTACAAAACAGCAGCAGAACTTCATATTTGCAGATGTTGCAAGAAAACCGAAGCGGCGCAAAAACTCATCTCAAAACTTAACTAGTCATACGAAAAAGCCAAAGTAAACTACAAGCCATGACAGGCGGCAGCGAAGACGGCGAGCAGGGGATGAATGCAGACCAATATAGACGGAAAATGTCCCACTCCACCTCCTCGACTTAAAACGCCCAACTGCACTATTTCCAAATGAGCGCGGATTAAGAACAGAAGAACACGGTAGAGGCAAGGCGGAGGTCTCACATTTGTTGTTGCACGACCAAACCACAAAACTTAACTTGGTTTTGCAAGTGCGGGCCGGCAGGCAGCATACACAGGCTGTGTTGGTCCAGAAACGTGGCAAACTGGCAACACGTCAAATGGTGCACACCCAAAATCGCATCCGCATACATCGAAGGGCGCTAAGTGGCAACAGCAGCAACTGCGGCAGCAGCAAGTTGATTGTGTGTACGGCAACCATCAGCCAACTGCTGACCGGCCTCCATGACACTGCTGGGCTCGTACCGTACAAGCGATGGCCGGTCAGTGAGCTGACTTGTTGTGGCTGCAACTTGCCACAGCTTGGCGGCTGTGCTGGTGCGCTTGTTGGTCGGTGTTGCTGCCGCGTTTGAGCCATTGTAGGCGTCAACCTGCTCTTTAAGCTGTATTATTTATGCGGTCGCGTACCCGCCGTGCGATAAGCAACGAAGTGCGCGTGCGCGCCACTGCCGCCACAATTTTGACCGCCCTTTCTGCTCAATATAGCGGTGATTATTGAGTGCTGCTGCCAGCCAACAAACGCGTTAGCTGCTTTAATGTGCGGCTATTTGCCGTTGCCCTTGTTGTTGTTGTTGTTGTTGTGCTTGATCGCGTATTGTGATTTAAACTACTTTTAGGGCACTCGAGTGTCCTTACACATAAACGCAAGCACACACACACACCTGCATACTGTTTATTGCAGCTGGGCGTCGCTGCCCATATAAAATTGCAATATTCGTTTGCTGCTGCTGTGGCTTCTTCTGGCTTTACGACTTTATCAGTTGGAATGCATCTCTGCGCCTGCGGGCATTTCTAAAGCTTTCTTTTATTTCCGTACGAGTTCGTTTGAGGAACTTTTTTCTGCTTCATTCTGCATTGTAAACTAGAACTTCGAATGCAATACTCGGTAGAATTTCATTTTCATAGCAAATTTTCTGTGATTTTTTCCGCAGGCCATGGCAGCAAAGCAACTCTGCTTTTTTAGCTCATGCGAAATCGTTTTATCAGCATAATTCTCCGCGGCTCACTTGGCGCTGCTTCACTTGCCACTTTTATTGTTGCCTTGTTATTGCCTTGCAACTGAGTTGCATCTGTGCCTTTGTCTAGTGCCACATTTTCTTCGTATGTTCTGGTTCTTGCTTTGGTTTCGATACTCTTTTTGTTACTGTTTATAGCCGCAAATAATAACAATAATAATGATAATCATTATAATATGCCAACCGACAATAGGCAGTGAATAGCGCGAAGTGAATATGAATAGTAGTTAGGCAATGCGGTTCGGAGTGGTTTTGCGCCCACAATTACTCGCCACTAAATGCGGTCGAAATGAAGGGTTTGCAGCCGCCAGCAGTTTTGGGTCACTGATTTCAAAGCCGCTACGCTCCGTTGCCATATTTGCTTCTTGCATTTAATAGGATTTCTATTGCTGTGGCGAAATGCTCGACTGTGTTCTGCATTGTAGGGAAAAAATCTGAAATATAAATCTAAGTTAAGGGTTTTGTACTAACTTCTACAGTTACTCCGAAACTTTAGGGCGAGGCACAAACTCCTGGTTAGGCCGATTCGAGTTTAGAAGCTGATCGTCATGACAGCTATCACAGCTATCCGACTAGAACAATTGAAGCAACGGCTCTTTTGGATGTCAGATAATTCTAGAAACTACTACTAGAGACCTTTATACATCGACGAAATGATTTGCGTTTATTATAAATTTCATTAGGCGGCTAATTTTGGTTCCAGCCAAACCGACCGGTTAGCCAAAGGTTTCGCAAACAAAATGTTTCCACTTTATTCCACCAATGCTATGATTATCATTTAAGAATTTTTCGTGAGATCCAACGAGTTCTCTGATCCTGCGATGTTCTAATATTGAAATCGGTAGCCCTCATGTCCTATCTATGAAACGCTTTGAGTCGATCACTAAAATCATGACGAAGCTTTTTTTTTGGCTTTTGAAGCGCCGAAGGCTTGGCACCCGAGAAGTTCTCGTTGGAACTCTTTTAGTCGATCACTTATCTCATGAGGGGCTAATTTTGGTTCCTCCCAATTCGACCAGTTTGCCACCCGAGAAGTCCCATCCCATAATATATATGAAGGCTATGTATCGATGAACTCTTTGAGTCTGACACTAATTTTGGTTCCTGCCAATCCGGCCGGTTACCTGAATGTTTGGCACCCGAGAAGTCGCATCTAAGTCCAGCAATATACTGGCGATCAGTTAAGAATGTTTTTTACATTAAGGAAGAATCTTTCCTGCTATGAACGGGTTTCCAGAACTTATGATGTTTTAATAATGAAATCGATCGGTTGCCGTCATGTATCTACGAAACGCTTTGAGCCTATCACTAATCTCATGAGGGGGCTAATTTTGGTTCCTACCTATCCGACTGCTTAGTCGAAGGTTTGGCTCAAAAGATGTCTTCATCTTAGTCCAGTGATGCTAAGGATACCATTTAAGTATCCTTTTACATCAAGAAAGCAATATTTGTATAACTCTTCCACAGTACCATTCCTGCCTTGATTGGATTCCCAGACTACATGATTTTTAATATTGAAATCGATCGATAGCTACGAAAATCTTTTTAATTTAAGTTCGGCCGGAGTGATAGCCTCTTCTTATTTGATAGTGGACGTCTCTGTCTGGCATTTCTTTATCTTCAAATAACTCTTGGAAAGAAAATTATTTCAGAAAAGCCTTCCGAATAATCTGCTGCCCCTGATATATTTTTTGATCCTCGGACAGCAGTTTAGGGATTTGGTACAGATAAGCTTAGAAACGTTGAACCAAAAAGTTGTATAGCTGTCACGGAAATGCAGCCAGTGCTGTGAATAACTGAAACGATTGATATTCATACGACTTAAGCCGATCTCTGGCCAACAAAAGTATCTAATCTTAATTCAAAATAGCTCTGTGAGGTTTAGATACAATTTTCCTCCAGTAGTTAATAATGAAAAAATTTCGATACGAAGTTCATTAACAACATTTTACGTTCCCTGCATTGTCGAACTTCAAAATTCTTACCGATGTTATCCCATAAAATATATGAATGACTTCTACTTTCTGTTTAAAAAAAAATGGTTGGAAGGAAAAGTCTACACTATAACTCTGAGAGATCTATATATAAAATTCTCCTTCAGAAACAATGAAGAAATTTTCAATAAATATTCATTAATAAGTAATTAAATTTTCAATAAACACATTTCGTTCCCGGCGTTGTCGGACACTGAAATTCTTACCAATGATATACGATAAAATATATAAAGGACTTCTACTCTCTGTTCTGAGAGATCTATACAAAAAATTCTCCTCCAGCAACAATGAAGAAATTTTCAATACAATTATAATAAACAACATATTTCATTCGCTGCGCTGGCGAAGACTGAAATTCTCACTAATATTAATGTAATATAAAATATATAAAGGAGTTTTAGTTTCAGTTTAAAATAAAATATGTTTGGCGTGAAGAGCTTTCATTGTGTCCCATTTTTTCAATACTTTTTCCTATTTTTCATGCAACGCTGACCCACTGTGCCCAATGTGAAATTCTTAAAATGTTTACCCAAATCTCAGCATTTCTAAGTACATTTAGCTATTTGCTGATCTAATCTACTGTTATGTGTACGCGTATGTGTAAAGTTGTGGCAAAAGCATTCAATTGCACATTTGATTACAAAAACATAGTAAATTGCCTACGTGTGTGTGTGTGTGTGTGTGTGAAGAAGTGACCACTATAAATGACTATTTACTGCCACAAATATGAAGGTAAACAATAAATGAAAATGAATACTAAAGCTAAGCCAGCAAAGAGTAGCGAATATGAGGGCGCATACGCCTCAACCGGCTACTACTACTGGAGGTTCGTATGTGTGTGTGTTGGGTTAAATAAATATGTAAATCTGCATGCAAATTGGAAATGTTGGGGCATGCCATGCCATGGCGATTGCATATGCGCAAAACTAGTGCAACTATTGAATATGAAAGAACGCCAAATAAATAAACAAATGGCGAAGATTGAGAGATTGAAGCGGCAGGCATGCGGGAGCGGCAGCAGTGCGGCGACAGGGGTTGCAGCAAACAAACCGTGAATGTGCAGCTCATTCAAATGTGCTTATCAGTGCTTCGATCAGGCACAGGGCACAATAACAAGGGCAACAGCGGCAGCAACAACAACGACAGCGCTAAAAGCCATTAGCTTGCTGGCTGCAGTAGTTGAAACAGCAGCAAAAAGTTGCTGAACCAACAACTGTTGCCATTGCCGTTGCTGCTGCTGCTGCTAGCTACTAAATATTAAACATTACTTGTGCTTGTGTGTGGCAGCAACATATGGCTCGTGGCTGCTAACTATTTGCTGCTGTTGCAACTATGCTTTGTTGTTGCATAGTAGTATTTGCTACCCTTTTAGCAATGCTGCGTGTATTTGCTAACTATTTTCTTGTGCTGCTTCGTCGCTTTTTTGCTGCTCGTACGCTGTTGCCTTGCTTGTGGCAGCCCAAAACCATTCAATGTTGCATCTCTGATTGCTGCTGATTAAATGCTGAGATTGCAGTTGCCAACCTGCAGTCGTGTTGGTGCCCTTTGCCGGTGCGAGGCCACCAATCCACAAAGCTTAGTTGAGTGCTCAACGCTCTTGCTGTCTTGTTGCCTTTATTTTAAATGATTTTCTTTTCATATTTTCCTATTTTCCTATTTGTTCTTTGATTCCATTTGCTGTTTGCGAAAATTCGGATTATTCATGGTATGTTTGGCAGCAGCAATTGCTGTGGCTAGTTGTGCTGACCTTTTTCGCCGCCACCTCACCTCTCGCTTGCCACCTTACCTCGTTTCAATTTATGAAAAACATTTGTATATTTCGCAAAGGTCCTTCCTTTTGCTTTCACCTGCTCGTGTGCTGGCGTGTGTGTGTGTGAGTGTGCGTTAGCTTAGCATTCGTTGCACGTTGCCAGCATATTAACAACAATATTAACATTTTTCCATAAGCAAGCACATGTGCTTCGAAGCAAAAGTTCTGCTTGCGGTCAGTTTTATTAAAATTTTTACATGCATTTCATTTCGTCCGGTGATTTTGTAGTGCTTCTGCGTATTCTTTGATTCTTATTCTCCTATTTGCGCATATTTTTGGTAGTTTTTGTTCAGTAAAATCATATTTTGGCTTCTGAGGGCACAGCTGGCACTATTACATAAGTACGTGTATTTACTGCACACACACACACACACTTACAAATTTTAATGTATATTTCTACCGTTTTAAACAAGTGTATCACTGTTGTGTGCACTTCGACCTCTTATTTAATAACCAAAGTGCATTTCCAATAGCCAAATACAATATTGTTCATAAGCTGTCCATTTTCTAAATGTGCAACGGCGCTGTCTTTCCTTCTTATTTTTGTTAGTTTTTATGCCTTATTTCATTATATTACAGTTATGCCCGCGACAGACATCTAGTAACAATATCATAGTAAAGATATCATGGTATTCTGTTTAACGTTGCTGACACACACAGCAATGTGGCAAACTCAAATGCTACTTTGTTTCATAGGCATTAAATATTTCAAAAAAATTGCAAACATTAAATGGAGAAAAGAAGTACAATTATTTCAAATACTGTAAAGTTAATCTAGTTTTCGCAAAAAGTCTCTCTAAAACCCTCACATAATATGAGACATTTCCTGTTTTTCTGGAAGAAAAAACGTGAAAAAGATTTTGTTTTCCATTTCAATAATTAATTTTTTAAGTAATTTTGACAGAATATTTTGAAGAGCTTTTCTGTAAAAGCTTTTAGCACAGTTTGTTACCTGTTTTTTAGCTGTGTTTATACAAATACCACAATGAAACATCATAGTATTGTTAGCAGCAAAATACTTCATTGCTTATATGGTATTTTGCTAGTATTTGGTGACACACATCTGGTATTTGTACCATCTATGGTATTGTTACTACATTTCTATACGTAACTGTACTCAGAAGATTTTCAACATCTTTTAGTCGGTTATAGAACTCCAATTTTTTCCACAAAGATGTTGTAGATTTATCTGATTATAATTTTGAAATTATATATTGGGTAGTCGAATAACCTTGTGTGGAAAGGTGAGATTTTATAATTTATTTAACCAAAAATTACAAGACGAAGCTCGATGTTTGGGTAGCACATGCATTTTCTAAGAATACTTTAATGGACCGAATTAACATTTGTGATTCTTTACTGAAACGAAATGAAATCGAACTATTTCTGAAGCGAATGATAACAAGAGACGAAAAATAGTTCAAATATGACAATAATGTGCAAAAAAGATCATGGTTCAAGTGTGCTGAAGCTCCACAAATGGTCGCAAAGCCAGGATTAACGCCTCGAAAGGTGATTCTGCTGAGTGTTTTGTGAGATTGGAAAGGAATCATCCACTATGAGCTGATACAGCCTGGTCAAGTGATTGATTCTACATTTTACTTTCAACGAATGATGAGATTGAAGCAAGAAATCGAAAAGAACGACCAGAACTAATCAAAGGGATTCGTTTTACATAAGGACAACGCTAGAACACACATATCTTTGATGACTCGGCAAAAGCTGGGAGAGCTTGGCTGGGAAGTGTGGATGCATCCATAATATAGCCCTGACTTTGCACCATCAAACTTCTATTTGTTTCGGTCAATGCAGAACTCCCTTAATGGAGTAAAGTTGGCTTCAAGAGAAGCCTGTGAAAATTACTGGTCGCAGTTTTTCGCCAGAAAAGTTTTACACTGATGGAATAATGACTCTAGCGGAAAATGGTTGTGAAGGTAGGATCTTAAGAATTGATACCCAGTGTTACTAAGCACACGTTTGCCTAGGAGTATAAGCTTCTTGGTCTGTACCGCATCAACACTGCCCGAACTTAGGGGTGGAGGGACAAAGGGAATAGTGATGCTCGTGTTGCAAGACCTGAAGTGTTCCTCTAGGGCCCATTGCTTCGAAAAAACTGTAGCTGTAGCTGTTTTCGTGCGGGCCTGCACCTCTGGCTTTCATCTTCTTCCATTCCTATATGACCGGTCAATGTTTTGCCTTTTCAATATAAGCTTGATTTCGATATTCTTGCGGTTTGCGAGATGAGTAACTTAGCTATGCTTCCACTGTTCCCATATTTCATGAGGTTGAAAAGCTACTGCCCTTAGCTAAGGCACGGAAATTGGATGTTTTATGAATTGAAGACAAGAAACATTGGAAATCAGTTGTGACGATGGGATATTGAATGCTGAAAAAATAGCTTGTTGTGTCTGATTTGGACTGGTGATGAAATATGACTACAAGCCTAAATGCAAAAAATTATACAAATCAAATGTGAAACTTGGCTTACCAGACAACTCAATGGCAGAGCCGAAGAACCACAACGAAAAGATAAGTCATTGTATTTGGTATTTGGTGGCATCAATAGGGGACACTGTATTATGACCTTCCCAACTGGGTGAAATTATTGTCGAAAAAAGCACAGAGTTTGCCATTAAACACAAGGCAATAATTTTCCATCATGACAACGCTCGGCCTTATGTTGCAAGACCGATTAAATCTTATCTGAGAAAACAGCGACTGGGAAGTTTTGTCTCACCTGACTCATAGCCCAGATCTTGTCGCTTCTAACTACCATTTTGACTGTTCGATACAGTATGCCTTAATTAGAATACGGTTTACATCAGAAGAGGATATTAAAAACTGGCTTGATTGATTCTTGGTATATTTGTTTGAAAAATTGTGAGGTTACTCTACAAAACGTTCTAGGAGAGCCAGATTTGCTGCATGTTCTGGCAATAGTCTATATTTTCAATGGAAGAATTATATATCATATGCCACAAACCTACCAATAAATAAGTTCTCTAAATTCTGAAGAAGTATGTGTACTTCTAGTAGAAGAGCATTATCTAATAATCCTAATTATTATGCAACAACTGATGCATATACTTACTCTACACAAACAACAACTCTTACTGATAAACAATAAATGTTTAAGTTAAAAATTAATTACACATCATAATTTATTACCCTTCAGGCAACAAAGCAAAGCACATCACTCATTGGTAAGCGATGGCGGAAAACGGCTGATAGCGCGAGAGCAGAAGTCAACAATGATAGATCACCCAGCACACAGTGGCAGAGCTGTCTCAGCCACCTTAGTGTGTGTGTGTGTGCGGCCACAGATATGACTGCTGCGCATTGGTTAGTGACAGGCAAATAGTTCCAAATTGGCGTGATATCAGTGGAATTTCTGGGCAGGATGCGTACCAGGAAGGTCGTGCCACAAGTGAGCATGAGTGAGTGCGCGTCACACAATCAGTGGCTGCGCCGTTTTGAAGTGTGTCACAAAGTAGAGATTAGAAAGAAGAATTACTAAGAGTAGATGAAAATAAAACTAACAACAACAACAAAAACAAGACAATCATAAGTCAATTGTGACTATAAGTCAAGAATATGAATGTAGCATGAACGCTGTGGCTGCTGCTGCTGCTGTCTCTCCACTTTATCATTTCGCTACGCTTTCTTTCCATGTATGTGTATGTGCGTTATTAACAACATAACTGCTAATACTTACATATGTACATACAAGTGCTGCAACATTTTGTTAAGACATCATCACAAACGAATAACAGAATATTTCCAACTCACAGATCTCTACATATTAATTGACCCATGTGCAACATCGTGTCGTTAGTTAGTCGGCATGACTTTCTGGCTGCCGCAGTTGCACTCTCGCTTTGTTTGCTTGCTGTGGCGCGTTGATATTTTCATTTGCAGCCATGTTGCAACAACAACAACAACAACAACAACAACAACAACAACAGCGACTGCAGCCATGACTAGACATGCTGCCTGGTAGCACTAATCTTTTACGCCACAGTAGTTGCAACATTTCTTCCAGCACCGACTTGTGTCTGACTCTCGACCGCTGTCGCTGGCTGTTTGTGCAACATGCGGCAGCAAAGCAGCAGATAAGCCATTTTGATACGGAATATGAAAGCAACAACATTGAGTTGCAGCGTGGCAACAACAGCGAACTGTGCAACATGAAGTACGAGTAGACTTGCCACTTGCTTTTTCACTTGCAACCCACATCTTGCCGCAACCCATTGCCGACAGTCGCACAATTTCCGCCCGCCACAACCAGCACGGGCCAGCAGTGTAGTGGCGCTGATATGCTTATGCGGCGCATTTTACGTAACTCGTTGCACAGTTGGTGCCGCAACAAACACACGCCTGCTGTTGCTAGCAAATACGCATGCTCGTAAGTAAAGTCAAATATGCAGACGCCTGGCCAAATGCAATATTTGCCTTTTTAGCGGCTATTTGCTGTTGTTGTTTTTATTGTTGTTGTTCTCGTTCTATAAAACAGAAACGTGGCAGCTTATCGCTGACCGATGCCACTTCATCATCGGTTCAGTTTTCTGGGCACACTCACAATATTTATGAGTGTGTGTGCGTGTATGTTTGAGGAAGGATCTGGTCCTGAGGCAATTGCTTTGATGTATAATATATTGGTTGGAAAATCGAGGCATTTAGCAGATTATAATGCGAAATTGGTTTTCGAAGCCGCCCAGATTGGACTGAGAAAGAATTTTAAGAAAAGTGAAGTCCTTCTAATAATAAGTTTTCTATAAGAAAGTCCTCATGCAGTTGAATGAATGTTTAGTATCAAAATGAAATCATAGAGAGGTGAAGCGTTAAATGGAAAACAAGAGATAGACATCATATCACTTAATTATTGTATAATTCTCCCGAAATTAGATAGATAAGATCCCAAACTTCTCCTCTACTTCAGAGGTTCATGTCTTCAACCCATTGATAAGGTAAAATACCTAAAGCTTATTATTGATCCAAAACTTTCATGGTGGCCAAGTATTGAATAAAGTGTAAAGAAGATACCGGTTGCCTTATATTGTTGTAAAAGAGCTAATGAAAAGAGGTGTGGACTCTCGCCAAAGCTAGTATTTTAGCTCTACGAAAAGTAGTCAAGACAAGAACGTTCTTTGCTTGAAAAGTCTTCACTTGCCAAAAAGCGTGTACAAAGAACGGGTCTCATCGCCAGTTTCAGTGCACCACGGACCACATCAACAATATCACTTTTTGCAGTTTGAAATATAGCACTGGTGGACATGTCGGTATGTCTATTGCAGCAAGCTGTGCTCTAAAGCTCAGGGAAGTTGGATAGATCGGACCCCTTCAAAAAAAGCACCCGCTGAAGTTCTTTGCTCCTTCAACATTCCTGAAAACTTGTATAATAGTGTTACTGTGGCCACTTTTGGCGGTTTTTTCTTTGCTCAGATAAAGACGAGGGAGCTGGTCGAGGAGTGCCTGTTCGCACTAGAAATATCATCAAGCTACTTCAACATCAGACTAGCTTAGGTGCCTGGTCACAGCCGAATCGCTGGCAGCTGCAAAGCCGTTGAGCTGGCCAGAGATGACACTCTTGCTCCACTCACATCGGAATGGATGACAACTCCTTCACCGAGGTGGATCTCCATTGACGTCTTGCGCACCAGCCCTGGACCAATACACTTCCCTTAGCTTGGCAGGCGCTGGTTGATGACCGATTTCTGTGCGACTGCAAGATCCTTCTGACCTAAAATAGAACGCAGGAGAGTTTCTGTACTACTTGCCTGAGAAAAGTAGCATATTGTCGTAGTCGTAAGAGTTCTCCTCCATAGTCCAGCCTTTGCAAGAGCTCAAAAATTTCGATAATCTTACCTACGGCGAGCCAGAAGATATAACCGAAATTAACAATAGCCGTCTCAACAAATTTGAGACAGACTCAAAGCGCTTTGTTGATCTGTAAGAGTCTTTTGATACAGTATGAATAAGTTCTTAGCTATCACAACGTAACGGCTTTCTAAGTTGTCTAAGTGAAATGCCTTTTAGGATCGATCTCTTAACCTAACCTAACCTAATCCGAAGCTAACAATTATTTTGCCTCCTCCTCACATTAAGGAAAACTGTATCTTGTCTCTCTTACTGCCTTAATCCTTAGGTTATACAGCCCGGCTGAACTGACATACACCGACTTACTGATCCTTAATAGTAAAAGTAAAGTGGCAAGACCTCTGAAAACATATCTGGAGTAACATTGAGCTAGCAACCGTTGAGAGAGTACGAATTAAAAGAATAACAAAAAAATGTATTTAAACAAAAAAAAAAACATTTTCAACTTGAGCACGTTAAGTACCTGAAGCACTTTTAAGCTCTTTTTTTGCTTTTGTAAAGTCTGTCTTGTTTTCGTCGTAGCTTGATTGCAAACTCTTGTATTTTAAAATGGAAAAATAAAAAACGGTCAACCAAATACAACCAATATAACCTCTGCGCCCTTGCCGAACTGGTCCAGTCGACACACGCTTAATTTCGTTGCGGCGTGTACACCTTCTTTGCTTAAATACTGCGCTGACTGTTAATTTATTCCATTAACCGCGCGCCACCAACTCTTTGCTGCCGCGCCACCGCCGCGATTTGCTGCGCTTTGATTATTGGGTTCTCATGCGCGTTGTTTAAGTGGCGCTGCAGGGCCACCCAGCGCGTCCTACAGCTAGACGAATGCGTGGCGCGCAAATCTGCTGCTGCCGCTTGCGCGAACGTAGGCAACTTGCAGCAGCCTCTCGTGCGAACGCAACATTTCAAATAACCAATACAAGCAGCTTCTTTTCTTGTCCTTCCGCGTCTACCTGCGTGCGTCTTGTACGTCGCGCTTCAGCTTCGCTTGTTGTTGGTGTTGCTGCTGTCGCTGCGACGCGCTGACTTGCTGCTGGCTGGTGGACATGTTGTCCAATTACTCGAATGTTCAATGGTGTTTGCATTAAGTGGACGCGTTAATTACCTTTTAAGCTTCGAGCGTAAAAAATGTTAATTAAGTGATATTTTCGGCACGTTCTGTGCGGTGCTACCGTGTGTACGTCGCCTCGCACACACTCCTGCATTTGCATACCGGTATGATCGGTAGCGCCAATAGCCAAACATGCTGCGGTAGAGTGAAGCTGCGAAACTGCCACATCAAGTGCGGGCCACCGCTCATGCTACTTGCTCTTGCCACGCACGCAGCCATTGTGTGTTGATTGTCACAGACGCGCTTGCATGCGCCGCGGTTTGTTGCACGGTCGCCTCACCTACTACGACAGTACTTCCTGTAGTCAGCCGCGTCACACTTTTCGCTTCGCGTTGCACTCACTTTTTGTGCCGCTGTAATTAAGTTGTTGTGTTGCTTTGTCAACGTTGCAATGTTGCAATTCAACTTGTGCGCAATTGCTCTTGCATTTTCAATATGTTGCAACAACGTTGTTGTTATTGTTGTTATTGCCAGTGCTGATTTGATTGCACCAGCGCGCTATAATCACATGCGCATGCAAATTCACCGTCGCAATTTCACGCGGCTGTGACAGGTGCCCGTGTTGTTGCTGTAATTACACATTTGTGGCAATCTCGTTTGCAATTTTAGAAATCTTATGAATATCGGAGGTGCGCGTAAATTGGTTGTGGTGAGGTAGGTGGGGAGGTAGAGTGTCTTTTTCACGACGCGCCTGAGATTTCAGGAGACGCATTGTGATACCACAGGGACTAAAGTCGCCTCACTCTATTGGCTCCTCTCTGAACCAAATTATTGTATAATTCACTCGAAACTATATATTAGATCCCGAACGAGCATCACCTCTCCTTGGATGGAAGGTTCAGATTTTTAGCCCGTTGATATGGTGAAAAAGCTAGAGCTTATGACTGATAGAAAGCTTCAAGAATGCCAAATATGAGGAAAAAATACGGACACATCAGTTTTTTTATACTGCTGTAGAAGAGATACAGGAGAAAGGTGTGGACTCTCAGTAAATTAGTGCTTTAGCTCTAAGAAACGAAGTCAAGCCAATATTTTTATGTGATGCATTCGTCTGATGGAGGGCGCTCGAAAATTTTGGATTTAGGTGATTTTTGCGAAGCGATCTCGTAAGTCTCATGGCAGCTGGGTATACGAAGGGGTCCGTATAAGGACTCGCCGGAATTTTCTCCTCCTTAAACTGCAAAACTTGGCTGAGGCCACTCGTTGCGGCTATTTCTCTACTGACATAACGACGAGGGAGGCGTGGATAGAGAGAAGTCGCCGGAGTAAATGCGTAGGGAGTTTTTTACACGGATGGGATGTAGCTTGGAGGGCGAGTTTTATGTAAGGAGCTCTCCGTCATTCGTAGTTTTAGGCTATCGGATCACCGTAGTGTTTTTCAGGTACAAGTGGCGGTAGACGTTTTGTTACGAAGCAGCAGAGAGGTAGTGCCTAGGGCTGAACCATCTTTTTTGTTCTTTTTTTTTTGCGTTATCTGAGCTACCTCCTACATGTAAACAAGGAACCTTCGGCTGACAGTTGCGATTCTTTTCTCATATGGAGCTTTACAACCGCAGCGAAAATGTTTGATAGTCTCCTCCTCTTCCACTTCCTGATAATAGTCGGTATAAGGCATTCCTAGTCCAACTGGCGTTCCTAGTTTGTCGGCATGTGCAGCTCAAATTAGTTGCGGTAAGAGAAGATTGAACTTTCTCAAATTTTTAATGGAAAAAGAAGAATTTCCTAAATTTTTTTCAAACCATTTTATTCAGTAAGAACATCCGCCTGCAATTCTCAGACGGTTTTGGACGAACTCAGCATTATTAGAAATATCAGTGTCAGAAACCAACCTCTCCTTGTTGGAGAAATCTGCCTCGCAACCAATCATTTAACAACTCTTTTGATGTTGGTTTCTTAGGTCACGCCTAATTCAGATTTTCATTCCGTTTTATTCACTAACTACACTTACCTGTAATTCTCAACTGGTTTTTGACGAGCTCAGCATCATTACATATACCGATATCGAACGCTCAAACTGCAATTTATCTGGAGCCTCAGAAGCCAACGAAGGTTGGAGGAGGAATCTGCCTCGCAAGCAACCTTTTATCAGCTCTTTTGACGTCGTTTTCCCGGTCAGCAGCGCTCAAATAGCATTTATCTATATACTACATCCAACAGTCTGCAGTCAAAACCCTCCCACTACTACTTGAGCGACGTCAAGCTCAATAAAAGCGGAAAAAATTATACACTGCATTATTCATTTACCGCAATTTATGGCATTTAACTTTTTAAGCGCTTAATAAAAGAGTTGACAAAGCTTAAATTGTTTATGCCACTTCATGTGTGTCGCATAAGGCAAGACAAGCGGCAGCCATAACAAAAGAAATATTAGTAATAAATGCACAAGTAAATAAATAATAACCGCCAACAAATAATAACAAAAAGCAGCTGCCTGCCTGCTCAGCCATGGATTGGGCGTGTTTGAGCTCATTTAAATTACCCAGCAGCTTAAAATTCCACGCTGCAATTGCCAAAGCACGACCCTGACGGCGGCGGAAAATTATAAAACTGAAAGCAAAAGCAAAAGAAAAAAAATGCATAAAAAGTGGTTGCAAGACAAGCTGCTTTGACATGTGAGTCTGCGCTGCAACAACAACAACTAGTTTGGAAATTCAACAAACAACCTTATGAGCTCACATATGTATCTGCATGTAGTTGCCTGACAGCAGAGTCAAGTCCAATAATGCGATAAAGAGCGACTTTACAAAATTGACACAAACGCTTGACAATAATTGTAATTCATTAAAATCGAAAAAAAGCAACAAAAGGAATTTAACACAATAAAAGTGATATTTTTTTGAGCTTCCAATAGCACAGCTCTGTGCGCATGCGCATGTCAAAGTGTCGACCGAAAAATTTACTGCATTGTGACCCTCAAAACCCCAAACTGCAAGCCCCTAAAGTCACCAAATCCCCAATTGTATTTGACAGTGCACGCGCATGCGCACAATTAGTTGCCTCAGCATTGGAATAGCGTTAACGGTGTGGTGAATTCTCCATTTATTTTGCTACTGTTTCCATTCTTTGCGGTGCATAAATTACCTTTTGTCGACTATCGAAAGGCAATCACATTGAAATGCTCACTTCGGCGAAGAAACGTACAAATAAAGCACGCTCCAACACGCGGCGCTTTGAAAGCCACAAATCACGTTTTAAATGTCACAGCACTTAAGCGTGTTGCAAGCATGGAAGGTTGCATGAAATGGAAACAAAAACAAAGCACATCAAATGCTGTTTGAAATTATTCAAAATAATAGAATTTATTTAGTTAATAAAGGGGTGCTCTGGTTGCGGTAATTCATCAAAATAACGGTACTACCGGTGGATTATACGCGCTATTATGAAGCTAGCTGTTTGAAACTATGACTATGACTATCATAAGTAGTCAGGATTGGTAAAGTAGTCGGGTGATAGGTTAGCTGAAACGAAAAAAATGCACATATAAATCACATAACCTTAAAAGTTGCATAGCCAACGAAGATACTCGACATAGTTTCGTTCCAAAAACACCGCATGTGGCTTGAATATATATTTTTGCATTCAACACAGTAGTCTTTTCAAGAATTTTTCATGACTTAGAGAGCTCAGTATTCTTTTCAAGAAGTTGCTATGACTTAGAAAGCTCAGGAAAGCTTTCGGAACACGCTTTGTCCCCTAACTACATAATTTTTTAAAATTTGTTGCAGAATTTAAAAAAAAAAATTTTTGGGGTCAATGAGCATTCTTACAGATGACCTTGATATTAACGATAATGTAGTAGTAATATTGATTATATTATAACATATCAATCCAGTTGTAAGCCAACATTAAGAACCTTTGACTAACTTCCAACTAAAAAGCAATCCTAAACTAACAAAGTCCAACATAATCTAGGTTTCCTTAACTTATTTGAAAATGATAAATATTTTAATGACTAAACTTACTAAATATCACGACTAACGGCGGACGGGTTATTAACAGCTTGCCTTTGTTACAGTTGGTAGGTATCTTGCTAAGGTCTGACTTTTTATTTGGGCATTCAGATGAGGAGTCGTACTATGGTTGGGGGCACAGAAAGGACTGGTTGAAGGTGACAGGCGAATCGTGTCGAGGCTCACGCTAGAGAACTTTACTTGTGAAGTGATAGTTAAGAGCAAGAGGACAACTTGTGAGCCCCAAATATGAACCAGAACAATTGAAAATATAAAAAAAAAAGAATTAAAGGAGTACTGATCTCCTGTACGAACGGAGTGAACTAGTTATTTCGAGGAAAACACAGCACTTGTAATGGACTTGAAAACAGTAACCGTAAAACCAGGAGCGAAGCATGGCCTAAGAGCTTTGAGTGCCAATAGCAAGCAAGTTTAAGCTAAGCTTAAGTCCAGGAAGGCAACAATGACAGCAAAGCCGCGTGGATAACTTTGACAGCTGTCGGATCATGAGTTTCTGAATAACATATATTGAGTGAAGCAACTGTCGTTATTTTGAAAAAATTTTATGTAAGGAATTTTCGTGTGTCGATAAAATATTGCTTTTTGAATGGAAAAAATACAGCTGAAACAAAAAATTGGTTTGATGACAACTTTCCGGACACTGCACCTCGAAAATCAACTACTAAAGATTGGTACGCTGAGTTCAGATGTATTGCAATGAGCGCCGAAAGCGGTAAACGCAGTGGAAGCTCAAAAGAGGTTGTTAACGACGAAGACTTTAAAAAAGTCCACAAAACAATTTTGGATGACCGCAAAGTGAAGTTATTCGTGATAGCAGGCAATCTCAAGATACGAGTATCAACTGATCGAGTACATCGTATCATTCAGGAATATTTGGGTATGAAAAAGCTCTGTGCAAGACAACCACGAATTAATGGTTCGAAGCAATGTTTATTGAGGTTCAAGCACAATAAAACCCAAATTTTTGCCTCGATAAGTGACTATGAACGAACAATGGCTCCATCGTTTCTCCGAAGACCAATCGACATTCATCTCGTTGGTCTGCACACGCCATGAAATAATATAGGGTGATTTTTTTGAGGTTAGGATTTTCATGCAGTAGTATTTGACAGATCACGTGGGATGTCAGACATGGTGTCAAAGAGAAAGATGCTCAGTATGCTTTGACATTTCATCATGAATAGACTTACTAACGAGCAACGCTTGCAAATCATTGAATTTTATTACCAAAATCAGTGTTCGGTTCGAAATGTGTTTCGCGTCCGTGTCCGATGAGCGATGAGGCTCATTTCTGGTTGAATGGCTACGTAAATAAGCAAAATTGCCGCATTTGGGGTGAAGAGCAACCAGAAGCCGTTCAAGAACTGCCCATGCATCCCGAAAAATGCACTGTTTGGTGTGGTTTGTACGCTGGTGGAATCATTGGACCGTATTTTTTCAAAGATGCTGTTGGACGCAACGTTACGGTGAATGGCGATCGCTATCGTTCGATGCTAACAAACTTTTTGTTGCCAAAAATGGAAGAACTGAACTTGGTTGACATGTGGTTTCAACAAGATGGCGCTACATGCCACACAGCTCGCGATTCTATGGCCATTTTGAGGGAAAACTTCGGACAACAATTCATCTCAAGAAATGGACCCGTAAGTTGGCCACCAAGATCATGCGATTTAACGCCTTTAGACTATTTTTTGTGGGGCCACGTCAAGTCTAAAGTCTACAGAAATAAGCCAGCAACTATTCCAGCTTTGGAAGACAACATTTCCGAAGAAATTCGGGCTATTCCGGCCGAAATGCTCGAAAAAGTTGCCCAAAATTGGACTTTCCGAATGGACCACCTAAGACGCAGCCGCGGTCAACATTTAAATGAAATTATCTTCAAAAAGTAAATGTCATGAACCAATCTAACGTTTCAAATAAAGAACCGATGAGATTTTGCAAATTTTATGCGTTTTTTTTTTAAAAAAAGTTATCAAGCTCTTAAAAAATCACCCTTTATATGTATATTGACTACCTAGAAAAAGGAAGGACCATCAACAGCGAGTATTACATTGCCTTATTGAACCGTTTGATGAACGAAATAGCTGAAAATGGCGGCATTTGAAGGAAAAGAAAGTGTTGTTTAACTAAGACAATCCACAAGTCAGTGAAAACGATGGTAAAAACACATAAAGTGTGCTTCGAAGGGCTTCGGGAAGTAGCATATTTTCCAGATCTGGTCCCCAGCTATTATCTTGTGTTCTCAGATTTCAAAAGAATGCTCGCTGCGAAGAAATTTTCATGGAATGAAGAGTTGATCGCCGAAACTGAGGCCTATTTTGAAGCAAAGAAAAAGTCGTACGGTAAAAGTGGTGTGAAAAATTTGGAGGCTCGCTAGAATCGCTGTGTCAGCTTTGAAGGAAAACGAAGTTTGTAAAAAAATGTGTTTTACTATGCTAAGCTGGGGACTTTTCGATTGATCTATTATTTATGTGTATATTAATATGTTCTGGATTGAATAAAATTTATTGTTAGTATTTATGCGTTTTTTTATAATTCAAAATCGAAATTCAATTTTGGCTCATTACCACAGTGACAAATTGACCTTTAGAATATTTTCAATTACCGCAAATACATCTATAACAAATAAATACAAAAATGCATAAACAATTTTAAATTCGCTTAAATGGTTTAGTAAAATATGTAAACATAAAAATTTAACGGCTATGCCGAAACAATAAATTACACATATATTTGATAAGAGCATGAAATAGACAATAACTGTAACGAAAGCACTGATTCGTGTCAGTCAAATAGGTCAGTGCGCACAACAGCAATCAAAACGCCATTAATTTTGGATATCAATACATAAATATATATGTAGCGCAGACGATAAAAATTAGAAATTCTATTGAGAATAGAAAACACAAGCCAACAACTGCGTTTATCGCTTTATAGATAACATATAATTTGTAAAATGATTCCGCATGGAAAAATTTATTTAATTTTCTCACATTTTGCCAGCGCAGAAATTGCAATTCTACAAATTAATTAACAGTTTATCTGTGCAGAATTATTATATAATCCAATTTTGATTAATGTTTCCACCACAAAACACGTGAATATATTTACCAACATATCTATATAAAAATGTATATATGTATGTATGTATGTATGTATGAATATAGATATATGCCGATGTGCACAACCGGTTCTTAATTAAAACCAATTGCTGCGTAATGCTCGATATTTGCCAACAATTAGTGATTAATTTGTTTTTAAATAACAGGTATTTGTATCGAGATTTATGGCATGCAACAGAAAACACAAACTAAATTATGGATTACAAGAGCAAATGTTATATGTGTTTGGCGGAAACAGGTTGGCCAACAAATACGAAATATGAATTATGATGTGGAATTGTGGAGCCAATCGATTGGAGATATGGAAGTGTCAGAAATGTAAAACAAAACAATAAAAACCGCTAACTTCGATTGCAAAGAAGCTAAAATATTCTTCTCAAATGCAGAAAAAAACTCTTACAAGAACTTGTATGCCAGTTATGTGCTATGGTAAGCAGGTCTGAAGAATTTCTGCGGAGATTACACTATGACTTCGGGAAGTAACTCATGCCACATTCCATGAATATATCTCGTCAAATGGCAAAGCCTTTCACACAAGCACTTTATTTCGATTCTTCAGTTTATTTGACAGCTGTATGCTATAGTCATCCTATTTAAGCAATATTTTCGGATATTGTATTACTGTCTTTGACAAAAGTCCGTGTCAACTTTGGTGAAAATATCTCGTCAGATGAAAAGGTTTTCCATACAAGCACTTCACTCCAATCGTTGAGTTTGATTGACAGCTATGTATTATAATTAGGTTAAGTTAATCTGGTACGCCATAAAGCCACGCATAGGCCAGTTTTAGCCCTTTGCGATGCCAAATGGAGGTCCAAGAGGAATATTCTTCCTTTGGGATACCTGCGCTTGACGCGAACTTTAACAGACTCTGCGGCCTCACTATCGATACCTCCTTGCAGTGTATCACACCGTGGGGACCACGGATGCATACAGCGTAGTAGTAGTCTTGCCTATGCGGGATAAGTGCACAAGAGATGCTCCATTGTTATCCTGGTGCCCTGCTCTAGATATTTCCTACAGTCTTCTCATCTGTCTGCTCCATCCTACGATTGTGTGTCGCCACCATACAATGATCAGTTAGTGTTACCATCATGTCACTACAGTCTCTTTTACACTGTGACAATAGGAATTTTGTGTACTTCCGATTTACCTGTTTGCACATGACTTTTGAGTTTTGCACCAGGTAGCTCGTTCCATCGGGTTTTGATTTTCTTTGCCATGCTTCTGTCGAGATCTTCGTATGGACAATGCATGGGTTTTCTAATGTTAATCCAGTTTTGGAATGTTAGCCGTACATTCTTGGCATTTTCGTCCACTTTTTCATTGCCCTCGATGACTTTGTGACCTGGCACCCAGTAGAAGAGAAGTTGCCTACTTCTGACTTCGCATATCGGTAGGAAGTGTCTTGGGAACCAGTTTGGCAGTATAAAGGCTAAGCTGCTTCCTAAGACACTTCTGGCCGATATGCAATGAGTGGTTACTTCCTTGATGTCTGCTGTCTGCCTACGCAGATGTTGATTCTGCGCATTAAAGGCCAGCTCCGTGGATTTTCCAACAGCAAAGAATTCAGTTTAAAATATACTGCAGTGGTCTGGCAACTTAAAAGGTTGCCGAATGCCTAACTCTGGCAGTATACTGTCGCACCAACTCCATCGTCCATTTCGAGTCATCCGTATAGATGTTTAGAGTATTGTATGTGCTATAGTGGTCCGAAAACGACGGTTCCAACAAATTAGCAGCTTCATAAAGAGAAAATATCGACTGCAGAAATTCAGAACGAGATCTCAAAAACTTAGAGACTGGTTCGTATATATACAGATAGATGGACAGACATATGGACATGGCTAAATCCACTTAACTTCACACGCTGATCATTTATATACAATACCAGGATCCAAGGTATATGATATATACTTTATAGGGTCTCCGATGTTTCCTTCTAGGTCTTACAAACTTCCTGACAAACTTAATATACACTGTCTACTTAAGCCTACTGTTCTCAACGAACGATAAAAATGGGGGTTTCGTGGATTTTGAAATGATGCCACTTAATTTTATTTTAGTGGCTTTTAAACCGAGTTGACTTACCCCTCAATTCTACTTATTCTACATCTGCAATGCAATTACTTCGTTAATTAGAATCTCTAGAGGTATTCGCATTATTTCTCTCTTCTCTTGCGAAGACATGAACGGATGTCCGATGTACCTTCTAGATGAAATTTAGCAGTTGACTGCTGAAGATAAAAATACTAAGGTTTTTCCGATCCTCTGTTCTCATAATCTTCTTAAACAGGTTATGGAGAAGTTAACATTTTTGGGACTTCTGTTTTGACAAAGGCCATTTTAGTCATAACCACATATTTTCTTGATACTGATTTGCCTAGAATCCCTATTTATGTGTTCGTCTGCTTAAAACTTAGAGATGGTTCCAAAAGGAGAACATCTTTTATCACATCTTCATTAAGAGAGTTTTCAGTCTTTTAATTCTGTCGGTTGCTACAACTGCTGATTGTGTCTCTCCAGGAAACTTTGCTTGAATGGCGTAAACTTCAACCTTCGGCGAATGCAGCGGAAATGCCAAAATCCAGCTTTACACAGTGCCTGCGAATAAGCAGCAGATAGGTATGCAAAAAACTTGTCGCTTCGTCTCTTCGATTTGTGCGAATGCAAATAAATAACTACACTTAACTCTGCAGTCCAGACAGTTCCGGCGGCGATAAAGGGCCGTGCAACAAGTTGCAAGCACAATCGCCACTAAATTGTGGCACATCAAATGAAATTATCAGCATTAACGCGCTCGCTGCTCATATATCATTGCGCAGATATCGAAAATTGATAATATTAAAAGCGATGCGAACGAGCGATGCGCACAACAGGCATGTACACTTGCCACCACAGCACACATACCACCGCGCATGCATGCCTGCATATATGCGTCGACGTAAGAAAAACAAATAAAATTGATTTATAAACGTACAACGGCTTTGCGCATGCGTCGCATGTATTTAGGTACACATTTTGATGACTGGGCCGCTATGCGCATGCGTGGCAAGCATACCCAAGCCACGTACACAAACTCACACGACACAGTTGCGCGCACTTTTTGCGCAGTGAACTAGTTACTTCTGCTTCAAATTGACTCGGTGCACGTCTGCTGGTCGCTGTCTAGCGCTTGACTGCAATCGCCGGCACTCGCCAACTAAAGTCTATGTTAAACTTTGATAAATCGCTGCACTACTAAAATGCGATAAGCGGCTTTTACGCGGCTACACATTTTGCTGGCAGCAAACCGACCACAGCTGGTGGGGCAAAGGCGAAGAGCGCGCGCTCCCTAGTCAACAGTTGCAACAACGCTTTGACGCGTACCTACAACCGGTGGCTAAATAACCTGCCCTAACGAATGCAGCCAACCGTCCGACCGACCGCGCACTTTTCCACCAACCAACCCATACGTCCAAGGCCCAATCCATCCATCGACCGGTGCTTGTGTGTGGGCTGCGAAGGGGGCGGACAGCCGCACTAAAACAAACAACTTTTATGCGCGTTAAAAGGGTCGACCAACTGGCCACAAGCATGCAAGCAGTCGCCACTATTGCGAAAGTTGCTGGGGAGAGCGTGTTTTGCTCTTATTGTATGTGTCTAGTAGTAGCTGCTGTTGGGCTGGCGTGCGCGGTTGCCACAAAACGCACTGCACGCTGGTCGCTGATTGCGAACTGATAGCAGGACGTTGCATACATTTAGATCTCTAGCTGTGGTGGTGGCTGGCTGCCGGACGGGCTGTGCTCCCTTGCGATTTGCCACTTGCTGCATACGGCTAGTTGTCTAGCCGCCGTGCAGTTGTGGCAAGTGCGACGCACGCTGTAAGTAGTGGCCATGGCGACTGTATCTGCATGTCTATCTTAGATTTTTCCTAGCACTACTTGGTGTTGAAATACCAGACGCGCTTTCCGACGCTTCGTTTCGTTAAAAGAGACAAAGTGCCTGGGCGAGCAAAACGGGATGGCTGAATAGTAGAGCAACGTGTATTGGAAAGTGGAGATTTTCAAATCATGGCATACAGTGAGAAAAACTATGACTGAAAGTTCGAAAGAAACACAAAAATTAACGAACTGCGGCGTTGAATGCCACCTTTCCGTATGGAACTAACGATTGTTACTACGATAATGATCCAAGCTCTTAGCTGTAGTTGAAATATATGTAAATGTCACTTAGCTTCAATGATTCTTCTTTTTCGCTGATTGGCGTCAATTTGAGATTCCAAGTGTAGCCAGGTCTTTCGATCGGATCAGAGGTCTCTCTTTCCCTGCTTCCCCCGGCGGGTACTTCGTCGAACACTCTAAGAGCCGGAGTGTTTTCATCCATTCGGAGGACATGACCTACCAAGCGTAGCCGCTGTCTCTTAATTCACTAAGGTCATCGTTCCATGGACTGCGGCATTCGGCATTGCATTACTTGGTGTTCAGGTTCATAAATCTTCCGAAAACCTTTCTCTCGTATACTCCTAAGGCCGATTCATCAGATGTTGTCATCGTCCATGTCTCTGCACCATATAGCAGGACGGAGATAATGAGTAACTTGTAGAGTTTGGTCTTTGTTCGTTTCTTAACCCTTTATCTTTTAGAAAAGGCAAGGCCAGCCGATTTTGAATGAGCAGGGGATCTGTCGAACTAAGAAAGTTAAAGCTTTGACAATTTAATGAAGTCTACTGCCCCGCCACAAGTCCGAATTTGTCGTTTCCTATGGGAAGACAGACGGATTAATATATATAAACCGATACTCATAGGAGTTCAGTTCCCAGACAACTTAATCTCATGACCATATTTCTTAAAAAGTTCACCAGTAAAATCGTTACCCAAAACTTTACAATAAATGTGTCTCTCAATCCTTTGCGGGTATTATTACCAAGTCAGATAGGAGCAAAACACGAACCAAAAGTACCGAGTGCTTAAGGAATTTCATATGTTCCATCGTTAAATTCTAGCCCCAAACGAGCTTCAATGAGCATTTTTTATAATCCTCCTCCAATCTAATACCGTCTCTAGACTTCCGCATTTTGTCAGTGTATTTTTTCTTCTTTTCTCCCGCACAAAGAGTTAAAGTGTTCAGCAGGTCTTTGCTTAGTGTTTTTGTGCACGCCTCGTGCAACTGTTGCAAAGTGGTGCCTGCCCCAATACACACCTCACCAGCCAGCTCCGACTCGGCCATACAATTGCCTGCCTGGCGATTACTGCAGCAAGTGTCTTATCTAGCGCCTTGGCCTTGTAAAGTTGGCTATTTTGTGCAAATATTGCGTTAATTAAAATATTTTTGCCGTTGCGGCTCGTTGATCGACGGTCAGCTCCCACCACAGCTTAGCCGAAGCTCGCTCAGACACCCCTTCACGTGCTCGCAATGGTGGCGTGATAGCAACATCTGCAGATCGCTGGCCCCAATCCACATCGCCACCACAATTAGCTCTAAAAGCGAACAACAACAACCACAAAAACATTTGTGTAATAACAACAAAGCGAAGTGCTGGCACCTGACTGCTTATAAGGCCCGCGGCGGCGTCTTAGCAAGCTCATAATGCCGCAAATTTTTGCCACTTCGTTGCAAGTGCAGCACAGTTGCGCAGTTGTTGTTGTTGCCACCTTCCTACAGTGCTGCCACCTCTATTTTACACTTAATGTGGCATGTTGCATGTGTGTTTTACACTTGCATGCCTTCATTGTTGTTGTGCAGCCGGTGTTGTTCTTTACCTGCTTGCATAGTTAATTCATTACGCCGAAGTAGTTGATCGGCTGAGTGTTGGCTGTTGGGGCGGCGGTGCTGCTGCGTTTGCGCATAACTCCGACTGATTAGATTAATGTTGCCACGTCGGCAATTCGTTTTGTTTGCATGCCAGCATAGTTATGGAGCTGTGCGTGTGTTTGTGCGGCGTCTGTTTGTCTTGCTACGCAGCGCTAAGAATTTTCATTAACATGCCACAAGCCTGCATGTTGTTGGCAAAACTTTTCTGAGATTGCTTAAATTCAATGGAAATTTCCCGGATGACTAATGATGGATCGATGGTTTCAATTTATGGGGTTATACTACAGGTGAATGATCTCCTCACACTGCATATAGAAAGTCAATGGAAAGAAATTACTCGCATTCACTAAAATTTTCTTACCAATATCGTGTCTAGATAGTGGAAAATCTTGGCACTAAGTGTCTCCTGAAAATGGAATAAGATTCTCAACTATACAATTAATATAATTTTAACGAAGAAGATAAATAAAAGACGTGTTCTTACCGATGGTACGGTGAATTCGGTCGAGTTTATAGATCACTTCAAGAGGAGTTTTGTGATGCTTGGCTTACATTCAATGTTGTTTGAATATTTGACTCTTAAAAAACTCTTCAAGTTGGACCCCACACAACCGCTCAAAAAAGGTTCGTGTCGTTTTCACGAAAAAAATTTTTAAAAATACGATAGCTGTGCTTCGAAAAACGACTATGACATCGTGGCAAGCGAAGAACTGTGGATTTACCTCTGTGTACTCGAAGTAAAAAGCAGTCGACTCTATGAATGTTGCAAGTTGAGCCGAATCTAACAAAAGCTGTTGGACTAGGAAACACTTTCAAGCAAATGGCTGCCTATGTGTTTGGAAAAACTGGACATGTTGCAACTATACCTCTAGAACAACACAGAGCAGTAAATTCCGGATCATATGTATTCTTTTGTTTGCTAGTTGTCTTTCAAGAAATAACAAATATGGATTATTCTTCTCCACGAAAATGCGGGCTCTCACTCATCGACTGAAACAACTGAATTTTTGAGCTTTCAAAACATCGACTTGATGAGAGTTCTAACTTGGAACCAATTCACTTCGACATGAAAAACTAAATTAAGATGTCAACGTTTAACGGCATCCGAAGAGACGGTTATGTGTTCAGAGCGCATTTTGTGAAGATACCTCAATGAAAGTGGGATTAGTGCTTCGATAATTGGTTCAAACTCATGCAGAAGTATGAAGATCTTACACAATTTTCGTTGATTAAAATTTGTTTTTGGTGTCTAATCCCGAAATTCAGATCGAAAAGAATTATTTTGATGAAACACTGTGAATAAGAAACCTTGACTTCTAATTTTATTTCCTTTTGTAAGTTATGACTCTGCCCTTTTGAGTCTGTTCGGTTCAATAACAAATAAATCGAACTGCATATGACTTATATATAGTCTACAGCAAGGCAATAGGGAAACAATGGATAATTTCTTGTGCTCTTTTCCCGTATTGGCAAGACTACACTGTAAATATCTGGGGACCCAATGGAATGATACACTGGAGGAGGCATCAATTGTGAGGCCGCAGAGTCTGTTAAAATTCACGTCAAGCGCAGGCATCTTAAGGATGACTACTACTCATGGACTCCATCTGGTATCGTAAAAGTGCGAAACTGGTCTATGCGCGGCTAATTGGCATACCAGATTAACCAAAACTAACCTATATGGTAACCTATATGGTTAGGTTACTTTAGATTAATTGGCTACCAGATTATTAAGCCGCGCTAAGATAAGCCTTATAGACGCTTTATAGACGTTTTGGTGTTATATAGATCGCTTTCCTAAATTATTAATAAGAATAAGAAATGTGCAAGCTGTAAAAATTAGGGAATCCAGTTAATAATTATCTTAGGGACTTCGCTACGAAATACATTGAAAAGTTGAGAACAGTTGGGCTTTTTTTGAGAATTTAAATTCTTCTCTGAACCTTATTTCAATGGGAATATACAAGGTATGACAATTAAGTAATGAGACTGATTCCATATTCCGTTTATTTGAAAATTATTCTACAACTCTGCCATCTGGGATGTCCGCGTGTACCCTCGTCACGGCCGCTGGATGTCCGTAATCGACTCAAAATGGGTTCCCTTGACCACCGATTTTGTTTTATAAAACAAAAGAAGTCACAGGGTGACATGTCGGGCGAATAAGGCGGCTGTTGCAACACGGCGATCTCTTTAGAGGCCAAATACTGGGACACGCTGCGGGCAGTGAGGCACGACGCGTTGTCGTGTTGAAGTATCCAGTTACGAGCGATGTCTGGGCGCACCCGGTTGACTCGTTTTCGCAATCTTTCGAGTACTTGGCAATAGTAGGCTTGATTCGTAGTTTTCCTCGGTGGAACGAATTCTTTGTGGACAATTGCACGGCTATCAAAAAAGGCAATAATCATTGTTTTCACCGTCGACTTGCTCATGAGAGCTATTTTTGGGCGGAGGGCGCGCGAAGACAACATAGAAACACCTGGACACGACTGAGGGCACTATCACCATACACTCTTACAATTTTTGCGTACGTTTTCCAAGCTGTTTCGCCCAATCTGGCGCAAAATTTTATCGCGACGCGTTGCTTTTGATTTCGTTTTTCCATTTTCGTGACGAGCACTACAAACACACGTCTACTCAACTTGACGCAGCAGGCGAGCTAAATAAGCTAGAGCGATGATACATATATCGGTGGAGAGGGGAAGAATACCGAAAAAAGAAAAAGAGAATTTCAAAGTCACAGGTTTACCACAAGCGCGGCAATAAAATCAGTCTCATTACTTAATTGTCAAACCTCATTATTTCATTTCTTATACTGCACTTGAAACATCTTAAATATTTTCATTCAGAAGCGACTGTCTACAATAGCACTTCCATAAAAATTAAAAAAAAAAGAATTACGAGAAATATTCGAGTTTAATTGAATTTGTAAACAGCAGCACACACATTAAACTACCGGATGTCCAGTTCGCTTAAATGATGAATGGCCGTGCGCGGGTGTGCCTAATGGAAAGACAGTGACCAGCGTCTGCCGCCTATGTGCCACACACTGAAACTTCCCATTGACTTTGGGCACTGTGACTGCTTAAACTCATAGGAAAGGGCAACGAAAATTTTAAAAAACAAAAGCCAGACACTGAAGACAACGCGCAACGGCATATTTATTGGCGTTGCATTATGAAAATTGGCAATTTTCGTGCGACAGCCCAGCAGCGCCCACGCGCAAAGCGTGTAACAAACTGCCATTCACCTTGGCTACATGCGAGTATGTTGTTGTTTTTGAAAAATTTCGGCCGTTGCACACATTCATACGAAAATATTTGTCTTTGTTGGCATTTCTACTTAGTTACAACTTAATATTTCTCTAAAAAGAAATCGTTTGTCTTGCAAAGCGGAGGCGAAATGGTTGAGGCTCGATTTTTTCTCGTTAACTGCACGTAACCAAAATAAAAGCTATGCCTGTGGATATTAGTATGTGTTTATTTATGTTTTAGTAGTTGTTGTTTTGGACCTTTTTCATTGACTTTAGCAGTTTTGTGTCATGTAGGCATTCAGCGTATTTTGTGATCTTTGCCATATTATATACTTACATACTGTTTATGTTGTGTATATATAAGTTTATGCTGTATTTATAGCTTGTCCCTTTTATGTTATTTAGCAAAAGTTGTAAAAAAGTCAATTTTTATGACTGGGAAATTGTTCAGCGCCTAATGTTCACTTATGGTTCATAGATATGTGCACACATGCCTCCATATTCATATCTACTTACACAAATATCTGTAAATATTTAAAGTGCCTACTTGGCTGCGTGGATATAGGGTGTTTTTTTAGCACATACCACATACTAAATTAAAACAATCTCACACCTTTCAGGTTTAAAAATGCAAAGTCGACGTCTCACATTGGAAACTCCCATAACCATACTATAAACGATAACAAGAAAGCCTAAATTTAGCTTTTAAAGTATGGAGGTATAACCTAAGGCCAGCTAGCTCAACATATATTTTACATTTTTTAAAGCTTGTGAGAGGGCCTCCGCCCTCTGTAGTGCTCAGTTTGAGAATCTCGGTCTCAAAAACTTGAGAAGTTGAGAACTCTCTTCAAAACATTCAGCTCTTTCTTATCTTAAAATTTACCCTCATAGTGAGTATTTAGCATTCCTATACATTTTTAGAGTCTGGCATCTATTAAACACTCAGATTACAATCAGAAGAGCCTAGACTCAACCAAAGCACTGTAATAAAGTTACCGACCAAAATGGTTCTTAACACTGCTATTGTACAGCACATTACACATTACATTACCTTTTGAAATGTCAGGGTTCTTAAAAGTTTTCCGTTAAATCATAAATTACCTTGTTGCAAGTTCTAGCGCCTCTGGAGCATTCAATATAAGGAGTAAACAGAATTTTGCGTTTTTAGCAAATAAGTTGGCTGCGGTTAGGTTAGGTCGTAGAGTTGATCCAAAATTGATGGCTCTCAAATGGACTGATATTCGGCCTTTGTGTTAAGCGTAAACTTCCAAAAGTGGATTACCAGAATCTCATAGTATGTCGATGCGATTTAAGGCGGTTAATATCAATCTCAATAACTTCGCTAAGCTCGCCAAAAGTGTGACTACCGACATATTACAACCTCACTCCAGTCAGCGGCAAAAGTTGGGCAATAGAGAAGGAAGTGACAATAAGATTTCATCTCGCCTTCCTTCATACAGCTTTGACAAAGAGTGTCCGACAGAATACTTAACCGCAACGCGTGTAATCTGATTGGTCAATATGGAGACAGAAAACCAGAGATTGATTTGGCTAAGATCCGGTGGTTCGTATAACCTCTTACGGTTTTCAGACTAAAAGATCCGCAGTCACACAATTTTTGGTCGTTGACTAGCGCCAGCTGAGCTCCCTAGAGGTCTACGGGTTCGACGCTAGAACACAGGCAGACAATAGAGAACTGACTCGACTCCAAACGGATGACATTGGGGTAAGGGTGCCTTCACTAGCAAACTCATCAGCTTTACAGTTTTCGGCGATACCGCTATGACCGGGCCCCCATACGAGTATAAAATGAAAGAAACTTGAAGCTATTTCTAATGAAGTCATGCACTCCTTGAATAGTTTTGAGTACAGCAGATATCGAGCTCAAAGCCTGTATAGCCGCTCGGAAATGGTACTAAATGAAGCAGAACTTCCGCAGCCACCTTCGCGTGAAAGACGCTGCAATGGTTTCTCGTTTTAACCTTCGACTCAGCCATAATAAAGCTCACTTTACCGCCTCTCCAAAAGATTCGCCTCACCCACAAGTCCCTCGCAGATGGGTGAGCAGAGATGGAATCGCCATGAGGATGTCTTGCAATGATGTAATCAAGATTGCAAGGAAAGTAATCGAAGTGCAAAATTTTAATGTGTTCCTGCCCGGGGCAGCTTATAAACTCAACTGCCCATAAGAAATTATTACCTTAACTAACTACAGTTTCATGGAGCCAGAACACCACTTTGGGTGTGATTCTCCACCTATTCACAATTGTCTCTCTACAACAGTATTACGCGACCGATGCTTTTCTCAACCTCTGTCCGATGTTTGGCTTATATGAGAGCTTCCTATCAAGCATGAGCCCCAGTACTTACTGTTACCTCGCAAAGAAAAATCCTAAACAACGTTTGCATTTCTTATCAGCTGAGCTCGCTTAATTGTTTCTGACACATATGTATATAAAGTAATGCCTTCGATCAGAATTAAATTAATCTTATGCTATACAATATAGATTTCAAATCTGTTATTATCGTTAGTGAGCATACCCTTACTGAAATACTTCAACAGTTGTAAGCGCTCCCAACAGCAACACCCTGTCATATCCACTTAAACATTTTTCTATTACCAAAAAATAACGCCAGTAATACAGATACACTCACACACACACTTGAGCACATTTGTGTGGCAATAAATGCGTACTTAAAACTTCCCGCCGCAGAAGAGCTTTTCAATTTTCCAAAGCCATTTAGCCATTTAGCATTTTCAAGTAGCCGCACCCATTAAATACACACTTCCATAAAATCTGCTATAAATTTTTCAATAATAAAATATTAACACACTTTTATCAGCGCTTGGCTAAATTAATTTGCACGAGCGGCTAACGAAGAAATCAAAGGGAAAGCAATGGCAGAAGAAGAAAAGGAAAACTCAATCAATAATGGAATGTGAGAAACATGTGTTGTACAAATTTTAGCTGCCAAGAATTGCTAGGCAATAGAATTTTATTTTTATTTTTTTAATTTCTTTTGGTTCTTTCGAGTTGCCATATTTTTTATATTTTTTTTTTTGTAGATTTTTAAGCTGCCACGCATGTCGACCAGCAAAATTACGCGTACTTCTCTATAATATGTATACCTCTCGGTGTGTATGTGTTTGTGTGCATGGTCATGTCTTTCACACCATACACTCACGTGCAAAAAAACACACCGAAAAGTGCTCGCACACACTTTTCGCTGCTCATCAAGCTGCAGCCGTCGAGGTCACGTGCCGCAATATTTTTAGAATGAAAATTCGGTGGAAAAAAAGATTTAGAAAAATGGAAGCGAGCACGGCACACAGTTGTTTGGTAAAAGTGGCATGCAACCAACGTGTGCAACAGCGCGCATGTGTCGTAATTTGTTGCTGCTTCATTTGTACAACCGTTACGTGGGTGCAATATCCAATTAAATGAAATGCTTGATTGTTTAAGTTGTTACCAATGAATTGCTGACTGCTGACCTCGACGCCAGCGCTGGACACACGCTCGATTTAAGCGTTTATTTAGTTTTACAAGCAATTTGCGCTTGTATTTTATTAAGCTTTATGCAGCAAGTATACACATACTCACACAACCGCATATGCGTATTCAAATTAAGTATTTTTTTATACTTTCTTACTCTGCACTCTTCGTTTTCTATGCGCTTTGAACGCTATCGGAAATGTTGCTTTGCCGCCGCAGTTCACTGACTTCATTGACTTGTTGCTTGGCTGTCAGTGTTTTGACATTTGGAGAGAAAATAATTGACAGCTGAAAAATCGTGCGCTCACATTTTCGAGTTCAAAAGCAGATGAGCAACGCTGCATCGCCGAGTAATCTTTGGCAATACGGTAGCTAAGTAAGTGAGCTTTCACGTTTGTTCTGCTGGTCGTTACTTAATTTGAAAAGGGTAGTAGCCAACTGACAGCTGCACGTAAGTTTGTGGAAGTTGTTGTGGTCATAAGTAACAAGCGGATTCAGTACACTGACTCATACATATGCATCAGGCAGCGCTTGGGTGGAGGGGAACAAATGTCTGTATATGTATTCAATGGTATTACATAATAAGTACGAGGCACGATCTCGCTTGCCTACAGCTGACTATTGTGGTAATAAATTTCGTAACCGCACTTAGACCAACGAATTGCGGTCATACTATTTCTAAACCACCACAATAACGGTTTTTGGGGTATCAAAGCTTTTCTTTTAGGTATTTTTCTGAAAGCTTTGATCACGTGAAAGCTTCACATGTTCAAAAAAATTGCCTGTAGGCAAGAATTTTGATTTGAGAAACGAAAAAATGTAATATAAGAACTATTTTCCATTGCGCTTTTTCATCTTATATAAAGGGCTTTCATAATTCATGAAGATTTCACTTTTTAAGCCGCTTGCAGTAATAAATAATAATAAGATTTTACATTTGAGAAAAGTTAAAACAGAATATACGAACAATTTTCTATAATAATTTTTTTTTTATATAAAGAGCTTTAATATTTTATGAAAATTTTACTCTTTAAGCAGTCTTCTAGTAATAAATGCACAAGAAAGCTATTTATAATGTTTCTGTAATACAAAAAAGTTTTATTTCAACATTTTGGGTATAAATGAGCTTTCATATGTAATGAAGCTTTCATCACCAATACTTAATATTTTTACCGATAATTTCAGCGCTTTATTGCAGCGGTATAATTAGATTTTTTTTAATAAAATATTTTTCCAAGTCCGTTATATTGAAATTTCGCGATCCCAGAAGCTTTCGCTATATACATATGTTATGGGCATGTGCTTAAAAAAGCTTAGCAAGGTGTTTAAAAAAAATGAGAATTATTTTAACAATTTAAGCGTAAGTGAGCTTTCCTACGCAGTGAAGCTTTCATCATCAATACTTACAAATTTTTTGATTTTTTATTCCGGTGGTATGATTAAATCTTTCTCAATACAAATATTTCCATCCTTTTTTTATATTGGGCTTTCACGAGTCCTAAAGCTTTCACGGACAATTCTATTCAAAAATCTTTTTGTAATGCTTATAATAATTGCATAAAAAACCATGTAAGATTATATTTTAAATAAACATGTATGCATAAGAGAGCTTTCATATGAAATTAAGCTTTCATCATCAACTCTCACACTTTTTCGGTAGTTTTAACGCTTAATTGAGGCTGTATGATGCTTTCTTTCTTTGAGTACAAATATTTTTCCAAGTCAATCTATTTGTTATATTGAGCTTTCGCAGTCCAAAAAGCTTTCATCCTATATATGTTACGGACTTTCTTTCAAAAATCGTTACGCAATGCTAGAAATAAATTTATAAAAAAGCTAGGAAAGACGTTTTTCTACAAAAATACTTTCAACAATTTAAGCATAAGTGAGCTTTCATAAGTACGCAATGAAGCTTTCTTCACCAAGATTAACATTTTTTTTCTATTTTTAGGCCCTTTTCCGTTCATTTATTTTTTATATTGAGATTCCACAATCTTTCGAACTTTCATCAATACAACTACATTTTTCTGAAGTTTTAGAGCATTTTGCATTTTGTTTGTTCACTCATTTTTATATTTCGAGCTTTCATCGTATATAGATGCCAAACGAAAATTTCAAAAATCTCCTCGTCATTTATACATAAGTAACTATATGCAGCTCGTTCACTGCCAATTAATCGATAATCCATAAAAGTACTTGTCATGAAAGTTAACTTAAGGGCAAAATCTGCTTTACTTAGTTTAAATCTCAAATATCTGCACCAAATACGAAACGAGCCGTCTTGACGCCGCCGGCTGCTGGTTAATGCTGTGGCCAAATTATAGAGGGCATGCAGAACACAGGTGATGATGACAGCTACCGATATACGATGAACCGCAATAACTACAACAAAAGCAACAACAACAAACGCCTTAAAGACAAAGGCACTTGATATTATATAGACATATGAGCGCAATAAAAGTATGTGGCCAATTGGTTGGTGAAAAGCCCATAAGGCACTTGAGCGGCGCGTAACCGGTTTCAAGTCAACACATTGCTGAACAAAATTGACTCAAAAGGCCAACAGATCGCACGAAAATCGCAAGGAGCATCCACACACACACACACAATAAATGTTCAAGCGCTGGAGGGGATGGCATGTGTGTGTGTGTGTGTGCGGTGTAGTCCGTTTGCTGTACACTTGCGCATTGCGGCAACAACGGTAAAGCAGCTTCTTGTTAAGAATGTAAACACGCCTAGCAGCTATGGCGAGCATGCGTGGAACAGCTGAAATATCCACAACAACAACAACAACAACAGCAACGCCGAGGAGGAAAGTTCAAAAAGTTCGCATATGCGTAAGCGCTCATTAAAGCGCCGCATTGCTGTGCGTTTGCTTGCTGGTTGCCGCGCGATGCTATCGCCGCTGCGATCGATGCGGCGCTGATGCATTCCGGCTATAAACTCATATAATAACAAAATCAGCAAGTACACGCGCATATGCAAGGCGCAAATATCGCATGAGATAATTATTGAGCGCAGCAGTGTTGGCAGTTTTGAGCGAAATGCGCCGCACAGAGTGAGGGGCGCGCGGTGCGGCTGGGCGCTTGCCTTAAATGCTTGTTAACAAGTATGATATCTGCGCGATTTACATGTTGCCGCCGTTTAAGTGGCTGTCGGACGGACATGCGCATGAATACGCACAAGACTTCGTATCTGCATGTCGGTGGCGCTCTTCGCAGCTGACCCCGAGCGTGGCTGTAGTGCCACCTTTTGCGGTCGCTTACTTTATAACTTTCTACCTTGGGTCGCTATAGCTGTTTTCTGCTACTCTAACGGTGCTTTGGATATGCGTTTGCAGCTTGCTTGAACTTCAGCTAATAACGCTGAATTTTATCAGCTTAAACACCCTTACTTGCCGCTCTTACTGTCTGGTCTGGTCTGGTCTAATAATAATAACAATCCTTTGTGCTTGAATAATTTTTCTAAATAATATTTATGAAATTGTAATTCGGCATAAACTAACGCAAGAGCAAGCGCCACTTGTGGGTAAAAATTTAAAAAAAGGGGCGCGTCCTCGCTCTCTAAAAGACTTAAGCTATATAACTCCTAAACTACTTAAGGTACCATACTCAAAGCGCTCAGAGCAAAGCCCTTAATCAACCCTACCGACACTGTTAAGATGAATGAAATCGGTTGTTAACTCTGCCCACTTTCTATAAAGTCAGGGACATTAAATTTTACCTTTGAGATGGTATGAGAGAGTTTTATGGAAGCCAAAATTGGACGATAGGCACAAATCTCGAGACCTGCTCGAACGATTACAAATGTGTGAAAATAGGGCTCGGTCTGCTACCTTATAACAAAAAATTGTCAAATCGACCTCCAGACCCTGAGTATGTGGATCAAAGTTCGAATTTTGAACTTTTTATCTAAAATATCGATCAATCTGTAAGATGTGTTATATAAGTTCAAAGAGAATTCTTATCTAATAATATTATGCTTGTGTGTCAAAAAAGGGGTTGAATCGGATCAAATATTCCTTTAGTCTCCATATACCTAATAGACAGATTTTCGAACTTCCGGTTGATGCAATATAAACAAAGCAGGTTTGAGCCTTCAATGAATGAAATCGGTTAAAAATTTGCCTTAGACCCTAAATTACTAACAAACCTTATGCACCTGAAGGTATTTCCCTGCCTTTAATCCTGGCAAGTTGCATGAGTAGAAATTGTTAGGCTGCACCTGAACTTAGCCCTACCTTACTTGTTATACATTCCTTCATATTTCTCTGGTATTTTTTCAGTATCTTGAGTCTACTTGAGTCATATATGTATATTCAAAGGGGAGTTCGATTGTGTTTATTAACAGTAGATATTGTTCATAGTTTGTTACTACCTATAGTAGGTGCTTGTCTTTGATAAAATTTAACAATGCGCCTAATTGTAGGCAAAATTTTTTACATATAATCAATCATGCGCTGATTCTAGTCATTAACGACGTTGTACTATTGAATTATAAAGGAAGTTGTTTGATTAGGTTAAGTAAGGTTAATCTGGTAAGCGTGGCTTATTACGCATAGACCGGGTTCCCTTTGCGATATCAGATGGAGTTCTTTTCTGGAGTTCAGTTCCTAGGTCCAAGAGGAAAAGTCTGCATATTTCAGATGATCCATTGTTTCCCTTGTGTACTGCTCTATACATTTCTGCAGTCTTCTCGATCTGTCAGTCCCATTCTGCGGGCGCGTGTTACCATCATACCGTGACCAGTTATATCATATCATAAAAACGAAATTGATTCACCCTGTATTAATAACCACTCGCAGCTGTTTCACCGAGTATTTTGATTCTCATATAAATCGCATACCTCTGATTTAACCAAATTTTATCGTTGTGCCGCATTTTTGTAAGCCTTTTTTTTGCACACACTTACCGTTACTCATTTTGTCGATTTAGCGATTAAAATTTCCGCATTTAACTATTTATGCGATAATTATTTTGTTCTTGCGCTTTCTTGTGCGCCTTTACCTGGCCGTTTAATCGTCTTAATGAAGGCGTAACTGTGGCCAGCGATTTGGGTCAGCATTTGTGGCCACATTCTACATTCGGCGCGCAGAATATTTGCCACAAAATACAGGCAACAGCGCAACGCAAAAAAGCAGCAACAACAAGCGATTAACAAACAACATAATTGTTGGAATTTAAATTTGTATGTTAACCGCTGCTTGTTCGCTTGTAATCGGCCAATAATTTCGATTATTTATGGCTGCACATATGATTATATACATACATACATACCCTAACATATAGTACATACATGTAAATGAGCTTGCATAATGCCCGAAGTGGAAGCGATTGAATTTTCGAAGTTGTAGATTTTTATGTTTGCTTGTAGATAATTTTATTTCATTGTAGATTGTTGCATGACTCCACTCCAGTGTAAGAAGTAATCTTCGATTGTGTGTTACTTTGTATGCTGGGAAGCATTTTGGCCTAAATCCCAGCTTTTAACTGTTGTACAATGCTGTGAGTGCGGGAGAAAGGAAGGAGCGATTGAAGGATAATTTTATTCTAATGAAAGGCGCTCGTTTTTCGCTTTAACCGAATAGTGCTTTCAGAATTAATATGGTTACAATCGTGTTAAGAACGTGAATTTTTTGGGTACTCTCATGAGCTAATCTTTCATCTCTCTTTCCCTGCTGAAATGAAGATCTCAAAATAGTTGACATTTCTGTTAACTCACGATTCTTAGCAAACTTAGCTCAAATATAAATTTTAATGGTTTCTGAGAAGTTTGAGAAAGTTCTAAAGAAATGTAGAGGAAATTAAGATCAGTTCAGTACAGTATACAAAGGTTAGCCTTTAAATTATCACCAGATAGATGCAAGATAAGGTTAGGTTAATCTGGTAGGCAAAAAAGCCACACAAAGATCACCAGTTTTGGTACTTTGCGATACTAGACGGAGTTCAGTTGCTGGGTCCAAGGGGAGTAGTCATCTTTTAGAATGCCAGCGCTTGACGCGAACTTTAACAGACTCTTCGGCCTCATTATCGATATCTGCTCTACCGTATGATACTATGGAAACCGCAGATGCTTCCAGGGAAGTCTTGCCAATTCAGGACAAGTTCACAAATTCTCTGGTACCCTGCTCTAAACATTTCCTGGAGTCTTCTCGTTATGTGAGCCCCATCTTGCAGGCGTGTGTCGCCACCAGACAGTGACCAGTTAGTATTCTAATCATGTTCCTACCGTCTCTTCTATCGAGTGCCAATAGGAACTTTGTTTACTTCCGGTCTACCATTTTGCACATGACTTTTGCAGTTTTGCAACAGAACTTGGATAAATTAGCATTTCTATCAAACTGTTCTCTCTTTTAGAAGTCCAAACAATGTTGAGGAGCTTAATGATCAATTCAGATAGAACTTTTGCCTCCATCCGCGTCAGGCATTTGTTTAGATAGAAAGATCGATCTATGCTTTTGTATGAGTAGCAAAGCTTTCGTTGTAATATACCATTGGGTTTTGTCGCTTCGTTGTATCATGATAACTGTCACGCAAAGTGAGTAAAGTTGTACATATGTAAATGGGTCTTAAGAGAGTGCGAGTGTGAAGTTTCCAGACCGAAGATGGTGCTGTAGAACGGAAAAGTGTTCTATGTGGCATCAGCTAAGCAGGAGCTCTTACCTCTTCCAAGGAACCACAAGTAACTGTATTCCATTGAACCGGAACAAAAGGAATTGTCTGATTGCAGTCAAGCAATCTTATCCAATATTTTAAAGGTTTTCGTCTTCGTGTGCGTTGGTTAGTATTCCATTTCCGAAGAGGAGAGACAGCAGTGTATGCTTTCTCTTTCTTATCCAATATAGCTTGATATTCCAGAAAACGTAGTCCGTCGATAGAAGTAGTTGAGAGACACCAGAATTTCTAACAGCTGGAATAACCCTTATAGATCTATATATACCATATATACAAGTAGATCGCAAGAGGCAAGTAGCAACTTCATCCACAGAATCAATTTATTTATTTTTTTGGAAATGTTCCAAGTATAAATATACTCGTATGTAAACTACTACAAGCATATTCGAGTCTAGGAAAAACATGCCGCACAGCTTTCACGTAAATACTGCACTTACAACTTTATTGTGGCACAGCAGGAAAATCAGTTCAAGTGCTCACTTCCTCTATTCTGTTGCAATGCAAAAATAAAAACAAAAGCAGGCGAAATATTAATGGAAGAAAGTCTGCGGCGAGGGAGTGTTCTGCGCTTTAATTGAGAGACAGTAAATGCTAAGACAACAACAAAAACAACAACAATAGACAAAAGTAAAGCACTTAAACAATTCAAAGTACCAATATGTATGTGCAACAATAATAACAAGCAATACGCTGATATTATTTGCGCTTTTAATGTGCAACAGAAAAAGCAACAAAAGCAAAAAACCATAAAAAGTACAACAAATTATTCAAGCGGAGATTTGTGTGGAAAAGCAAAAATTTGCTGCGGCCAGCAACAGCGCACATAACCTAGAATGTGCAACAATGAGAGTGCTTTTGCTGCGCTGTGGTGTGTGTGTGTGTGCAGTGCTTGAACAATGAACTTATAAATTGACGCACCCCGAAAATCAACAACATAATTCGCATCATTAAAACGCGTTGCAACAACAACAAATACAAAAATTGCAAATAAATGTTGCTGCGGTACCCAGCACAGCAATAGCAACAACCACAAACTAGCATGAACAAGCAAAAAACATTTCGGAACCGGCTAGTTAACTTAGTAGTTGCAAGTGCAACGGGAGCGCCACACGGCGAGACTATACTATACTTTTAGGTAAACTCGCATATAAACATGTATAAATATCTTCGAAGCAGCAAAAAATGCCGAATCGTAGGCAGAGGATGTGTGTGCGGCGATTGGATACAGCTGAAATAACAACAACAACTTTATAGTGGAAAAAAATATGAAATTATGTTGCATGAGCACTTGTAAATGCATGTTAGTGCAAGAAGAAGAAGAAGAAAAATACGTATGGCCAGCACGCGGAGGCCAAGGCTTGGAGCCGCACATGTGCAACAACACTTACACACTGGCAGACACACATTTAGGCGCGCCACCTACGCACATGCAACATGTGCCATGACAATGAACGTCATTAATAAGCATACTGCAGCATTGTTGCACGAATGTGTGTCTGTTGGCGAATTTTTATTTCGCTTACAACAAGCTATTCCCCTTTGTTGTTGTTACTGTATGTATGTAGTAATGCCTTGTTGTTCATTTGTGTTTTTTTGTGATTTCATTTATAGAATTTTTTTCTGCTGGCTACATCAATAACGCGCTATGTACCAGCATACTAAGCTGCAGCATTCGACACTAGTGTGGCATGTTGTGAGCTGGCGAAACTTGAATATAGGGGCTTGGTCGCGCCGGTAATATTGTCAACAGCAATACAGCGGCGTTTTTTGCTGCATAGCATTGTGTGCGCAACATTATGTGGCATGCCACATTTTGTGGCAAGTATAGAAATGCAATTTTATGGGTGTACACTGTTTGTAAATGTTATTTTTTTTTTAACTTGCTTGGCATAGCAAAAACGTATTTGACCTTTTACGCAACGCGCGGCAATGATATGCTGCAAATAGTTGGCATACAACTCTTTAACTCTATAAAACTAAACACAAAAAATGAATAACACACTTTAATAAAAATCAACGGTATATATGTATGTTGCAAGCTTAGCTACCCCATACCACCATGCAACACGTTTTTTGCCATTACACAAATTCGCATACCGCTGCCCCTCACATCACACTCACTCATCACGCATTTGTTTAATTTTTCAATTCAAAATTTTATTACTGCCGTGGCTGTCGCTTAATTACCACACGCAGCTTCGCATTGCCACTGACACACTACACGATAGCGCTTTTTGCGGCGCAACATGCGAACCACAATCAAATCACACGCTCTCTTTTTGCAGACGTCTCATTGCGCACCGAAAGGGTGAATTGCGTTTTTTATTGCGGCTGCCACATTTTTGCATTCCACAGCGATGCCAACATGCCACATCATATCACATTGGATCGCACGCTGCAACATGCCACCACGGCAACAGTGCAGCGTTCGACTGCAGCCTATGCGTGCTGACACGCATCACAAAACTGGACAGCAACCGCCGCCGCTGCTGCCACACCACTGCCGACGCTGTGCGGTTGAGTGGTCGTCTGTCTGTCTGCCACTGACAGCGGCGTACAACTGCAAAATGAGCCTAATGGCGTGCGCGCATGCGCAACGACCGCTCATAGCTTTCAGCTCACCAGCGCGCGTTGGTGTTCGATTTGTCTGTTGATGCCACCGTGCTCCGCAATTCTCTTTATTGGTGCAGCTCTTCGCCACTCGTTCGCAGTGCGCTTGCTATAGAACGCAAGTGTGGCATGGTTTGTTGCAAAGTGCAAATGGCATCACTTACAGTCGGCACCCCAACTGCTATTCATACATATAGTATGTATATTGATAATTGGTCGTGTGTGTTTCGTATCACTCTCGTGTTGTACATATCATAATTATCAGCGTACAAACAGCCGGCAACTCGTACAGTTATCGCTAATGTGATTATCATAATTATTCTTGTTACAATTTTTTTCGCGCTGTGGCAGCGATGTTGCATGCAACCTTTAATATTTTGTATGTTGTTAGCTTTTAATGTAGAAAATATTGACAGTACTTGCCAATGCAGCAAAGCCAAGTGCCTGGCGAGAGGGCTCTTGTTTTGAAATACCCTTCGTATGGTTGGAATGTCATCTGTGGTGAGCTCAGATCCTATTCTTCCCTAGACTCAGATATAACGATGGAACAAAACTGGAAGCGGAAGAAAGGAAGATAGAGAGAATAAACCGAGAGGTTAGGTGCTCTTAAGTAGTGTTTTAAATAGATCGTAGTACCTAGTAGTTAAGTTCCTGACTTCCTTGAGTTTCTGGCCTAAAGTCAACGAGCAGAATTTGCTGTAAAATTATCCATAAGGAAGGAAGTAGTCTATTATCTATTTTAAAACAAGTACCATGTATTACAGACAATATTTTCGTTTTAGGAACCATCTCCAATACCGCCAATGCATAAGTAATAGAACGATCACGGGGTTGAGGTTCGTATTGAGGCCGACATGAATCTGCGTTTGCTCTCCGTTTAGCGGTTGTGCCGTAGTTCTATAGAGAGAAAAGATATGAATATGCTCTTTAAGGGTTTGTATGCATTTTTGTGTATAGTTTCCGTTCCGGACAATATGTAACCAGCCTACTGTACCATCTTCTTCCGTGGCACTACAAACGTTGGTCGTTTTGGGCGGAGAACACAAACTTCGCTTGTTGGCTCTATCTGTTGCGAGTTCACGTCAGTTGTACTATACATTCTAAATGCAGGCAGGTCACTATGCACTTGGTCCTTTCATTGGATGCCTGGGCGTCCTTGATTCCACTCTTCGAGTATAAGGAGCTTTTTGCTGGAGTATCATCTTTCTTGTTAACGACAAAACCTCACCAACTCATTCTAAACTAACTTAACTGTATCCATGTTGCTCTAGATCTCATACAGTTCGTGATTTTATATTTTTCGATATTCATCGTTTACGCGAATGGCTACAAAGATCTTACGAAGAGCAGTTCTACCGCTTGTTCAAAGTACTTTCTCAAATCGTGTCATCATCGCCCATATATCTGTGCCGAGTAATAAAGCGGAATTAATGGGAGACTTATAGAGAGTAATATTTGTTCGTCGAAAGAGGGATCTGCTTCTCAATTGCCTACCAATTCCAAAGCAGAAACTTTTGGTAAGAGTTATTATGCGCTCAAATTTCAGGCTTAGATTATTGGTGGAACTTTTGTTGGTTCCGAAATAAACAAAGTTCCAAACTTTTTACCTTAAAGCTGTCCACAGTGCGGTAGTTTCCAAGACGGTAGGAATATTTGTATGTGTTCTGCAGGTACTTTGTCTGGTCCTCATTCATCTGAAGACCAATTTATTTCGCTTTTTTTTTAGACTTGTAAAAGCTCCAATGACAGTTGTTAAGGCCTGTGATGTCAATATCAGCTGCGTACCCCAGTGGCACTGAAATTTTACAGTAAATATGGCCACTGCGTTTCAGATAGACGTGAAAATCTTTGAGTGAGACCAACTCGTGTGGATCTCAGGATCGTGGCTAAAAGAGAGGAAGCTTTGATGATGTCCCTCCGAGTTATTCGGTTTAAGGGTTTAACAAGGTTTCAACGTCTGTCCACCAGGAAGTGCGGCTGCAAGCGGGTGCTATCTTGAGGCAAGCGGCTCGCTATGTGCGACTGATTTTGGGACCCGCCACATAAAATTGTAATTTTAACCAAAGGAACACGAAAGCTTCGTATATTGACTGTACCAGCTTAGCTTTAATTTAATTAAATATTCTTTGCTTTATTTTGGTTTCCTAACCCTCTCTGCTTAACAAGCTTGCTAGTCAAAGTTCTGCGAAGTAATCATCCATTTCTAATCTAAAGAAGAATAGTTGCTCGGAGTTAGGTCCAGCAGCTTCTAAACGAAAATAAGGCTAAATTATATGGGTAAGGGTTTCCCGTACTTCCGAGTATCACGAATTTAAGGCGCAGCTCGAACTACTTTTTCGGCATTTTTTTTGTTGTTACTGCTGGCAGCTATAAACCAGAATTCCAAGTATGGTGTGGTACAACCGTAAGGTAGGTAAGCGTTCCGTATATATGTAAGTTAGCTACTAATTAAAGCAATAACAACGATAAAACACGAACAATTAGTAGAAGATTCCCTGCAATAAAAATAAAAATAAAATAATTAACCGAAACCTGCACAACTTTAAGACCTTTCACCTGAAGCCCGCTTTCAATATTTAACCACTCAAGTGGGCGAGTTTTCGAAGAGAAGTCTGTTGTTCCCACAACTTCAATGAAATATTCACTAAAATTTAAATGAAGAATTTACGGGCATTTTTATCCATTCAACTTGCATGCCACATATCTACTCTTTTACATATTTATATATTATACTTACATATACGTACATATATAGGAATATATGCATTTATAATTACGAGTATGTGTATGTATTCGGGTACTTATCGCTACCGATAATGTATTGTAATTGTTTTTCTTTTGGTAATCGGAGTATTTCATTCTTATCGCATGAAATGTAAGTTATGGTTTTGATAAGTACACAAACGGACAGTGAGAGAGCGAGAGAGAGAGAAAGTAAAATAATAAAACAAGGCGCTGCATATTTTATAAAGCAATATTGGAGGCTCGAGCCGCATGGGTAACCATATATGTAATCGCATATATAAATTAATTAATACGCTGCTATGGCTATGTAACTATATACATATTTGTGTGTGTGTGTGTAGTGGTGAATGTGCGTTGAATGAATGCAGCCGCAGTATGAATGATAAAATGCTGCTGCGGCGGAGCAGCACTTAAGACCCGACCCGAGTGAGAATGCATGATGTTTTATTTAAATGAATTTAAAAGAAATATAAAAATTAAATTATAAAAAAAACTAAAGAATAAAAAATAAAATTAAAATAAACTAAAAATAATAAAAAAAAATATAAAAAAATAATAATAAAAAAAATTAAAAAAAAAATGTTATAACAAAAAAACAACATTTAACAAATTTTTATTTTCCCAACACAGCTTTATTTCCATATATAAATATATATTACATAAATATACAAGCAAGTTCTGTAATATACACATGCATATAATTTACCTTATCCCTTGCACCCATCACCACTTCAATTTGTATATATTTTAATTTATTCTAATTTTTAACCAACAAATTTCGGGTTGAACGCTAACTCTTCGCTTTCCTTGCTGCCACACAGTGACACACACACAGCTATGCGTGTAAGCTTCCACGCACTTGTTGCTGCTTTGTTTTTCACCGTTGTTGTGTGGCTTTCGTTGTGTGTGCGTTAAATGATTTTTCATGTCATTATTTAAATATTTTACTTGCACCTCTTCGCACGCTTACTTGTTCGCTTACGTCATTATATTCTTTGCTTGCGGCCAGTTGTTATTGTTTTTATTGTTGTTATCACTTACTTGCTTTAGTCGTGGCATACCATTTTATGGTTGATTTAATTAATTTAAAATGCAATACTAATTGTTATGCATTTAATTGTTGGATACGGTGTAGTGGCTGCAACGTAGCGCCAACGCAGGTGCGTTAAGTCGTTGAACCTCGGTGTGAAGCAGAAAGGAAGTCATAGCGCTGTAGAACTAAGAGTAATTCACCAAGTGATAAGACGGCATGTATTATCCAAATAATATTCAGATTTTTATACCATATTCTAATATAAATCGTTATAAAATTGAGCACTCCTCGCGCTCTCAATTAAACAAGAAATAAATATCTAAAATACATTTCTAAAGGAACTCTACATGTAACTCCTAGGAAGTCAGAGGGGTTAATATGATTCTCCTCATTTTTACTCTCTTGGAATCATTAGAACATCTACAGTTTTAATATTTCCCATCTAAGCAATTCTAGGATTTTAGATTCTGCTTTTTCTATGTTTTGAGCTTGTGTTTTACTAGATTACGAACCGCAACTGATAGGATGAGACTTTAGATCCACAGGAAAAATCTTGGTTGCCATTTCATGTTAACGGTTTCCATTGACGCTAACGTTCCCACGGGCTCATTTTTGAAGAATTATAGACCGATGACTCCACCGGCCCACAAACCACACCAAACCATTGTATTTTCTGAATAATATGATAGCTCTTGAATCTCTTTATGTTGTTCTTCGTCCCAAATGCTAGAAATGGCCATCATCGCTGAACAAAATTTGGCTCGAAAATGTCGGATTTTCTTGGAACTTTTCTGGCGCCCATAGAGCAAAGTGATATCGCTTGAGATGGTCGAGCAAATTCAGTTCTTTCAGAAGCTGTACGCTATCAATTTAAGATCAATACGTCAGTTCGGATGGCTATGAACGACGCCGAATTGGCTCTCGACGGTACACTCTCAGCTACGGCTGCTATGTATATTTTTTTCACTGTGTGCTGGACGTGGTCTACTAGGTAGTATTAGATAATCCAATAATGAATGCTGGGTCTCAAGTTGGATGATAGTGTTGCGAATAGTGCGCTCAGTAGGCCGATTATGTTGAGTCTTTCCATGATAATCTTCTGAACATCCAACCATATATCACAAATCGTAGTCTTAAGTCCATAAGCACTTCCATAAAGGACATTAGTAATTCAATATCTTTGAAGGTTTAAACTACCAAATTTAAGAGTTTCTGAACATTTTACAGGAAATGTTGCTTGTTTTGGGATCTGTATTGTGAAAAGTGAAAATTGATTATTACCTTCAACTGAATTTATTAAAGTTTTCAAAACTTATGTGATACTAACTATAAGTAAGGCCTCTTACCCACATTTAAAAGTGATGTAATGGTACGAAGTGCAGACCCTTTCAGGAAAATGTGTATTAATTTCGACCGCAGAGCGGCAATACTAGTGCTGAGCTCGTTAACTGTGCGCGCAAAGCTAGTCATGGAGTGTCTGTCTGCACTAAAAGTAGCATCAAGCTACTTCATCATCTGACTCATTTGGATACCTGTTGACAGCAGCATTGCTGGTAACTGCGAAGCCAATGAGTTAGTCAGAGGAGGCACGCTTGCGCCGCTCACATCTGAACAGAACCGAGTTGGATCTCCATGCTCCAAGGCATCCATACTCCAAGGGATATCTAAGGATCCAAGCCGTATTGAATTCTAGCTTTAAACAAATTGACGTCAAGTGCGCTAGCAGGTGCTGTTCGATGACTACCTCCTGTATGACTGTAAGATCTTTTGGCGTACAATAGAACGCAAGAGACTTATTGAACTATGACACCTTATCAAAGTTCATCTGAAAGGTCAGCAGTGTCAAAGTCGTATAGAGAAATGTGAGGTGGAAACATATCAGCACTTTCTTTTTGGTCTATGTCTTATCTTCAGCGAACTACAAGACATTTTCGAAACAGATATTAGCCGTTTCAACAAATTTGTAGTAGGCACAAGGCACTTTATTGATTTGTAAGGCTCATATGATCTCTTATATAGGATTTTTAGATAAAGACGGAGCAGATTAGGCGTCCGTCATTCCGTGCCATTGAGGAGACTTAAGTGCCTAACTATTCCGACGAGGTAATACTTAATCAGGTGGTTCCGTGGGAATGAACCGGAGTTCTAAGCTGTTCAAGTTAGATCTCTGTCGACCTCATAACCTAACCCACATTTAGAAGAGTTTCGACTGAGATATGAGTATGAGGCTAGTTTCGTGAAGAAAATACTTAGCCTGTATTCACATAAGCACGAATATTCACTTTCAACGACACGAGGTTGTGCTGAAGCGTATTTCTGAGTGGGTTCCAGATATTTCTAAGTAACCATTCATAACCTTAATCTTACCCATTTTGACCAAAGACAACCAAAACTGAACGACACGCACAAGCGTCTGCTCCAACTAAATAAGTGCAAAGTCTTGGCACAAAACACACGACCTAACATCAACAAGAAGAGGAGGACAGCCGGCGCACCAACTTTTACCAAATTGCAAGGCGAAACCGGCAACAACAACAAGCTATGAATTGAAAATGTGAAATGTGAATGCGATTAATGATGCAAATATTTTTGAAAGCGAGAAAAATTGTGCACAAATTCGCCATGACCATGGACAATGTGTACTACAACAGCAACAACTAGAGAAAGAAATTCGTAAGATATGCTGGCGGGGGTGACACGGACACGAGTGAAGGCCTCTGATGAAGATTGCTTGTCTGACACTTGCCGCAAACAAATTCACACAAAATCATGAATATGTGAGTGTGTGTGTGAGTTTATACGTGTGTGAGCGCTCATAATAAAGTGTGTATCGCTTGGATGTGCGCTCGGCTTATGCCTGCGTTTGTGGCGCGTTTACCGCTTGCTGGCCCGTTGTATTGCAAATCTTGCTGTGTATCTGCATATGTGGCTATGTGTGAGCGAGTTTGCATGTTGCAGGTACATGTTGCCAACTAGTCGGCGTACACATGTACACTTGTTGTACAACAACTAGACACTTTATACTATTATGTGGACAGCAAAATATTGCCGTGGTGGGGCAGCAACAACAGGCAGCATGCCAATAACAACAAATAAACCACAACAACAACAAATACATATACTCGGCGCTCATTGCAATGTGTTGACATTTAACAAATGATCGCATAAATGTTGGCAAACGAATGTTGAAAGGAATCGATGCGGCAAGCAACCAACAACTCTATGTTGTATGTTGCATACATATTTTGAAAAGTGCTGCAATAGCAATAACAACAACAATATCTACAGCAAATATTACTCACACGCTGACATATTAAATAAATCGTTGTTATTATTGTTGCATCGTTGATACTGGTGGCAGGTTTGCTGTTGCAATGTGTGTAGTATTTACGTTGCTGCATGCGTGTTGCAAGTGGATTTTTTATACTTATTTTGAAATTTTTTTTTATTTTTTTATTTGCGTTTTGTGTACCCTTTTTGCATTTTTTTTTGCTCATGCAACACAAACCGCTTTGTATACGGGTCATGCGCAGCAACGGCACACATCAATAACTTGCAATATGATATTGCAACAACAGCAACAACAGATTGCACGCCTTTTGTGCTATCAACAGCATTGTAAGCGCTTTTGTATTATTAAACGGTACTTAAATTAGACTTCATTTGTTCGCCAAAATGCTTGCTGATTTATGTGGCAACATGGAGTTTACTTTAATCAATTTCCTAAGTGCAACAAGTGTGTAGTTGGGGAGTTTTTTTTCGAATTTTATATGTAAATGAAAAGCTATTTGGGCTGTGAGCAGTTTCATTAGAACTTTAAGTGCAATAATTGTGGTGTTGCCACAAGTGAGCGATTGTACTCATAAGAGGGGCTTGATAGAAATGTGTGCTTTTGGGCCCATTGGTGTGTTTAGAAGCTGGTGTATTACAGAATATAAACTGTCTTTAGAGTTTGGTTGTAAGATTCAACCCCAGACCCGCTTGCAATGCCCAGTTCTGTACTGTATCGAAAGTGGTAGTCATAATACTACTAAGGCCACTATCTTAGGAGCTCTGTCTTCCAAGTTCCATAGCAGTTTATTCACCACTAATGTCCCTAAAATCATAGGTAGCACTCCACTTTAGGGAGTACCTCTACAGACTCTTCCTCCTTAGTAATTTTAGCGACGTCCCATTCTGCTCTTTTCCTTCTATAGCTCAAAAGGCTTCTGATCCAGCATTTTATAACAGGATCATCACCTACTGACTGGATACTGCTCAGAAAAGATTCCGTAAAGACATTGTTGAACGCTCCAGAAATGTCCAGGAATGCTCCAAGAGCATACTCCTTATATTCAAGAGCTATTTCGTTATTAATTATTAGTGTATGGAGTGCACTCTCTACTAATTTGCCCTTCGTACATGTGAGCTGCGCCTTGGGCAATCTTAAAGGAGGCTTATAAGCCTAAACTTTTTTGAGTAAGTTGGGTTGTTCCTACCTGCCTTCGGTATGAAAACTACCCTAGCCTCTCTCCATGAGTGTGGCACATAGCTGAGTTAAAAACCTAAAAATCGCCTTAAGCCAGGGCACAAAACGCATAGAGTCTGCCACAAATTTTTTGAGACACCTCATATCTATTCGAGTCAATTGGCCGGTCAGTTCAGTCGACCCTTTAGGTTACATTCTTTTCCGGAAGGTTTTCGCATGTGCTGATAGCTGACCAACGCTTGATGAGTGATGGAAGCCCATAGATCGAGCGCCCAAATGGACGATCATAAGGAAACCTCTGCTCGTTCCCATTCTGTTGAAATGTGGGTATGAGTGCTTTTCCTTTCACGCCCATTGCCTTTATAATTTCCGACGACTCCGCTGAGGCCTAACACCTAGGCAAGTTTAAGACGGAAATAGCTCGCTGCTACTAACGGTGAGGTGATGTACTCCTTGAATAGCTTTCAGCTCGCTGTCATCGAGCCCAGGACCTGTATACTTATGGACGTGGATGCATACTTCTCTTAAAGAAGTCGATCTTCGTAGAAGTGAATCTTCTGGTGCCTTAATGGCAGCAACTTCTGCTGAAACTACAATAGTCTGGCAGTCCGAAGAAAGAGTTGATTGCGAGCTCCCGACTATCCGGGATAACCGTTTCCCTGAATTTTGAGCTACCCGTGAAAAACAGTCACTGCGATTCTGTCTCACCCACAGGTCTCTCAGAGTTATGTCTGCGGAGACGGCGCCGTTAGAAGTAGGTTCCTAGGCTTGGATGTATAAAAATTTCCGAGTAGAGCGGCTCGTTAACTCTGCGCAAAAGACATTGGGAAATATGTTTTTAACTTTGGGCACAGAAATCTACGACTTTATAACCAAACTCGAACCATAAAAGCACGTCTTAATGGTTTGGGTAGAAAGATGGAGTCTGCTCTCGATATAAAAAAAATCAATTTTCTGTACACAATAACATAGCTGGTGTTTCCAAGCAGCTGTGTTGTAGGTCGTTTAGTTGCTTTTAAGTTTATTTCCACAAAAATTACAAAAAAAAAACGGAAAGAAGCTCTTGAAGAAGCCAACCCCAACAAAAAGCAATTTCATTACGATTCCATCAAGAAATGAAATCTAAACGGCCGCCTCACAAAATCCAGCAAGTGCCAAAAGAAATACACAATCCCAATATTGCTGTGGCTTCTTGCGCGGTAGTGAGCTTTTTGTGCGCCTATCAAGCCGCTTTGCTTTTGTTTAAGGTATTTTACAGCTAACAATTTCGTTTGCTTCGTTCAAATCGATCTTCAAATTTGAAATGTGTTCGTTTGGCAAACTTCGCCAGCCGGAGGATATGATGTTTACTGCCTTCGCCGCTGTTATTGTTGTTGTTATTTGTGCCATAGTTATAGCTTTCGATTTTCGCTGTGCACATTTGCGGCAGTGATAAAAAAGTTGTAACTCCAGCTCCAGTTCCAGTTGCAGTCCACATTAGCGGCAGACAAGCACTAAAATGACTAAAAATACGAGAAAAAGGAAATGCCAAGAATGAGCGGAGAAGGCGTAAAGGAAATCCATGAACACACTGCTGTTGAGTGAGTTCGGGCTGCAGATACTTATTGGCGAAGACATAAAACCAAGTTATAAAAGGCAACGAGAAAGACTGGAGGAAGCGAGCTGGTTTGTTGCACGGACATGTGTGTGTGTTTGTGAGGTGCGGGGTAGGCGCGCTGGCGTCTGTGAAGCGTGTAATGGCAATGCAGTGGCCAACCAATATTGAAGTGCAACTTTACAACAATAAAAAACATATTACAACAAACAAGCACAATGGCAATATGTAAAGGTTTAGGTAATGGATTTTCTGCTCTATATGTAGACAACACACATCAGGCCATTCGTTTACCGCCAAGCAGCTGCGCGCTGGAGTTTTAGAAAAAATAAATGTGTAAAAAAATGAAGAGAAGACAATTTTCGACGAATATATATAATAAAAGCAGAGAAAGTGGCAACATCGCACAGTGTCGCGTAGAAGAGAAAAATATTGAGAATAATTTTTGTGGTGCCAAAATTATATTTAGAGGGTTCAGAGCCTGGATCTATTATCCAGACCTACTCAGAAAAATAATAGTTTTGGTAGTACGGAAAATTAGTTTTGGAGGCTTGAGAGTTTTACTTCTTGAGTGCGTTATTTGGATCTTCACTTTAAAGAGGTTTCACTTTGTTTAAAAAAGTACTACTGGATATGTTTGAAAATGTCTCCATTATTATGGAACACGATTGTAAAAGATCGGAGCCTATGACTTCACCCTCAATAAGGAAAACAAGATATAACCTGTCTTTCTTCAGGAAATTTATTTCTTATTGATCTGAGCTCTAAGTATAATATCTACTTCTTCTTTACTGGCGTAGACACCGTTGTCGCAATTATTTCTTCATCTTTTTGCAGGGTGGCGTCAATTGGAGATTCCAAGAGGTGACAGGTCCTTCTCCACCTGTTCCTTCCAACGGAGTGGAGCTCTTCCTCTTTCTCTGCTTGCATGGAATACTTTCAGAGCTGGAGTGTTTTTGTCCGTTTGGACAATATAACCATAGCCAGCGAAGCCGCTGTCTTTTAATCCGCTGAACTATGCCAGTGTTGTCGTCGTATATCTCATACAACTCATTGTTCCATAGAATACGATATTCGCCGTGGCCAACGCGCAAATGATCACAAATCCTTCGTAGAACCTTTCTCTCGAAAACTCGTAACGTCGACTCATCAGATGTTGTCATTGTTCATGCCTCTACTCCATATAACAGGACGGGAATACTGAGTGACATATAGGGCGCAAGCTCGTCAGCTCGAATTATTTTCCCCAGCTTCATTCTAGTGCTCGCACGATAAGTAGTCGCCTTGTCTGAAACCTCGTTTGGTATCGAACGGCTGGTAAAGGTCCTTCCCGATCCTGACGGAGCATTTGATATTGTTCAACGTAAGTTTACACCGCCGTATTAATTTTGTGGGGATACCAAATTCAGACATAGTCTACATATACCATATGTAAATGATCAGGACGACGATACGAGTTGAATTGCAGAGGTCTGTCTGTCCGTCCGTCTGTTCATTTCAACCAAATTCGGCATATAACATTTTTCTGATATTCTTATGTGCCAAAATGCTTATGATCAAAAATTTTGCATATCGGAACAACACTTATCAAGCCCCCAGGTTCTGAAAATATAGACCCCAATTCACATTGCGTACTTTCTATCGAAAATATCGGTCAATATGTGAGAAACTCAGAGAAAATACTTTTCTGATAGTAATATGTTCGTGTGCCGAAAATGGATTGGATCGGATCCATAATTCCTTTAGTCTCCACATAAATAATAGAGTGATTTTCGAACTTCCAAGTGACTTTATACAGAATATATCGGCAAAACTCAGGTGAACACTTCTGGGGTATTTCCTTTCCTTTGATATTGGCAAGTTGCGAGAGTATAAAATGTTCATGTACTCGCGAGCTTAGCCCTTCCTTAGCTGTTGTATGAGACGTCCAGTTCTGGATTGTACATATAGCGGATTATATTTTTAGGGATTTTGGATAATTTCCATATATAACCCAGCCTTTCTACAGCATCTTCCGAGAATTTTTTCAAAGCGCTGTAGTTCTTCTGAAGTTCTCAAATTTTGGGAACTAAGTTTTATCAGCTTCAAAGTTGATGTTAAGAATTTTTTCGAAATTACCCGATGTAGCTTGACCTTGCTATTGACTGCAAATAGCGTACACTGTGCGCCACTCCATTTTTTCGCTTGCTTATTTGCCACTGCGCGTTTTAAGCGCGGTAATGGTGTTGGCGCTGTTGTTATTTTTGTAACACTTTAAGTTATTTTTGTTATTGTGAAACAAAATTGTTTGCGCTTTTCCTTTGCCGCAGCACACACAACTCATGCGCCTGCGGCATAAATTTTATTTTAGCTGATGCAAACTATGCACGAACATGCCTACATAAAGGCGGCGGCGGCAGCATCAGCGCTCCGAAATTGCAGTCAACAAATAATAACAAGGACAACGGCAAAGCGAACAACAAGTGAAGCAATAATAATGACAACAGCTTGACTCGCCGCAGCAACAACAAAAATGAAATTTACAAAACAAAAAAAAAAGTAGGTGAAAAAAGGGCACAAAAACCAAACACGCAGCGCCCAACCAATTTACCCCAATGCCTGCGCAACACTTACCCTCAACCGCCTCTACAGATCATTAGCCTTGCCTTTCCACACTTTTTTTTGTGCCTACTTCACTCGTGCACATAGTATCTTCCCTGCTACGCTACAAGACATGCGCACATGCGTACTTCGCGCTACCACCAAGCGGACGCGCTTAATGCGTCCAAGAACCGGCTATTGCCGCGTTGCATGCCTCGCACACCGCCGAATCCTGCATGGCCATTGCAGCCAGTTTTGGCCGACACCGCACCACAGTTGGGCACAACGCCGTACGCGCCGGCTTGCAATGCGCTGCTTTTAATGGATCTTCAGCACTTTGAGTGATTTATTTCACACGTTGATGAAATGGACAGCAATGGGCTGCATTTTGACGTTTATTGCAGCGCAACTTGATGGGCCAGGCCGGCTGACTGGCTGACCGACTGTCTGCCTGCCCGATTCACTAGCGCTGGCTATGTGCGCACAGCACTGCCGTTGCTTGTGGCAACCAGTTACTTGCATGCGCGATTGCGCCGTTGGCGCGTAGGCATACCGCGTATTTTTAGTTGCAATGCGCATTCGCTTTCTTGTTATATATGTATTACGCTTTACGTAATTTTTTTTCAGTCCCTCGAAGCGGCTGCGCATGCGCGCCATTACCTTCAGCACATAGCGTGCTACAATGCAAGCGCAACGCGCAAGCCGTGCGCTGCAGTCATTTTTGCAATTGGGCGATTCGTTCTGAGCAGCCGTAATAACAAGTATAAAAGCAACAACAACAAAGCGAGGATCGTTGTGCTGCGCGCGGCACAGCGGCACCTCAGCGCGTCGCGGTAATGTAATAATGAGGTGGCGGCGGCGTCTGCAAGTAACGCGTGCAATAGCCACTGTTCAACCATAAGATCTTTACAAGGCACCGCTCTGTTGTGTTTTTGTTGCTCACTTTTCCACGTCTGCTGCTTTGCCACACATCCACAATGCGTTCGTGGTGCCTTCCAGTAAGCAACAGACGCGCCGCGCCGCTCCTCATTTGGAGCACTCAATGTCAGCGCGCATTTTGTAATTTTGCATTAAACTCTGCTCTTTACTCAATCTACATTTTTTCAATCACTTCTTCCGCTGCGCCTGTTTTTCTGTTGTTGTCCATTTATTTTATGTTATTGGTTTATTTAGAAAAAAATTATGTTTTTATTATTTTCAGCTGTTTGCTGCTTTGCATATTTGCCTCGAGCGCTTAAATTTTTTCTCGGTCGCGCGGAGACATTTAAGGGTTAAGCAATGTGCTGGCATCACGCGATATGTGTTTTATGAATATAATTACAGTTTTATGAAGACTTCACTGTTATGAATGGGTGGGTATAAGCATACTTTGTCAACCATCGTTCCGCCTGTGTTCTTTGTGAAGAAGAGCAATTGGTTGTTGGATGCAGCGCGCAGTGAAATATTGAACGTTCTTTAAATATACTTAATGGTACTTTTCGGCTGCTGCGGTTTTACCACTGCTTACAAATTGTAACTGAATCAAAAGGCTATATGTAATCTTTCCTGCTCTCCAGTATGCTTCGGGGTTATGGTATCTGCCAAAGTGATGGTGTATTTTGATACTAATAGCCTTCTTCAATTTTGACTCGGTTCAGAACAGATAAGTTAGCAGCAGTAAAATGAATTAAGTTGTTTGTTTCCAAAGACTTTTATAGTTTCCTTTAATTGTCTGAGATAATAAGTACGAATTCTCACTGGAAGGTTCATAACCAGCACCTGCTTTCTCACATGAAATAGGTATAGTTTCTCACTCCCAAAGACATTGGATTGATATGACCTTATTTTTCAACAAAAGTGTGAGTTGTTTGCTTTGCTAAGTGTCCTCGAAGGCTTCCTGAGAATTTTATGTTATATGAAACGTTTGAAGTTTAGATACTGAAATTTTCATTGTAAAAGTTCTGAAAACAGCTAATAAAGCTTGGACTAAGGAGCGTAAATTTCAAAGAAGTCTGACAAGTTCTCACAACGCGTTGGCCCATCAGGAATACAATGTCGAAGACCATACTTTGTGCAAAAATTATAAGGAATCTAGGAGATGGCATTATTAACTTCGGCAAAAAATCTTGTAACAGGTCAACTGAAAAGTCCCTGACCTGACACATAGATGGCGCAAGAGCTGTCAGATCTTTTTGTTTTTGAATATTTGAGTGAAACTACTTGTGTTATTATGAAAACTATGGATGAGAGGTGATTTCGTCCTTTGATAAAATATTGCTTTTGAAATGAAAAAATGCATTTAAAGCAAAAACTTGGCTATATGACGTGTTTCCGGACACTGCAACAGGAATGTCACCATCAAGGATTGCTGTGCTAAGCTCAGATGTGGTGAAATGAGCACCGAAGAAAGTTTTCCAGGGGCATAGAAGAAAATATAATAACATCTATCAAGAGCATAACAACGATTTTTTACCATTTGAATATCAAATTTTCGAATACATTTGCGGTAATCTTCAACGAAGTAACGAAAGTGGACATAGCGAGCCTTAAGTGCCAAAAAGAATTTAGGAACAGTCTTATGTATGTTGGCGAAGAAACGAAAAAATCTATTATACATAGCAAGTTCAGTGTTTCTACGCCTGAATAAGTGCGTTATTCAAAAATTAGTTCAAATTAGTTTTGTAAATATTTTATAAGAAAAGAAACGCAGTAACTTTTCTTGACTAACTCTTTAATTGAGAAATTCCAGAGCTGCACGGCGTATAATGGAATACTAAGCAAATGCATCAAAGAGTCCACATAGACACTAATTAAATTCACATACGAGGTGTGTTCAAAAAGTATCGCGAATCGTAACTGACAGTTTTCTTCAATTGCAGGGGCATGGTGCATCATGAGTTCTTGCCACAGGGAAGAACGGTCAATAAGGAATATTACCTGCAAGTTATGCGCAATTTGCGCTAAGAAATTCGCCAGAAACGCCCGGATTTGTGGAAGAACAAAAATTGGCTTTTGCACCACGATAACGCCCCTGCTCACACACATCGTTGCTTGTGCGCAACTTTTTGGCCAAAAACAACACACTAATGATGCCGCAGCAACCGTATTCCCCAGATCTGGACCCCTGTGACTTTTTCTTGTTCCCTAAACTGAAGAGGCCCATGAAAGGACGACGATACGCTTCTCTTGACGAGATAAAGACGGCATCGAAGGAGGAGCTGAAGAAGATAAAAAAAAAAAACAAAATGATTTTTTGAAGTGCTTCGAAGATTGGAAAAACCGTTGGCACAAGTGTATAATATCTCATGGGGATTACTTTGAAGGGGACAAAATAGATATTCATGAATAAATAAATAATTTTTGAAAAATACAAAATCCGCGATACTTTTTGAACACACCTCGTACATTTCTCCCCTCCCACTCCTTACTAATACATACACACACATGCATACCTACACACATGGTCAGTATGGAGCTCAAGCGAGTAAATTTGTATCTATTTTTGTTTACGAAAAGCTTTCATATTATTGGCAGTAGACCAATTTTGCAGCCACTACAACAACAATCATAACAACACTGACGACCTATGGCACGAATAAATGTTTTGCGGTAAGCCAGATCAAAGCCAGAGCAACAGAAAATCACTCAAATCAAAACAACAAAAATAATCATAATAACAACAACAACAACTACAAAGCGCCATCAAACCACTTGTGGCAGATAAGCTAAAAGTCTGCTGGCAGAAGTTTATGTTTTAAACAAAAAACAACGAAAAGTTCAATGAAAGGAAATGAAGAAGAAACTTGTGGAGCTCATAAAGCAGTTCAGTGGCGAGGGCTGCAGCGGGCAAGCAAAGCATGAAAAAGTGCTTTTGAAATGAAAGTAGTAAGCAGAGCGGAGCAAATGCTATGGATTGGCTGACTTTTGGCAGAAAAACGGCACACACACATACATACACATGTTTGATATATACATACACATAAATAGATATGTGCGCGCATACGTAAGCTGTGTCTTATGGCTGCTTGATGCCGCATTTAATAAACTTTTCAAGGCACCAAAACTCTGGCCGCAGCAGCGCATAGATTTTCTCAGCGTTTTTCGTGCTTTCATTTTCGGGCGCAGCAGTGCAGCGCCGTGTGAGGGTGTGTGGTGTGCGCAAGATGCAAATTGAAAGTGGCCATGTGTGGCATGAAGTGGCGGCTGGCTACTTTACTTGTACTTTTCTGCGGTCGGTGCTTGTTGCTTTTGTTTTTGGCATTTTTGACATCTGTTGTCTGCCGTTGCTGCCACTTCACATGCGTGTAATTCTTTTTATCTGTATATGTGTGCATGTGTGCGTGTGCGTGTGTGTGTGCGTGTTTGCTTAAAGCTATTTGCCATTGTTCAAAGCGACTTCTTCATGCCCCACAATTCTTGATATCTTTTGTCTTTGCTCTTTTGCAAGCTTTTGATTGTTCTCAATATTTCATTTGCAACTTGAGTGCTTGCTGCTGCTCACTTCTGCTGCTGCTGATGATGATTTATATTTATGCATTTTGCAACAATTAAGATTTATGTTGATTGCTTTAATTTGTCGCGAGATTTTCATGCGTACATTTGAGCGTTTTGCTCTTCAGTTTTTATACTCTGCTGCTTCGCTCATAAACGCTCGTAAACATTCGACGTGATGACCCCAAATTCCAGTGGGGTTATGTGCATTAAATTTGCAAAGGAAATTAAATACTTTTTATTGTTGATGAATACATTTTCTAAAGCGCTTGTCTGCTTGCCTCTCAGTTCATATAGTAATTATTTTAGCACATATTTTTTGCTATAAATAAATAATTGCCAAGAAGTGGTTATAAAATGGAGACTTTCCAAATTCCAGAGAGCCGAAAAATTTGACAATTTTTGAGAACTATTTAAGATGGCCATGGATTTCCTCTCAATGATATGACACACCCTTTTTCAGCTTTCAATATTTGAGAAGTAAATGTTGACCCTTCGGGATATGAAGATAAAATCCTATGTAAAGAGATCTCACCTTCCTTAAAACCGAACAGAAATATTGCTAGTGTGTATAGTTCTCAACTTCTTGGTTACATGTTACCGCTGGTTTTGGAGAAAAGGCAAAACGGTACACAGTAACAAATTACTATTCCAATACTTCCGATTTGAAGAAAAGAATGTGCGAGGTCAAGGCAAAATCATTGCTTTTAGACATACAGTTGAAATAGAAGAAATAGAAATAGCACGTCTAATCATATTTGTGGCAAGATCAGATATTATATTCAACTTCAGGAGTTTTTGTTTGGGATTACGATCAGTCATCTATCTTAACCTAATGCTGAGGGATCAGCCATCTATCCTAACTTAATCTAACCTGTTCACGGTCGTTTACCGCCAATTGGAACTCATTTCATGACCTTCCTTTTTAAGCTTTATTTTCGCATTTTTTGAAAGGGTTTTTTATCTAGACTCAGGAAACCTTTTTATACCCCGAAGAGCGTAACGAAGTTTGAAACGCCTAGAAGGAATCATCGGACCCTTTTAAAATGTATATATAAATGATCAGCATGACGAGTTGAGTCGATTTAGACATCCCCATCTGTCGGCCTCGCTGTGTATATGCGAACTAGTGCCTTAGTTTTAGAGAGACCGATCTGAAATTTTACATACGTTCTTTTCCAACTGAGAAGCTGATCAACATAAAGTGCTTATAAGGAAAAGTCCTTCATTTAACTAGATGTCTTTATCAAATTTGTCATGGGTTATTGCCAAAAGCCATGGTGTAATTTCCGAAGAAATTGTTCAGACCTGATGACTATATCATATAACTTCCATACAAACTAACCCATCAAAATTAAGTTCTTGTAAGAGTTCTTTTGTATTTGAGAAGGGCTTAGCTTCGGCGCAACCGAAGTAAATGTTTAATTATTGTCTGGTTATTGGCTTAGACAATGCAAAATCCGCAGTGCAATCTCCGAAGTAATTTTTCAGATGGAGTCACAATAGCATATAGTCGTCATACCAACTGACCGATCAAATTCAAGTTCTTGTAAAAAATATTTTGTATTTGAGTAGGGTATTAAAAGCTTTCTTATCACAAACCAATCAAGCTGCAACACTTTGAAAAGCCGTGCTGGTTCTAAGAACGGACTTCACCACACACCAGTGCCATAATAATGCATATCAATTGAATTTAAATGTAATTTAATATTTTTTAATGCTACTCGAAAATTACCCTGCAGTAAATTGCTTGCTACTGCACCGCTATTTATGCCACACAAACCATAGAGAAAATGGGTATACTTAATTTGGGTATAACTAATGGCTACTTGAAGTCACCTACATACGGGCGTAATTTGCAATGAAAAATCGATTAGCGACTACCGGCACACTTCTGATACAAAAAGCAATTGAAAATTGGATAAAAAAGCAACAACAAGCAGCCGCAAATAGTGGTTTGCCGCAAAAATAATATATTGATTATATTTGTAAATTCGAAAATTTTTGGTGGGCGTGTACTTGAAGGCCAGCTTTTGGTAGGTAAAATGAGTAGATAAAAATGAGAAAACAAAAATTCTATATACACTATAAAACCAATAATTTCAGAGCACAATAACATATGGTTACCCCACTTGGCAGCTGGCAACAGCAAACGTGAGAGTTGGTTCCAAATGTGACTTAACTATATCATGCATGAATATGCATGCAACAAGTAGAACAAAATTATTCATAGTTTTTTTTTTGTTTAGATCTTTTTGAATATTTTTCTGTGTTTTCTTTTTTTGTTTTATTTATTTATTTTTTTATTTTTTTTGAAATTTCCGATTTTCGCTAAGCCATTGTGCGCTTTCAGAACGATAACTGTCAGTCTTAAATTAAGTGCTCAAAATGCAACAAGCCTTAGCGGCCACAGCGTCATTTTTATGCGAGTTAGAGGGCGGCTTTGGCATTGCGCAAAGCAAAGTGTCGTTTTTTTGTTTTGTAAAAAATCTTGCAAGCCGAGCTGTCATGACCGTTTTGAGTGAAGGCCCAGCCGACATAACAACTGCAAATGCCAGCTAGAGTGCGCCACAAGTGAACTAACGAACTTGCGCCTTTAGAATCGGCGAATTATTTCGTTATTTCAAGAATGAGTGCAAAGTGCGGCTATGCGCGCCTGCGCAGCACCACGTCCAGCTGAACTATTTTAGTTGGCAACGAGCACAGCGCGCCAAGCAGGTGTGCGCGCAATGGCCAAGCAGTTGCAGCCAGTTAAGTGGTCGGGCAGTCAGGCAGTCTGTCAGCTAGCCAACAACTCTGCTAGCTAGCTAGTCACTTAGACAGATTTGACATGGTTGCACTTGATTGGCGGTTATTTCGCCTATTGACCGGCTTGTTAAGAAATTGTTGCCCGCTAAATTTTTTTCTTTGCTGATTTTCACATTTTGTTTAGATTTTTTTGTTATTTCTTTTTTTTTGGGTTTGCAGTCTGCACAGCGTCGGAAATTGTTTTAAGTATTAATAAACAGAAGAATTTAGAACGGAGTTGTCTATACAACAGCAAATAAATGCAGATATTTACATATGTATAATGGTAAGCTTATATGCTCTGCATTTTTGGCCATTAATGGTAAATGTGGCAGAGTAAAATTTCTTATAACTTTTTGTCAGACGATTTAAATACTGTTTTAATTATTTGCTTGCGACTGTGGAGCAGTTTCAGTGTGCTTTGGGGAGTTTCTTTCGGTCAGTTGGCCCACAACTGTAACAGTGTTGCATGCCGGTAAAGTTTGTTTAGGGTACGGTGGTCAGTCGAACGTAGAAAATTAAAACAAAAAAAATTGAATATTTTTTATAATACGGAAGTTAGTAAATTTTTGAGACATCAAGTATATATTCTTCTTTGTAGATAGTTTAGAAGAAAGTGTAATATTTTCAAAAAAAAAAATCGCCGCACAAACCTTGTTTTTTTATTAGAAATGAATTTCAATATTTGAAAGGTTTAACATTGTAAGTTTTCAGATGGTAATTAGTCAAAGCATTCTGAACATAAATGTAAAACTCACATGCTTAAAACAAAAATATATAAAAAATATTGATATTTTTTGTTTCAAAAATTCTTTATAAGTTATTAATATATAAAATAAATATTGAAATTTACAAATTTATTAAATTATTTACAAAAAAATATTGAAATTATGTTGGTTTTAAAAAATAAAAAAAAAAATAATACATAGAAAAAATATTGAACAAATTAATTTGACACATTTTAACAAAATATTTTTTCTTAGAGAAATTTTCCGACTTTTCGACAATTTTATTTTTCAAAATTCTTAAAAAAAAAAATTATATTAAAAAAATATATAATTTATAAATCATTATTACATTATTTCAAAAAATTGTGGAGAGAAAAATATTGAAAAAAATTATGGAAATTATTTAGGATTTTCAAAAATTATATTGAAAAAATATTAAAAAAAAATTTTGTAAACATTTTCACTAAATGTTTCTTCTACGAGAAATTTTTCGAATTGTCAATATTTTTATTTCCAAAATTTTTTAAAAAATATGGCTAGACATTTTAAAAAAATGTTTCTTCTAAAGAAAATTTTTCGATTTACAATTTTTTTTCATCAATTCTTTAAAAACACTATTTCAAAAAAATATTATTATTATTATTATTATTATTATTATTATTATTGAATTGTTTACGAAAAATTGTTGAAAATATTTAAAATAATAAATTTTAGACATATTGACATATTTCTACTAAGAGAATTTTTCCGACTTTTCAATATTTTTTTCTGAAAAAGTCTTAAAAAATTAGATCGAAAAAATATTAAGGAAAAAAAGAATTTACAAATTATAACTAAATTATTAACAAAAATTTTATCGAAAATATTGTTAAAAAAAATTTAACATTTTGATTAAATTTTTTTTCTAATAGAAATTTTCTGATTTTTCAATATTTTTTCAAAATAAAAAAAAAAAATTATGGAGAAAATAGTAAAAAAAAAAATAAATTTACGAATTATTTATAAAAAATTGTATCGGAAAAAATATTTAAAAAAATGAATTGTAAAAATTTTGGTAAAATATTTATTCTAAGAAATTATATACAAAATATAAAAAATTATATATTCTACAAATTTTTATTATTTACGCCAAATTTATTGATTTTTTTTTAATTCTTTAAAAAAATTTTGTTGAGCAAAATATTGAAAACAATAATTTTAAAAATTTTAATAAAATATTTCTTCCCTATTATTATTGAAAATAGTTTTTTTTTTCGAAAATTCTTTGAAAATATGTTACCAAAAAAGTTTAGTAAAATGTTTTCTTTATTGTTTTCACAAAAAAATATTCGACTTGAAATCTTTCCAAGCATTGAATAACATTTTCAAACAAAAATAACAAATTTTCACAAATTCTTAAAAAAAATATATTGAAAAAATTAATTTTACAAATTTCAACAAAATTTTTTATCTGTAATATTTTCAAAAACACAAATTTTCTGACTTGATATTAATTAATATTTTCAACATTCTCAACCAAATATAGTCAGCCACCCTAATGCTTGAGCAAACTGCGCTATTGTACAGCTTCCCCTTCCAGTCAACTCAGCTCCTTTGAAATCTGCCTGTTGCCAGCTGCACTATTATTATTTTATATGAGTTTCTGATTTACTTGCTTACGCTATTATTTGCTATTTGTTGTTTTTGTTTGCTGGCTTATATGATTTTTTCTTTGGCGAAAAAGCGCTTTTATTTTTAAACTTGTTGTGCGGAAGTGGTGTTGGCTGGCTATTCGGCCATTTGGCGCACATTCTCCAACTTGACGTTCCCAGAAATAATAAAAAAGAACTAATTTTCAATGAATTCTCCATGAAATTCTTACAATCGGCACAACAACGAGGTCAGCAAGACATGGCGATACAAGTGATTGAGTTGTAAGAAATAATATGGCTTTGTAAATATACACTCTATGTAGTATATATTTGTACTGTATGTATATAGTATATATTATGTGTGTATGTATTTCTACAGTTTGATGGTTGTATTTTTAAATTAAGTTGTTCTTCACGTCTGCTGAAAATCATCACACCAACTACGTGTTGAGCTGACGAAATTTTGTTCGTAATTCAAAGGCTTTAATGTTGTTGGGAGAGGGTGGTTGCTGTATCTAGTAATTGGTTCTATAATGAGTATGGACCTATATAGTCATTAGTACACTTAACTTATGTTTAAGGTGTCTCTAAGCTGTTGCAAGTGCTTGAAGGTTCAGAGATCTTAACTTCATTGTACTGGCATCCCTAGCATTGACTCATATAAATCAAAATTAATAATATTTTCAAACAATAACATAACGCTGCCACAAGTTTTGACTATTAACGTCCGCCCATGTTCTTTGGACTTGTGCACATAATTATGTGAAACTTGTTGAATTGGGGCAACTTGCGCTTGTTGCAGGCATACAAAGTTTCGCTGTGGGCGCCATGGCTTGCCACATATTGTAACCACACACTCACAAAGCAATAAAGTAGGTATACAATTACTTGCAACCTGCATTGATTTACCGTTGTCTTGAGCAACTCACTCGCTTGCCACCGCTTGAGGCTACTTGCCACCCAAATGCTGGGCAATATTTAAGCTCAATGCGATTGTCTGTCCGCATTTGAATTTTGCCAAATTAAGTCATTCGTATGAGGCACAAATGAACGGTACTCGGATTATTGCATTAAGCAATATGATATGCAGACGTGGCATATAAACTGCTACACATACAGGGTAGGCCATTTAAAGTTGACCCATCTGGCAACGCTGTAACTTTTAACAGCGCTGACAAATCGGCTAATGTCATACCGCGTTAGAAGCGTCATTCGAAGACAATTTATACCATGGAACAGTACACTCCAAAAGAACGCGCTGAAATTGTTCAGCTTTATATTCAAAATAACTTTTCAATTGTGTTAACTCAACGTGCGTTTCGCAAAAAAAATAAAGTGAAAAGTGCTCCAGTTAAGAACACAATTAAGTCTTTATACGCAAAATTTGTGAACACCGGTAATCTCAGTAATGCCAGTCATGCATCCAGACAACGCACAAGACGTTCTGATGAAAATATTGAAGCTGTACGAGCCAGTATTGAGGAGACTCCATCGACATCGAGTTATCGCCGCTCTCAGGAATTAGACATCTCTCGCACCACTCTCCGACGCATAATTCATAAAGATTTGAAGATGTTTTCATATAAAATTCAAATGGCACAAAAACTAAACCCAGCTGATTATCCGCGACGCCTTAATTTTGGCAAACAAACAAATGGGTCAACTTTAAATGTCCTACCCTGTACTTAAGTTTGCCTAGTATATCCGCGGAAATGTGTGCGTATGTGCAGCTTAACGACATGTTCAGTGTTTTGATTCAACTGTCAAAGCTTGCCATTCTTAGAAATAAATATTTTGTTAGACAAGAATTTTTGAAAGGCCGTGTGTCCCTTGCTCAAGCGGTTTATTCTTTGGTGGCATGTAAATTTTAGTTCAAATTAAATAATGATTTGGACGTAAGTAGTCACGGCAATATACATACATATATAATTCGTGTGGAATTTCGAAAGTATGTTCGAAAACAAAAAAAAAAAAACAAATTCAATTGAGAACAACCCAAAAAAATTATTTGTCGGTATTATTTACTGTTAAGAATTCGCATGGCAATCCCATTTCAAACTATAGTTTACTTTTTCACTATAATAATTAGTGTGAGCGAAATCAGAAGGATTATACACTAATCGATAGGAATATAGCGGGGTTTTCAACAGGAACGCTATAAAAGTAGACCGATAGGAAAAAAAGACGCCTTGTTTTTCCCGCTCTTTTGATATTTCTCTTCAGTAAGGTTTCACATTTTATCATGAAAAGTTACGATCCAATAATGAGTCAGAACTCAGAACCTCAACTTTAGGAACGCTACGTCCCATTTATGGATGTCAGATCAACAATTAAGCGTTATTGGAAAAACTTTAAACCACAGGCACAGCACAAAATGTTCCCTTACCTGTCAGATAAAGAAGTGCCCATAGTGTCGAGAATATTGCGGCCGCTAGTCCATCATTTCATGAAGACCCAAGTCAGTCTCTCACACGTCGTTCATAAGCGTTGAACATCTCTATGACATCACTGTGGCGAATTTTCAGAAAATGTCTCAGCCTCAATTCTGGCAAGTTAAATTTGACGCAAGAACTGAAGAATTTTGACCATTAGAATTGTCGTATTTTCGTGAGTTGGGCTGAGCAAAACCTTGAAAAGGATCCGGACTTTCATCGAAAAATCTTCGTTAGCGATAAGGCTCATTTCTGGCTGAATGGTTTCGTCAATAAGTAAAAAATGCGTTATTCGGCAGGCAGCAACACACATATTCACCACACGTATTCCATGAGTCACCATTGCATCCCGAAAAAAAAAATTTGGTGCGGTTTATGGGCCAGTGGCGACATTAGGCTGTACTTCTTTCGTGATGATTAAGACCGGCAGGTTACTGTGAATGGGAATTGCTACCGCTCAATGATAACCAAATATTTTTGACTCAAGTTGTATGATATGGACTTGAACAATATTTAGTTCCAACAGGACAGTGTCAGAAGTCACATAGCGAATGTCATAATAGTTTTATGGAAGACCAAGTTTCGCGAACGTGTTATCTCACGAAATGAGCCAGTCATTTGCCGCCTCGGTTCTTCCTTTTCACTGTTTCTCGCTCATTGGAGAGTCCAAGTGCAGCCAGGTCATTCTCTAGTTGGTATATCTCTTTCTCCGCTTCCCCGGGCGAGTAGTGCGTCGAATACTCTCAGAGCTGGAGTGCTTTCATCCAATCGGACGACATGAGCTAGCTAGTGTAGTCATATAATTTTATATCCGAGATGGGATGAATGAGCTTTTTAGAAGTCGGTGTCAACAACACATTTGATTGGAAACCCATATATAAAGTCCTGCTCGAACCTTTTAAACCGCATTCGTTAAGTAATATTATCCTAACATAATGACACCTTATGACTATAAATTGTCCAAGACGGATCCAAACTATTCAAGCCCCCATTTACCGAATATGTGGACGACAATTCCTGTCGTTTCTTATTAGTCGAAAAAGAGCGCTGAATAGAGAGATTGTTTTCGATCTCACGTTCCTTATCGTATAAAACAGTTTCAATTGATGAACCGAAATTAGAAATCTTAAAATAATATCTTACCATCAAAGGTATATAACATTTTATAGCATAATTTTTTCTACAATATTTACAGTTTTAAAATTACTTAGTCATAAAGATTTGTGTAGACATCTCGCAAAACTAAATTGTATCATAAATAAGTATCTGTGCTACTTTTCCAATGGACTAAAACCATATTTTCCCAAATGCCACACTTTGTGTCAAACGCGCAGTCTCCGAAGGCACACTAAAAACGAGAGAAATTATTGTCGCCACAGCTTTAACAACCACTTCCAGCTAAAACAGCAATTAATTTGTAGCAAATTATTTCGCAAAACAAAAATAAATTTGAAGTGCAACAAAGCGAGCAAGTAAACGGAAATTAGCAAATTGACAGCTTTCATTTTTTGCCATTTCATTGTTTATACAACGAAGTGACTGCCAGTTGTTGCCACGAATTTTCGCCAACTTAGAACGCGGTAACAAAATCACAACAAAAGCAGCAACAAAGCAAAGACAGTATGCCCAACCAGCGAAGACTCCAACAGCAGCTGTTGGAAGCTAGAAATTTACGCGAGCGCTGGCGAGCTGACTTTCCGATAAGTAGCAACAAAAAATCAACAAAAAGGCAGCGCAAACAGACGCTTCAACTTCGGGCGGTAAGAATGCCTAGCGATATGTACCAAAAAAAGCAACGAAAAATGGAAAATCGTATGTTGTGGCAATGAAGATATTTATGGGTCTCTAAAATGGGTTAAATATAGTAGGTAAGCAAATTGCAATTTATTGCGCTCGTTAAGTAAACACAAATGGCCCAAAAGCAACACAGGTGGAAAAAATGACAACTAAATAGCTGTACAAGTGCACACATAACTAGTTACATACATATATTTGTGTGTGTGTGTGTTGGTGTATTTAATACAAAAAATATATAAGCAACTAAATAAACCTTTTCTGTTGTATATATTTGTACACATACTTAAATATACGCGTAAGCTTGTAAGTGCCACATTCGTGTCCGCAACGCTTGTCTCCGCGCTAACTACTTATTTATCTATTATACTAGATATTCATACATACATGTGTACATATATATACTACTTATTTACCTATTTTGAGACTTTTTTGTGGCTTTTTGTTGCTTTTCGCTTTATTTTCCGCTGCGCGCGAAGAAGTTCGCTGCGCGTTTCGCCAATGGGCTGCTGTGCATATTTCTTCACACGGCGTAAAAAGATCAAAAATAAAGCACTAAGCCAACTGTATTCCCTGAAACCTTTCCGACTTTTTATTTTCGCCACCGAAACCTGCAATTAAAATGGCAAAAACTTTTACTTGTGTAGCTCTCACTAAAGCGTTGAGCTACGAGCATCTAATTTCTATGCGGTCAAGTGTCTGTGAAATCACAGCAGCTGCTACGGTACAACAACAATAAGCAAAGCAAGCGTTTACAGCAACCCGCTAAATGGCTAAGCGTCCAAGCAAAATACTCGTAGCATACTATCTAGCTGGCGTGGCGAAAAAAAATAACTTTAACTGCTAAATTACTAGTTGCAACTTAATGGAAGAAGCACAAAAAAAAAAACAACAAATGAAATCGCTTATAAAATACAAAGTTACGAGTGAGTAAATCAGCGTTCAGGTGATGATGGGCAACAAATTGAAAAATTGAATGAATTTGCAGAAGGTACAGTGGAACGAGATCAACATTTTTACACTGAAAAATAAAAAAAGAAATTTTTGGAACGAAACCAATATTTCTACACTTAAAAATAAAAAAGAACATTTTTTACTCAAAGCGGACGGGAGGGTAGAATGAAACGATACCAACTTTTCTACATTTAAATATAAGAAAAAATAATTTTTTTTACTCAAAGCAGCGGGGTCATCTTTTCAAAAAATTTAAGATGTTCTGCGAAAACGCAAATTGATTTCACTTTTTCCTGCAGGTGTCAGGTTTAGTTTTCTCCCATTTGTCTTTTGGCCGCTCGGTTGATAATCGGAATAACGACCAAGCATACTGAACATACTGGAGAATTTACTATCTAAATTTGTGTGATGACAACAGTTGATGTTATTGATTTTTTCGCAGCCAACTTCACACTTAACCGCTTCACCATTTAAACAGTTGATACATACGTAAAAAGGCTTGCTTTGTAATTTTTTTTTTTTAATTTTTGGAATAATTTTTATTTCGTGCCCTATCAACGATGGCGCATCGGCATATTTACAGTTTTACTATCAAAAGTGTAAAAATCCAGTTCAAGCAAGGTGAAAAATATATGATGTTTAGGGAGAAGATGTATTGATCGAACGCCAATATAAAAATGGGAGGACTCTTGAAGCCATTGTGGATAATTAGGGGTTTTCAATAGAGACGCTATAAAAGTAGACCAATAGGGACAGCAAACGACTTCATATTTTTTCTGCTCTTTTGACATTTCTCTTCAGCAAGTTTAGCCTTTCCATCATGGAAAGTTATACTATCCAATAACGAGTCGAAATTATTAAAATTTACTATCGAAATTCAGTGCCCTCAACCTTAAGAGTTATAAGGTCCAGATAAATCGTCGAATAACAACACAGTAGCATGTTGAAAGATTAAATCTGTCTAAGGCAATCTTTCGAATTTCGAATCTTGACATATGGGTTCCTCATATTCTTACAGAAAGAAATTTGCTTCGTCGCGTTAACAACTGTTATTTGTTTCTTTAATGAAAAAGGTGTAGTGTTCCAACAGCATAATGTGTGACCTCATACAAGTTTGAAGACTCGCCAAAAGCTTTAACAACTTGAATGGGATGTGCTACCACACTCAGCACAATTTCCAGATTATGCTCCTCTGAACTATTGCTTGTGCTGTTATGCTCATCTTCCTCCTTATAAAAAACATTTTGGAATATTAAGGTAGATCTCTTCAGTAACTGAGGAATTTTATCAAGCCAATTTGTTTAAAAAATAGGTTCGTAAAGTCGAAGAAACAATTATATATCGGTTTCCAAACGATGGTTCGATCAGTCTAGAAAAAATACTTAAGGTTAGATCTTGTACTCTAAGGAGCGCCCACGGAATTTGATGGGTTATATACAGTTAGTATTTTCGAAATTTTGGTCAACATTTTTTTTAACCGAAAACTCGAAAATTCGCTTTTTCGGTCTCCTTGCTGTATATAACCCCTTAAGCAATCACAAACAAGGGTCAACACGATTTTTGGGTCTAACAGTTACAAAGGTTAAATTTTAATTTCTCCTAAGACAAAAATAAGGAAAATTTTTTGTTTCCGGTTAAAGTTTGCTTTTGTAGAAATTAGAGCAATTTTTCGATCATTGATTTATGAAACAAATTAAACTATACTTATCGATGTAGATCAGCCCAAAGCAAACTTAAAGAACTAAACATTAATATTTGAGTGTTTTTCAATGTCTAGAATCACAATTCAAGCATGAGAACATAAACCAAAAAAAATATATATACATATTTTGTTGACCGGTGAAATCAATGTTAATGATGAAAAAGTTTAATGAATTGGATTTTAAATTGCTTTTACATCATTCGTATTATTCGTATCTGGTAGCTAGCAATATTTCGGGTTCTGAGGCTACTCGTTGGAAAGAAATATGCCGACAATGCTGTTGTTATTGCAGATAGAGAGGTCTCTTTTTAAGCAACATACAAGTCGTTCTAAAAATAATTATTTTGTTAATAAAAAATGTTTTTTTTCTTCAAACAGATATAAAGGGGTTAAATTGTTTTATGGTTTTCAAAAAATTGAGTTTTTCATTGTCTCATTAAATTCCAAAATACCTCTAAAATATTACCCTAATTTTTTAAGTTGATCCGCGTAGTAGTTTCGGAGATACAGCCTTGAGAACTTGTCCACTTGAAGCTAGCTAGGCTAAGTGCGACGTCTTTAAACGTGTTTTTCTCGAAACTGCGTTTTAAAGCCGGTTGGAAAGATTTCTCGAGAACTACTCAACCGATCTTCATGAAATTTGTTTTTGAGATTCAATTCTTAAAGATTTGAAAGAAGGATTTTTTTCGATAAAAAATATGTGAAAAGAAAAATATCGCGAAATTTTCATTTTTTTGTAAAAATGTCTGCCAAAAATCTAATTATGAGTTTTTTTCCTTTGTCCAAGTTCGAAGTTATGGTTTTAACTAAAACACGTACTTTTTCATTTAGGTGATCCCGTAAGGAGTTATCCTTCCAACGCGGGGAATCTTTTTTCCGAGGGGTTACTGGAAATGGCATCGCAATAGCCGAATTTAAAATTTTTTCTCCCAAAATTTCAGAATTTCTTTGTTAATAGTGTACATATGTTTCTAACAATAAAAAATTCTAAACAAATATTTCTTTTTTATATGAGAAAAAGCCTGTTTTTAACCGAGAAAACCCATCTAACCACGTTACTTTACTTCGACGCGAATGCAACTTTATTGCAACTCTTATCGAAATGATTTTCTGTAGTGAGTAAAAGCGCCATAACCTACATAGAAGTATCAGTTATAACGGTGCATTAAATTTAGAAAAGCTTCACACTTAATAAAAATTTACTGACGCCAACTTTTAATAAAATTCTCGATACAATAACAATAAATTATGTAATTTCAGCGGTTAGTTTTCACTTTTCTCAAGCCCCACATTATTGTTTTAATTATGACTTTTCTTTAACTTCCAATTTATGAGTCTGTCTTAGAAAATAATTAAAATAACATCCTTCTGTCATCGAGCGAGTGAATTTCTTATGTGCATGACGAATCTTCTAAGACAACGGATTTGTTTATGAACATAAAGATTATATGTCTTGCCACAAAATGCTTCAATTTTAGTTGTAAGAAGAATAAAACAACAAAGCAATAAGTTAAACTTTAATTATCATGTAAATTAAATATAAAATATTAACAGCTGTCTGCTTTCATACCAGAGTACACGTACATACAAACACATACTATGAGTATTAATGAGCGAGTAAAATAATAATTAGTTGATTTAAATGGCGATTTGCGGCGGAACCACTTCAAATGCCAAAGCCGACACAGCTGAGCTACAATAACAACTAAATATGCACGATAATCTATCTTTTACTCTGCGATCGTTACACTTGGTTACAGCGCTGTGGCATGCCACCTGCCTTGTGCTCTACTATTTTGTAAAGCGATTTTGCTACACTTTTTCAGTCTTTTCCCCAAAGTGAAAGTGAAAATGTTTCACTTAACCCTGCGGCGACATTTTAAATCTTAATTCCAACTTATGCAGCTTTGCTTAACTTCGGGTGCGCACCGACACACTCATTTTTTTTTTTATTTTTTGTTAACTGTTAGTTAGCGAACTTTTTTGTGCGCGCTCACATTTGAAACTCATTAGCTCGCAGCTGGGCGAAAACGTAGCGCAAAAGTATGTATGCAAATGTGAAAAAGCGAAATAAAATAAAATAAATCGGGAAAAATTGCCTTTGACGCTCAGTTAACGTTAGCAACGTTGCAACCAACGTCACAGTTGCCCTGCCTTGCTGCTCCACTAAGCAGCCGCCCCTTCCGCTGTCATTGCTGCTAAACCTTTCCCCTCATTTGCACTTTACTTCACTATTTAGTGCACAAAAATCACACTGCCAAATTGAGTTATTCACTCTACGGCTGCAACATTGGCGAACCCACGTGTTGCATAGGAAAATACGTGAAAGCAGCATGACAAAGCGGGCGAAATGTAATTTTAATTAAGTCCCGAAGACATGTTGAAAAGATTCTTTTTTTGCACATTTTTCCGTTTGAGTATTAAAATACTATTTCCATTTTACTTTCATTTTGGACGTTGCTCTAGGACATGTAATTGCCTGGAGGAGAGCTTTTTGTCAAGCGAAAGCTATATAACATATATTAGTACTCTTTGAAATGTTTTTGTATGGCTGTTAGTGACATAAATCTTATTTTTGTATGTCAAAATAGTTGCTAAGCATTTAAGTGAAATTAAATTTTTTTTTTTAAATTTTAAATATCTCTATTATTATCAAAGTGGCGAAAACTCATCTAAAAATATTTTTCTAGTGAAAGCTTATAAGCCTTATAGTATTCTTCCACTTTAACCTGGTGAATACTTAGACTCTTAAGCTATCACTCGAAAAATATTTTTAGATGAGCTTTCATCACTTTGATAATAATAGAGATATTTCAAATTTTCCTTATTTTAAGGGAATATTCTAAAGACCCGAATTTCGAGTTTTTTTTTTGGGATTTGATGAAAATGGGTTCGATATTTTACTGCCACTTTGTATATCATTGGTTTACTTATATTTGATATATATTTTTATATACACAAAATTAATTAAAAATGCATTGAGTTATGCCTCCTCAAAGTAGAGATAGAAAAAAGCCAGTGTCTTCGTCGCCATGATTTAACGGGTGATTTTTTTGAGGTTAGGATTTTCATGCAGTAGTATTTGACAGATCACGTGGGATGTCAGACATGGTGTCAAAGAGAAAGATGCTCAGTATGCTTTGACATTTCATCATGAATAGACTTACTAACGAGCAACGCTTGCAAATCATTGAATTTTATTACCAAAATCAGTGTTCGGTTCGAAATGTGTTTCGCGTCCGTGTCCGATGAGCGATGAGGCTCATTTCTGGTTGAATGGCTACGTAAATAAGCAAAATTGCCGCATTTGGGGTGAAGAGCAACCAGAAGCCGTTCAAGAACTGCCCATGCATCCCGAAAAATGCACTGTTTGGTGTGGTTTGTACGCTGGTGGAATCATTGGACCGTATTTTTTCAAAGATGCTGTTGGACGCAACGTTACGGTGAATGGCGATCGCTATCGTTCGATGCTAACAAACTTTTTGTTGCCAAAAATGGAAGAACTGAACTTGGTTGACATGTGGTTTCAACAAGATGGCGCTACATGCCACACAGCTCGCGATTCTATGGCCATTTTGAGGGAAAACTTCGGACAACAATTCATCTCAAGAAATGGACCCGTAAGTTGGCCACCAAGATCATGCGATTTAACGCCTTTAGACTATTTTTTGTGGGGCTACGTCAAGTCTAAAGTCTACAGAAATAAGCCAGCAACTATTCCAGCTTTGGAAGACAACATTTCCGAAGAAATTCGGGCTATTCCGGCCGAAATGCTCGAAAAAGTTGCCCAAAATTGGACTTTCCGAATGGACCACCTAAGACGCAGCCGCGGTCAACATTTAAATGAAATTATCTTCAAAAAGTAAATGTCATGAACCAATCTAACGTTTCAAATAAAGAACCGATGAGATTTTGCAAATTTTATGCGTTTTTTTTTTTAAAAAAGTTATCAAGCTCTTAAAAAATCACCCGTTATTTCTGTTAACAGCTTTGAAGTCACTGGTTGGGTTGGCGTTTTGTGTGGAAGGTGTAGGCGTGTAATGTGCGTATGAGGTCCAAGCCCAGGTATCTCAACTGGTAGTAGTTTCGGTTCCGAGGTCTGACCGGAGACTTCATTCTGGTACCATGAGAAACAGGTGCACTTGGAGTTCGCTCCAACAAGCTCAGGCGGACTGTCCCTTCAGGAAGTATTGTGGTGGTTGTGATTAAACCCGAATTTCGAAAGAACAGACATTTTGTCAGTTGAATGCGAAGATGCATTGCAAGCCGGTGCCGGATCCAAACTACGGCAGAAGTTTGAGATGGGCCTCGAATCCTACCTTGGTTGGTGCATTCCACACTGCCAATTGGCACAGAAATTCTCTAGCATTTTTAGGGCGCTTTTGAGCACCATAGGGTAAAACTATCGTCGTTGCATATCTTCCCACTGACTTCTCTACGTCCACGAACTCTTACAACTCTTTGATATTCAGATAAAATGAAAAGTGTTAAGGTCATATTTTGCCTATCGCTGTTGCCAATCTGATCTGCTAACCAAACCTTCCTCCAAACTTTTCAGTTTTTACTGCGCAAACTGAACGTTTACGCGATAAATAAAAGCGCTTATCTCGCAGTCAAGATCAGCAAAGCGACTTGTGAGCATTCGCTGTTTTGATTTATGCGCTTTTATTTGTCATTTTCGCCTTTTGTTATGGACATTACCGTTTAGTTTGCGGTCGCTTGTCAATTTTATGCGCGATTTTCTCACAAATTGTTGAGCAAAAAATTAAAAATGCAAAAATATTTAAACTACAAATTGCTCGTTTACCACTTTGGTAGTTCCATAGCGTCAACAAACCATTTGTTTCAAAATTTATTGCACATTAAACGAATTTAAATAATATTTATTAAGAGCTTGTTCTTGTTTTTTCGTCTGGTAGACTGCTTACAAATATACGCCAAGCTAGAAAGCACAAAATTTGCTAGTTGAAGCTCCAACGAATTGGCTAACTTCGTCTTCTTCTTCCTTTCACGTTGACTTCTCTCCCCCCGCGCTTTGATTAGTATTCGATTTGTTAATAACAAATTGTCAACAAGCATTTAACATGCATAATAGTTTTATAATAAGTCGCTCATAAATATTATGCTTCGAAATATACACATATATACATACACACATCCATATGTATGAAGTCGAAAAAAGCTTCGCAGTTTCAATTCACAGATTTTTATTCAAATTTCGCAGATAGCCTCCTATGGCGCAGCGATTTGTATTTTTTAACTATTTAATCGCCCGCCCATTTCTGTCTGTGTATTATTTCTTATTGAATAATTTATATCATTGTTGCTGTCAATAAATTGTTATAATTCTCACTCGTAGTCGCTGGAAGTTCGCCGTGTCGGCACTGTGCAGAAGCCTAGCCATACATATAAACCGGTGTACGTTCGAATCGCCAATTTGTAATGTCAGCAAAATAGGTATAGAAAAAAAACTAACCCGATTTAAGCTATTTGTATTCGTATCAATAAATATTTTTGCAACAACAGCTGCAACAACAATTGTCTAGTAGCACAATGTCCACAAATTCTCGATACTCGCTCGAAATTATACTTTTTTATGAATTTTTTGCAGCAAATTCGTGCTGATTTTGTAGCTACAAGTTACTTTGTAGTTTGCACGTTTTGCCTTCGTTTATTTTTGTTTTTGGTTCTTATTGTAAGTTCTGTTTTACTAATTCCATATTTTGCTGTATTCAAGCACTTTGTGCTTTGTGTGAACTTTTTCGAGATTTGTGCTGATTTTGTTATTGCAAGCAATAATATGTATGACTTTTATCGGCGCGTTTAATCGCTTTTTGTCAAGGCGATTACTTATTCAATTTTATTTATAATTTCATTTATAGTATTTTTGATAAAATCTGCAAACCCGACTATGAACTGAGGAGAATTATCAATGCAATAATTTTGTTTTTTTAAATGACTTAAAGTAATGAAAGCTGCGACAATGTTTGAAACGCGTTGGTACCTGTAATATAGTTATATAGGGGACCCACATCATAAAGGAGTTGCTCAGCACGGAGAAGAGTGTGGGGAGAGAATGGCACTGGAGGCAAGCAATAGGAATGCCAAGTTACTACTGGTATGTTAGCAAGTTTTGGTGATATGATTAATCTCTTCAGAGACAAATTCTGTCTCCTAGTTCTCTATGCTGGGCACTGCAGCTCAAGAAACACTTGTCCAACATGGACATAGACCCTTGCGCAAACTTTGTTGCAAAAACTCTATTTGCCCGTATGGCAGCGCAGATTATCGGCATTGTAAAGCTTTAGAGGCTGAACTCGGTCTTGATTACCACGCCTCTTGGCGTCATCCGTGTTCCTAGAGCCAAGTCTTAGTCACTATGATTCGGGTTCTTGACATGATGGAATTGTCAAAATAAAGGCAAGTTCCACTCAACATACGGATCATCATCTTCTAATTCTGAGATAGTGATAAAAGTCCGTGGTTTCCGAAATTCAAAGCAACCATCCGGCTTAGCTCCACGAAAAATAGCTAAGTCATGATGTCTGTGTTTGAAAGCTTTTGCCGTATATCGGCAATTTATTTCAGCACTCTTCGGACGTCGAACACAAACTTTTCCACCGCTACTTGCCATACATATTTTAGAATCATCATTTTGAAGATTTTATTTTCTACAAGGCGAAACAGTTTCCGAAGAAATGTCTATACACAATTCTCTTTAGAAAGTTACAGAAGACTTTAATGGATCGCGTTTTCATGAAAAGTCTATCTAATTGTTTTCATCAGACGTCGTTTGTGCTGGGATTTCCAATAGAGAGGATGTGATTTCTAAGTATCGTTTCGACAACTTTTAATTTGTATATACTCGTACTATATATGATCTGTAAATATTTTTTAGTGCCGTTCAGGGAAGTGTTGCTGAAGACCGCAATTTGTTATTCCCAAGAGGTTCTCAAGAATTGGGACAGTCTCAAACCACAACTTGACGGATTTTGAGAAAGTATTTGGGCTTGCATTCACATAAAATTGTTCCCACTGAAGAACTGAAGTCATTGAACGACCATAAAGATCGAGAATTTTCCAATTTTTTTGCCTTGGAACATTTGAAAATGAAAACGAGTTTTTAAGAAATTCTCCGATGAGGCTCACTTTCATTGGAGTGGTGCGGTAAACAGACAAAATTCTCGATTCTGGTGCGAAGAAAATCCACAAAGTATTTATAATTAACCCTTAAATTCACCTAAATTTACAGTTTGGTATGGATTTTGGTCTGAAGGAATCATCGGTCCGTACTTCTTTTGAAATGTAGCTGGAGACACTGTTACTGTCAATGGAGTGGGTTACGTTGATAATCAACTTCTCATGATTAAAGCAGTTGATGTTGATAACATCTGGTTCCAACAAGATGGAGCTACGTGCCACACAGCTTGTGCAACATTCGAATTATTGCGAGACAAGTTTGGAGATACGATTATTTTAAGAAATTGTGACATTGAATGGTCTCCAAGAAGTTGTGATTTCTCACCAGGAGACTACTTTTTGTAGTGTTTTTTTAAGTCATTGGTCTTCAGCAATAAATCAGACTCTCTTCAAGCTTTGGCAAACAATATTGAACGTGATATTCATGAAAAGACTTCTGGCATAAGAGTCTTTCCAACTTTTTTGAAGTATCAATAGTGCCATTTCGAAGTGATTTACTGTAAAGTGTTTCATAAACCATTTGAGAATTTCGAACCGGATTTTGGATATGATTTCCGTCTAGTTGGTTAACAATAAAATTATAAAATTTATGTCTGATGTATAGGCCTACATGGTAAGCTTATGAACTGAGTTATTATTCCAGCCACTCAGTTCTTATTCCATCCACTCAGTCGCTTTACTTATGAAATGCCATAAATTACGTGAACCGCTATAATGCCACGATCACTTTAAAATGATATAGCTGAAGTAAGTACGTACTTCAAAAACAGATGAATACATTAAAACAACAACAATGCGACACAAACCACAGAAGCAAATGAAATACTGAGAAAGGCACAGCAATCATAAGACGAGCGCAGAATTTTTATACAAATTTATAACTGCCGCTGATCATGGCAATTAGTGTGAATTTGATTTTATTGCCTACACACACACATACACATTAGCAGCTACCAGCAAATGGCAATAAAATCACTAATAATACAAGCAATAATAAAGCAATGCCAAGACAACGCGGGCAATTTATGCAAAGCACAATAAAATAACTACAAACACAAGCACAAATACATATTTACACGAACATACGCATATACATATATGAGAGTGCGTGAAGTCGCGGTTGATAAGGGCGGCGGAGCGTGCTGCTGAGCATGGACCGGGTCAATTTGGCAGTAGCGCACAAATGCAAAAGTTATTGCAGTTTATACACTACCATTGTTGTTGCAAGTAAGCACCCGACCGTCCATAGATACATATATACAAACGCCGAATGCGTTGTAGCAGCAACAAGAAATAGCAAGCATCACAGCAGCTTGACTGTCTGCAAAAATGGCAATGATTAAATATTATATGTAAGTAATAAAAAGAGGCTGCACAACAATGGCCAAAGCTCGGTCAATGCGTGGAATAAGCACACAACAACAAACACACATATAATCCGGCAGTGGTGAGCTTTTTAATGACCGCAGCAGCTGCGCAGCCGTAAATGAAGAAATATGGCTTTTGCATGCAAATTTTTGAATATTTCCGATACACAATAAATTACTTAAGGAAAGAAATGAGACTGAAAATCTATACAACAACCAATGGCGGTAAACGAGAGTAAAATGCAGAGCAAATATATATACATACATGCATATTTTTATAACATAAAGTAACTATAACTTTTAGTAAAGTATGAACATACCCTGCAGGAAATTTGTATGAAATTTTGGTGAACTTGCAAGTGGAAAGAGCATGCGATAGCAAGGTATGCACGTGACTTCATTTCGAAATAAGGACCAAAAGTACAAATAATTTTAGTACGCATTGGAACGCACTGTTCGTTAGGGTAATGCAAATGTCTGTATACATTGTGATAAAAAAATACCCGGAAATTGTATATAAAAAGCAAAATATTTAATTATTCATCAATATTTATTTGACCTCCTTTCACAAGCACTTTTTGGGATGGCCTTCAGCTTCTTCAGCGAATTTTATTTTATCTCTTCGGTCGACAGAAAACGGGTTCCTTAGAGCTGCAATTTCCATTTGGGGAACAAGAAAAAGCACATTGAGCCAAATTTGGTGAATACAGTGGTTGATCGATGGTATTGATTGCGTCTTTGGTCTTAAGAAAAGGCGTTTGGCCTTTGACCTTATCTTTGAAGGCTTTGTAGCACTTGTAGGCCTGTCTTTTCATAAAATTGAATTACTAACATGCTTTTTCCAGCAAAATTGTAAATCTAATCTCTCTAGCCGAAATAAAGTACGTAAGGTATATTATTAGTATATTGTAGTATAGTATGTAAAATTTTGATAATCTTTAACCTCAAATTTAAATTCCGATTTAATTTGTAAGAATAGACCTCCATCATCCATCAGCGCCGTTTTAAAAATGTAAGAAATTTTTTTTATAAGTTAACTGATGAATTCTTTACTATCGTCTTTGATTTCCTATAGGGTATGTACCAACACGCAATATGTGCTTGTGGCTAACGAGTGAGTCTTGTTACAAAATGGCAAAAAAGTTGACTCTGTGGGAAAAAGTGTTTGCAAAAGTTCTAGACGTATGTATGCGTATGTATTTGAGTGCTACGAATTTCATTTGACGACTACCGTATTAGGCGATATTAATAACTACAATATTGACTCCTCGAAAATAAAATTGGTAAAAAATATTTTTAAAAGAGACACAAGCCAAAACCAGCCCTCAGAACCTAGTTCGAAAGTTAGAAATTTCTACTTTATTTTTGTGCTTTTATTTAAAGATGGAGGTTCCCTACTTTTTTAAAGAAAAAACACAGAAACTTCGTATTTAATAGGAAATGTTTATTATCTTACGAAAGAAGGTGCTTTGGCATTTATTTTTTGAGGATTACCTCTTTCAAATGTTGGCGCGGCTACGTCTCAGATGATCCAACCGTAGTGTCCAATTTTCGATTATTTGTTCGAACATTTTGACTAGTAATTGGCGAATGACACGCGTGATGTCAAGGCTTGAATCGAAGCAGGATTGCTGCGCAGATTTTAGATCTTATATACCCCCATAGAAAAAAGTCGAACGGTATGATATCACACGATCTAGGCCGACAATCGACCGGCTCAAAACCAAAAATTATCTGCTCATCGAAATGTTCTCTCGATAAATCCCTTGATTGATGTGATGTGTACGAATTGCCGCCGTCTTGTGGAAAGCAAATGTCGCTGAGATCTCGAACTTCAATTTTAGGCATCAAATAGCCGGTTATCATGGCGCGATAACAGTCGCCGTTGATGGTTACGTTCTCACCGTCATCATTTTCGAAGAAATACGGACTGATGATTCCACCGGCCCACAAATCATACCAAACCGTTCTTTTTTCTGAATAAAATGGCAGCTCTTGAATCTCTTCAGGTTGCTCTTCGTCCCAAATGCCGCAATTTTGCTTGTTTACATTCCCATTAAGCCAGAACTGGGCCTGATCGCTGAACAAAATTTGGCTTGAAGTCGTCGGAACCTTTTGGAGCTTGTCAAGAGCCCATCTTCGAAGCGATGTCGCCTGTTTGGTCCACACGTCAGTCTAAGTTGCTGCGAATGGTGCCAAATGGACTATCCAAGGTCATTCTCAGCTACGACTTCTACATTTGCTTCACTGCGTTATGGACGAGGTTTCTTCGGTCTAATATTATCCAATAATGAATGCTGGGTCTCAAGATGGGTAATGGTGCTGCGAATAGGAGACTCAGTAGGCCGATTGTATTGGCTAGAATGTGAATTTTCGTTATAAGGTTGAAGGACTTGTAAACGTTTCTCAGAGGTTCACTCGTGGCCTGTCAAAAAAGGCTATTGAAATAAGTACCATTAATTGGATCATGCATTATATACATATATATATATTTTAAAATAATTTTAGTTTTGAAAAGTTCTCTTGTAGACTTATTCTTGAATAGTTAAACTTGGTAAATATGAACAAGGAATCGTTTTTTTTTTTTAACACTAGGGCTACTCTACGGCAATAAGAAAGAAATATACGATGAAATAGAAAGTCACTCCGGAGATCTTACGATTGCATAAGGAAATTGGCATACCAGCACTCATCCACTGAGCCAAAAATAAACTCAAAAATTAAATTAATATAAATTTCTCTTCCTTTTCTTCTAAGTGCCTTGAGTGCCAAAAATTTGGAAAAAAAATATTAAAAAGTTTCTTGCAAAATTTATGCGCACAATTTGCATTTTCTCATAATAACTCGCCGACACAAAGCCACAACAGACAGCAAATCGATAAACAATACACTAATTTGTGGTAAAACATGTTGCTAAACATAATAAAATGACATTTTAAATGAACTGCGAAACGCCTAAGAAACGACAAAGCAAAGGCATTCGATTAAGTGACTCAGGCAAAGTTTTGACGTAAATTAAATTTAGTTGAGAGACAGTGGTGCCCAAACTTGTTTCATAAAACTCGAAGAAGAGAAGTGAACTTAAATGAAATAAAATTGGACTGAAAATCTTAGTAAAGCTATTGAATACATATAAGTCTATGGAAGAAATAGTTGCATTTTTTGTTTTTTTTTGGGAACTAAGAGAAAAAGCTTTTACACTTTTCCCTCTTTTACAGTTTTAAAAGTCTTAAACGCAATATTAATATTTTCTAAAATCTCTGTGTTCAAATCTTAAACCTGCATAAAAACTGAAAAGCGCGCAGCGCCAAGCCGTAGCGTGAAGTATTTACGCTGATTTCCGACTGATTGAAAGTAATCGGCGACACAGAAATATGTGATATTTGGCGCATAGCGACGCGCCTAGCAGATACATACATAAATTCGTATCACGCGTCTATGCGCAGGCGCAACGTTACAATTTCGCCAATCAACTACCTCAACTACCAGTCAATAACCAGTTCGATATCGCGACGAATACAACGCTGCTGCCGCTGCCGCGCGACTCGCCAGCTAACTTTGATGTTTCTGCCATCAGGTGGCGGCTCAAGTCGAGCCTCTCGATTGCCTTCGACTCGCCTGCTGACGCTTTTACGCGACAGACAACTGCGGCGCTTGGCTTGTAATTCGAGTTTGTGCGCGCTGTAATTCACTGCCACTGCCACAGCGTGCTGCAGGATGTAATGCCCACAATGCGACATTGATGGCTCATCGCCGATCACTTGTCCGTCGCGCACTCACCGCAGCGGCTGCTGCTGGTGATATTGTTGTTGATGTGCTGGTGGCTGTTGTTAGCGGTGATGGCGTTGGCCACCTTGCTCAACGGCCACTAAAATGTTTTACTCCCCACAGGTCGCTTGGCCACCGATTGCTTGCTTGCTGGTCGCTGGCGGTGAGCGCAGTTAATGTAGAAATAAATGTTCGCTGCGCCTAAGTGGATTGTAAAATTATCATTTTTACTGCTAAGCTGTTGCTGTCGCTGCAGCGGCTCGCTGCGCGCGCAGTTCACAACACCGCATTGCGCATTCCTGCAGTTAAACTTTATCAGTTCATTTCGGCGCATTCGCTTTTGCGCGAAACTTTAATTCATTTGTTATTTTATTTTTTGTGTGTTTTTCTTTTCTTATTAAATTTTATTCATAAATTCTACCGCGGCCCCCAACGCTTTTAATGTGTTTGTTTGCTTGTATTAAAATATAAATATTTTATTCGCTTGTTCTTATTCCCTGAAATTGCGCCATGCGTGCCGCTGCTGATTGCCGGCACGCCTTTGGTCACCATTTTTATTATGATTGCATTACAACGCATTTGCTGGGACATTTTAGTACTTGTTAAGTGTTTTCGAATTAGTTGTTGTCCGCTATATTTCTTCATATGTTTACTCCATTTACATATTTTTATATATTTTGCCGCATGTTATGGTTGTACTGCATTTTCTGCGTTTATTGTTGTTGTGCAAAGCGCTCTCATAATGGCCTGTATAATTTCCATTAAGCGCATTCTTCTAATATCCGCCGATACGTCGTTAACGGTAATGGATGCGTACTTTACTTGCAATCGGCTTTAACGTTTTGTAATCGCGAATGCCGCTATTTGTAGTTACGCCGTTAAAAGGGGGTGATTGTGCATTAGAATGGATCGATTTTTTCCATAAACTCGCGTATGCCGAAAAGATGATTTAGAACAACTTTGTCTAAGACACTACAAGCCTTAAACTGATCCAGCGATTTTTAAGACGAAATTTAAAGCGGAGTATTCAAATGTATAGCAGATATTATATATAAGATAGTTGTTCGATCAGGTCGAATCCGACAAATGATCAATAGAATATCAAAAAACACCTACCTATTAAATTTCTTTCGGATATCCCAAAAACTTCGTTACTGATCCTTATAATCCCTAAAAACACTGTACCTTAAAAATCACTGACTCTAAACCGGTTTTAGACCCAGACAAAATTGTACAGATGATCTGTGTAACGTTTCCGCTTTTGCGATTTTTCAAATTTTTTTGGCTCCGTATAAATCGGCCAGCTCTAAAGCGCATGTAACAAATAAAATCCATTAATTGAAATTTAATATTAATTTGTCTTAAAGGACGCCATTACGAACTTTAAGGAATTCGATATATCACCTTGTACTCTCGTGGAGCTCTACCGTTCAATAAGTTTTCAAATATTTCCTGCATTTTTCAAGTCAAGTCATGAGTAATTACGGATCCAAAACCACTGAGCCTTTCCTCCTTAACAATTGCATTAATCTACTACGTGGTAAGAACAGGGGGTAGGTGGACAGGATCGCAGTGATATGTACCTATACTGATTGAAACCAGAGAACCGAGTTGGAAGTGGTGTCTTTCCTGCAAAAGTAGATACCAAAATCACTTTCCTTCCGTCGACCAAATCTCTTTATTGGCTTCCAAGCGGAGATCACAGCAATGAAAGAAGCCTTCTTTGTCTTAAAAGATGTGGGCTCATACATAGACAGCCAGATGGTTTAGAAATCAGTACAATCTCTGTGGATTTCGTCAATGAGAAACATTTCCCTTATATCTTAGTGGATCCAACATCCTATTTCACGATAAACCTGCTGTGGGTTCTAGGACATAGTGATATCCCTGGGAACTCTGAGGTAGCTAAACTAGGCACAAAAAGCATTCCACTGCGATTAGACTCTGTAAAAGAGGTAACTTACACTTCTGGCTAATTTTAAAACTCTAATAGACAAACAGGGTATAAATATAGCTGAGTCTAAGTGGAATTAATCCCCGACTTACTCAACAAGAAGACAAACGTGACTCTAGTTAATAGAATATGGGCGGCACATGCTGACTACTAAAATTTAAAAGGAATACCATAAGAACTCTAGTAGGAGTGCTAATAGGTCATTGTCTAATTGGCAGATATGCCAGTAGACTAGCAACGTCTATTGTAGAAGCTGTCAAGAGGTAGATGAAGAGGAGATTATAAAACATCTTCTATGTGAATGTAAGGTTCTGTAAATGAAAAGAATCGTATAATCCAACCATCGGTCGCTGGTTTCTGGATGACGTCACGAAGGTAATAATTTTCGTACTGCTGAACTTCATCAGAAACACGAGTTCAGAGAGGAGACAAAAGAATGACCTCGGAGGGTCGTTAGAGAGCCGCTTTATCTACCTACCTACTACGTGGTAATGCTTTTATGGGCTTCACGCAAAAATTCAGGGTTTTTTGCTGATTATGATTTCAGACTGACAACTAGTCAGGGATATCTAGCAATTAAGATCTGAACAACCAAATATGTGATATTCCTACGATCAGTGCTGAAATCGGATTGGAATGATATATAAGGTAGATGACTTTGGATATTTATGCGATTGGTAAACGGAACATATTCTCAAAGAACCCTGAAACCAAAGTTTCTTAAATAATGCTGGTGATTAGCAGTGCTTGACTACAAAGTTTTCATTTAGGAATATTGAACAAAATAGTGACACTTCATGAGAACCTGGATCCGTGTACCCGCTTAGCAGTTCTTTCCAGCGAACGAAACAAAGCTAAAAATTCTCGAAATCACACTTGCCACAACCAAGCAATAAAACTGCAACAAGACAGCGGTCAAAATGCCTTACTCGCTAAGTGAGCGCTAATGACATACACATAAATTTCCCAATAAGCTTGTTAGGCGCTGCCATATGATTAAATTGCATAGAAAAAAGATTATTTGCCAATTTCGTGCAATAAAAGTTTTTATAAGCGTCCATTTGAAGGCTTTATAAGGCCAACAATTTTTGATCGGAACGAATGTTGCATGCATTGGTTGCTGGTTGTGCTTATAAGATCCCTCAATGGCGGGCACGCTGTGGCAAGCGACTTCAATTAAATGCAAATCGTTCACTTCATATGATATGACAGCGCATAAACTGCATTAAATCACTTTGGTTGTGGCAATTGCCAAGTACTTTGTCTCACCAACTGACAGCACATACCGTAGACAAATAGAAGACAACGGGCGCAAAAAGAACGCCACAAAGAGGTGGACAAGTGGACGAGTGGAAGAGTAGACCAAGCGGGTGAGGCGCGGCGAGGACGAAAATGACTTAGAAGCAGGCGAATTCGCTTTTAATGTGAAAAAAACTAAATGTGGCAAGAGCAACGAAGGTGCGCGCACTCACACACAAACACGTATGTGATAAAAGGTAGAGGAAGGTAAAAAAAAATTGGACTGCAAAGCAGCCGCTGTAAAAAGTTAATGGAAGCAAATGCATCAAAATGGTTAATTGGATCTGGAACAGAAGATGACGGACACTTTGAGTGTTTGTGGCAGCAGTGGTAACTAAATCAAACGTGCAACATATGCAGCGCGCAAGTAATTTGCAGCACACACACGCGCAAACACTCAAGAGGGCAGCACGTGATGCATGGAAAAGGTGCATGCAACACTTGCAACAACGCTCACACACACACTGCAACAACATTTGTAACTTCCATGCTGCTTCGAAGTTTGAGTGTTGTGCGCGCATAGCAAGTGGCATTTATGTGGCAAGCGCTTTGGCAGTACATCTATACACTAATATATATATATAAATGTGTGTGCGGCAGTGATACGACACGCATTAGCGCGAATTGAGAAGTAACCGCGCACACATACGAGCCAACTTACTTGCTCACCTTTGTTGCGCTTTTTGTGGCATTTGCGCTTTAATCGAATATTTAGTCAAGTTCGTTAGCGTGTTGCATGGTGCTTGTTGTGCGCTACAGCGCGTCGTACCTCGCTCTTGGTGTGGGGTGTGGCAAGTCATGGCCCATATGATGTATCTGTTTTCGCTACTCTTTGCCGTTTAATGTATATTTAGCTATATAGACGTTTATATGTGTGAGTGTGTGTGCGATGGTGGTTACCTTGTGTGTAGGCACTTGAGTGCTGCCACAAATATGCATTTAACAGCATTAAATAGAACTCGAATTGGCGCAACATGCAACATGGTGCATGCAATACTTCAAGTGGGTTGTGAATTAAGGAAATAACTCAAAATAAATTGGAGGAAGTGCTGAGATTGACTCTGAGTGCTGCAGAGTCTAATATAAAACTTTAACAGGGTCTTTAGCGGGATTGTAATATTTCACGAAGCTGATGTTAGCTAAGCTCAATGAAAGGATAGATAATGACCCGCCTTACTGCCAGATAAGTAAATATACACACTCCAAATCACACTTTGTACTGACAGATATCAAGAGAACTAAGAAATCGGATAAAGAATTCGAGCTAGATCCTTCTCCACCTGGTCTTTCCAACGAGGGTGAGATCTTCCTCTTCCTCTGCTTCTCCCGGCGGGTACTGCGTCGAATACTTGCAGAGCTGGAGTGTTTTCGTCCATTCAGACGACATGACCTAGCAAACGTAGACGCTGTCTCTTAATTCGCTGGGTCATAGTTCCATCGAATGCGATATTCGCTGTTGTCAATGCGCAAAGGACCATAAATCTTCCGCAGAACCTTTCTCTCAAGTACTCGTAACGTTGCCCCACCAGATGTTGTCATCAACCATGTAGAGTTTAGTCTTAGTTCGTCGGGAGAGGACTTTACTTCTCGATTGCCTACTCAGTGCGTAAATGAAGCTGTTGGCAAGAGTTATTCTGCGGTAGAGTTGGATCCTTGTTGTTGGTGTTAATACTGGTTCCAAGATAAACGAAATTATTTACGACTTCGAAAGACTGTCAACAGTATCGTGGGAGCCAAGTCGCGAGTGTGATGACTCTTTGTTTGATGACGAGAAATATTTTGTCTTTCCTCGTTCACTACCCAGACTTTTTTGCTTCGTTTTCTTATCCAGTCTGAAGAAAGCAGAACTAAGACGCTGATGTTGAAGCCAATGATATCAATATCAACGACAGTCGCCTTGTCTGAAACCTCGTTTGGCATCGAACGGCTCGGAGAGGTACTGCCCGATTTTGACGGAGCTCTTGGTATTGTTCAACGTCAGTTTACACAGTTTTTTCCAATATTTGGCGAATAGTGAGTATCTAGCCGGTTGTTGATTTTCCAGGTTTAAAGTCACACTGATAATTTCAATCGTCGGGCATGCGTTCGTCCGAACACATTCTACAAAGAAGCTGACGCATGTGTTTGAATAGCTCGGCCGGCAGTCCATCGGCCCCCGCCGCTTTGTTTTTTTCTTTCTACTTTTCGCAAGTATCTGCTCTGGTCTACCATGAAAATCGTTAGAAAAACGCTCAACGGAGAACTTATTGAGCTTTTTCAGCCAAACGACCATTAGACTCTTTCCGGCAGAACTTTTGAGGACAAAGAAGTATTAGCGCACATTTTGTGTATCTTCTAAGCACAAGCAGGCAGTCCACTTTTATTCTGTTCCCTATAATATACACATATGACCAATTCTCAATGAACCTCAATCCTCAATAATCGTTACCATTTGTACACTGTTTCAGCGCTGACACAAATTATATTATTCATTTTATATGTAAGTATATAAAAGAAACTATTTATCTTGAAACCTTCGTGATTCATAAAATTAATTTCAACTTTATACTCCACACTCTGCTTATCACGTACAAAATGTCTCGAACATTACAAAAGAAAGTACATAAAAACTGCACAATTAAAATTTGCCATAAAAATTTGTGACTCAATAGAGATCCATATACTCTTACGCTATTTATGAGGTGTAAGCTTGCGTGCGACTATTGTGAATGCGCTCTTCTTGCAAATCGCTCGGCGAAAATCTCTGTGTCTTGAAATTAAGCGCTTCGAATTCAAGTGAACTCATAATTGTCTACACACTCGTTGTTATGTGAGGGAATTTAATGACTAGTCATTGGTAAGAAAACCGCAACAATTGTAACGGACGACAAAACTCAAACAAAACTGTGCTGAGCTTTGAGGTTTATGACGACGCCGGCCAGCGAAGTTGGCAGATTTGCAAAACGTACTTTGAATTTTAAGTGCCATATAATGGGAACAATGACTAGTGAGCTGACAGGCATTGAGCGTATGTTTGCTTATGATTGATATCTATTGTCGGTGCTGGGGTATTTTTCAAAACGTGACCATTCTAACAGAGAAACAAAAGTTATTGATATGTATAATGAATAATGTTGAGATTAAGTGACATTTTATATTTGTTCCTGCTTAGCGTTGAGAATAGGTATTCGAAGTCGGAATATTAATTTTGAGAGAGATAAGAAACTGTATGACTTGGAGACTTCTCGAAGGTTTGGAGCTTTCGTTGTTCTTAAGTTGTAGTCTCGATAAATTATTTGCTGGCAAAATCTGCAAGATTTGGCCTTGATTATTAGGGTTATCTTGCTTCAGAGCCTATTTAAGCAGATTTCATTTCTTTCTGAAAATACGTACCCTAAAACCGTAATTTTCCGACTAAGTAACAGTTCTTCCGACACACTCTACCTTTACTTCAAACAGTTTGTTGTAAGTAAGACCTTGTTTGGTGGAAAAGTTCTCTAAGGATGAAAGCTTTTTTCGAGTACATATTCTAAGTGTATAACCATCAGTTCTTCCTTTAACCTTCACATTCTCCTTTCAAAATAAACATTTTGTTTTAAGTAACACCCTGTTTGGTGGATTGATTCTATGAGGATGAAAGTTTGATATCTGTGAAAGCTCATAACATATATTTTCATATTTGATATATGTCTCTACTAAAATAAAAACCCTTTCGAGGGGAAGTGCTCTCAAAGTAGAAAGCTTTTTCGAAGTCATATTTTAAGCTGATAAGCAATAGTTATTCCTTTAATCGACTTATTTTTCCTTCAATTGAAATATTTTGTTGGAAGTAAAACCTTGTTTGGTGGAAAAGTTCTCTAAGGATGAAAGCTTTTTTCGAGTACATATTCTAAGCAAAAAGCAACAGTTTTTCTCTAACCAACATATGCTTCCTTCAATCCAAATATTTTGTTGTAAGTAAACGCTTGTTTGACGGTAGGCCTTTTAAAAAATGAAAGCTCGATATCTGTGAAAGCTCTTACTATTTTAGAACTGAGCTTTCATGTATTTCTTTACCAAAATGATACAGATATTTTTCATTCACATTTCATTAATGTCATTACTTCAATCTCAGAAAATAAAGCAACTTTTTGGTGAAAGCTCATTAGGAGAACGTAGACACTCTATCTCTCGGCATAAACTAATAATTTTGACTAATAAGCAATAACTACAATTATTTTACGAGAATAAGAAGACCTTCAATAAGAACTTGAATGTTTCACCAACTCGCTCTTGGACTGAAAGTTGACACAAAGAGCTTTTCATGTTTCTAAAAAGCTTAAACAAGTTTGAAGGTTTCTGAGCAAGTGTCGATTTTGTATTATAAATCAAGAGAATGCTCAAAATGAATACTAATTATAACCATTAATTAACCAAAAATTAACTGATAATAACTTTTGCTTCCATTTACAACAAAAAAAAAAATATTTTTTGAATAATTTTTCTTTTTTGCTTTTACGGAAATGAGTGTGTAACTTGACTTACAGCTACGATATCAAGGCCAAACGTCTCGAAAAACAAACGTCCAAGGGGTTTGTAATAACACAATAAGCATAAACGCACACATGCACACGCACATATTTGGTATTCACGCTTATAAGCAGCAAGCGCTGCATAGAAAACAGTCAAGCCTTCGACGCTAAGTCCACACGAACATATCAATAACCACTTAAGTATGGCATGATTTGGCATTAGCACAGCACGGTTGTGGTTGTTGTTGTTACAGCTGTCAATAATAACCAGCAACGCCTTAAAATCGAAGCTAGTTAACCGCCTGCATATATACACACGCGTGTGTGTGTGCGCGTTAATGCGAGAATGAAATGTGCGCTGCTTTACAATGCCCTCCCCACAAAGCAAATGAGCTTTAAGCGTGTGTGAATGTTTGTATTCTCTTTGAGTGTGGTGAAATGTGTACGAGCGCATGCGCAGCAGTGTTTATGGCGCTTATTGCCCCACACATATGCCGATTTGCTGTTTGTAAGCCGCTTCAAGGCACAAATATGAATTGAAATACTCGTAATAAAGTTATAAGCAAAGCGGGCGGACAAGGGGGTAAGCGCAACTTCAAGCCAAAGAATTTTGTGGCCAAACGCTCGTGTGCCAATTCCGCTTCAAATGGCTGTGGGCCAAAGAGCGCTGAGCGCACAAGAAGCATAACAACAACAAAAGCATAATAGAAGCTTATAAATGCTGTTGGTAAAAATTAAAAGACAACAACAACAAGTATAAGCAAAAAATAATAAAAAGTGGCAATAAAAATATGCAGAAAAAAGTCGTACGACCGCAGCCGCGTTCCGTTTGCGCACATTTCATTGTTGTGGGTTTGGCTCGAACGCAATGGAAAATAGCGCCGCCAGCGTTGTATGTGTAGCTGACCGCTACAAGCTGTAAACAGCTGTGCTGCCGCCGCGCGCTCAGGCTATTGCTCGCTACCAGCGCTGTGTAAGCTGTCTTGTAGTCAGCCAGCCGTGCTTAGGCAATTCCAAGTTGGAGTTTTACAGCTAAGAGCGCTTGCTACACACGCTAGCCGCCGCCGCCGCCGACGCCGCTCTAAGCCATCGGGCGGGCTTTTGTGCAATTACACATGTGTTTGCTATTGTTTTGCGCATTGTTGTTGGCCAACATGGCGCTGCTAGCCAAGTTATGATTGAGTTCTAATGATTTTGTGAAATGTATCAAGGAGAACGAGTTTCGCGGAATTGTGGCAGCAAGCCAACAATGTATGAGAGGACAGTGGATTAAGTGTGGAATGCGCGAATCAGAATTTTTAACTCTCTTAAGAAGTCTCAAAATGATTTTTAGAGTAAAAACTACATCCGGTTTTAAGCGCTTAAACTCAAAACCAAGACAATAGACTGTTAACGGAAGTAATATGTTAATAGTGATTTGACTTAACCCTTGGTGACAACTCAGGTCCCAGGAGCCTGACTTGTGTAGAGTTAATAAGCTCATCATATAAGCTTTAAAGCCAAAAAGTCTCAATACCGCGCCTACATATTGGCGGTTTGGCAAAATATTATTATTATTTTTGATTCTAGCAGTTGTCCATTCTCCTTTTTAACCCTTGTTTTGCACTTAAGATGGCCTGCTGTAAGCTACGATAGCAGAAATTTTGTGTACGAAAAGCTTTTCTCAAATTTTCATAAATTTAAGGGCGTTTCGATTAACAAAAGTGGGTCATCTAGAACAAAACTGTTAAGGTACTAAAGCCAATCTGAGTGATTTGTATTCAAATGTATTCCAAATTACGTCTAGCAAAACTATTGTTCTTAACCAGAAAATCGCATTAGAAGTCTAAACTATGTTTGACTTAACATTAGGTTGTTGCTGAACGCTCAAAAGCTGGTAGCCTGCTCCGGCCTAGCTATACCATTGGTTATTGTTTTTCGCCGAGAAACCAGAAAAGTTATACACTGATGCAATAATGTCTCTAGCGGAGAAATGGCAAAAATGGTACATATTTGGTTCACTAAAATTCATTATAAATAAAAAAAAATAAGTTGAAGTTAGATTAGCAATACGAAAAGATTTTTTCGACTAGCCAATATATATGTTTTGTAGGCTCTCTGGCATTTTTTGGGCTTACAAACTTTGTGTTCTACACAATATACATATCCCATCCAGGATATAAAAATATAACATATTTGTTACCAACACGCCACTGTGCACCAACTGGGAATTCATCGAACCGATTGTTTACCAGTTCGATGGCGAGGGGTTCAATATGCGCGCGCGGCCAATTAGATAAGTGGGCTTCAATGCGCAAATCTGGGGAGAAAAAAATATATTATTATTTATTACAGCAAAGAAAAAAAGTCGCACAACAACACACCACCGGTGAGCCTAACAAACGAATAGAACAGTGAGTAACCACAAAATAGCCAACAGGCAGCAATTGCTTAAGTGTGTCTAAAACACAATTGCAGGAAATGGAAATTGAATACCGAAACCGGCGAACAACAAACAAATAGAATAACAACAGCAACAACAATAAGTGCTACGGTTGGCGGTAGCAGCAAACCAGTCAACTGACCAGGCAGCCGGACAACAAGAAAGCCAGCAAACCAGTGAGCGCAAGCTTGAATTAAGCCAAGCACATGTCTGTGTATGTGTGCTTGTGTGGTTATGTGTTGGTGTGCGCTTGTTTGCATTGCAGTAGGCACAAATAAATCTCGGCTATAATATCCGCTGTTGTCGCTTTACTGTTGCATTAACATACGAGTGCATATCTAATTGTAATTGTAATTGAGTACGGAGTATGTGCGAGTCACTCAGTGAGTCGGTAACTCATATATAGGTTAGCCAGTGAGTAAGTAAATCCGGTGAGCGCTTAGAAATTCATACTCGTTTGCTGTTTGCCATTCAAATGTAGTTCATGTTATGCTCAACAAGCGTTAAATTATACAATACTGTATAGAAAATTCTAATTTAGACAATCGACATGGCACTCGTGCGCATTTACACGCACACATGTACATATAAATATATATATAAATTCAAGCACACATACATACGCGTTGGCATATAAGGCAACGTACGTGTTGTAAGCATTAAACGCTGCACTGAAGTTGCGGTCAAGCCGCGCCAAAATGCTTGCCAATAAGCCGCACACAAATACAGAGACACGCACACACTTAAAGGCAATCATATTTGCACATTTGTTGCATATCATTTCGGCATATTGTCGGTGCAGCGCTCGTCTGCCTGCTTGCAACACCTGCCCACATGGCTTATTACAACCAACACCACAACAAAACAACCAACATCTTAACAACAACAAGAACAATCAACGTCACAACAACAACAACCACAAGAGCAACCACCACTTACGAGCGAGTGAAAGGCGCCCGCTCAGGAAGTTGACGTTTGGGTGGTGGCATTAGCCATGCCGCATTGTTAGCTCGGTATTTGGGTCGGAAGATGTGATTATAATTTTGCAAATATCTCGTTTTGCTTGCGCTTAAAGGCAACTGCAACTGCAACTCATTTTAACGCCACCTCGCCCATGCAGTATTTACATACTCACACACACAGCCACTCATGGACAACCGCATGCAAATGCTTTCAGAGTTCATGCAACAGCTGCTGTGATGTGGTAAGAGCACACAGCACGTGACAGGAAGGCTTAGCAATTACACATACACACTCATACTTATACTTGCAGTCACACACTCATACATATACATAAACAGACATGCATTTCCAGCTAATTAATTTATTCAAAGTTGTACCGTATTAAATACAGTTGATGCGTTGCAGAGGTGCTGACTTGAAAATTAAGCGCTTATGCATTATTAATTAACAATAAGAGGCGCCGGCAACCGCAACAACAACACCAAGCACCCATGCTCATATATAATTCGTATAATTTGCGCAAATCTAAAGGGTTTACTCAAAGTTTGTGCGCATAAATTCGCATGAAATGGCAGCAAGTGCAATTTAGTTGTTCATAAAGGAAGTTGTCGCTGCCGTGGAAGCCCGTAGATGCAGCGTACGGAGAGCAGCGAGCAATGCAAGGTATACTATTGCTGTACTAATTATTTTAATGCGTTCAAAAGTCAATTTAATTAGCTAAGTAGCTTCCTGAGAATGCGATATTTTAGAGAAACGCAAAACGAACTGAAATGTTTTAAAACTGAAGCTGTAATGATTTCGGTTACAAACAGTATTTTCAAATGTTATAAGGATATTCGAAATTAAGATTTGTGAGGTTTGCTTTTGAGTGGTTTTCTGATTCAGTTTATAGTGGTTAAACCGAGAACCTTTCTTGGACCGCATGAAAATTTACACAGTTTGACTTGAAATTCACTCTTCCTTTTATGCCAAAACCACAACAGCGTTCTATTATTGGAACCCACTCTAGATCTAACTTTGCCGAGCTAAAGTTTGCTTGGAACAGTTATTGGATTTTTAGATTTTGTTTTGCCATTTAAATAATTTTTTGAAAATATCTGACACTTCCTACCAGGAATCGTATTAGATACATTTTTTTTGCAATATTTTTCAAACGTTTGTTTGGTGTTTCAATTCTACCCAATAGAGTTCGGTAGACTAGCCAGTTTTATACTTGTATTGCAACAAATCGAATGACTTATAAGTTCTCATGAATAACTGATGATCTTTGCAATCATATGATGATTTTCTAACCAGTATTTAATATACGAAAAGCCATCAAGCTTCTCAAATATATACAAATTTTCAACTCATCTCGTCCCCGTCTCGGCCTTCAACATCTTCAAGGGTTGTTTGAAGTAATGGACTGAATGAAGATGGTAGAGGAACATTTCAAGTCTTGGAACACAATCAACACAGGGACAAAAGCCATCAAGGTCCTAAAAGCATACTAATTTTCAATTCATCTCGACGTTCCCGGCCTTTCAACCTCTTTAAGAAATGTTTAAAGAAATCGATCCTAGGGAAACGACCCAGGTCTTGCAACAGAAGCAATACAGGGTATACTAAAAAATTACTTTGGGGTTGTTTGATAGTGGGGAGACCAGAAAACTTCTATTGCAAGACAAACAAGTGGTTAGTAACATTACATGGAAAATAGAAAAAGTAGAGTCGACGGAATACAAACTATGTGCGGAGGATGAGGCGACGCGGGGAAAACAACTATGCAAATGCCCAGCCTTCAGCCGATGAGAAGAGTGACCCAATTAAAAGAAGTAATGAATCAGTTTTTTTTACCAAATCAGCTGAGCTGCTGGATAAGGCTTATATTTGTTAAGCGGGAGTACAAGAGGCCTATGGATGGCCTAAGAGCGGCCGCCTGCAGCCCTGCGCTCATTCGTTTCACTTTTCAACCAACCATCCATCTCGACAGCCCATCACACTTGCATGCAACGAGTCTCCGCATGACACTGGCCACCTCTTTGCATGCGCTACAAACCCTACCCATCTAACACACCCCTCCCTTTGGTCCGACCCCGTCGAAACAGCACGTTTCCTGGGCCTACCGTTAGATGACCTCGACGACAACACAAACAACCCTTACCATCCTAACGGGGATTAGGCTAACCCTTTAACCCAACAACAACCACCAGCCCACCACAGTCGGCTCTACGTAACCGGAACAGACTGGATTTTTTACCTAGACAACAACAGTAACAACAAGGGCTTTATTTTCTTAAGTACCGTAAGAGATCATAAAAAATTGATAATATCAGGAAATGTTTCAAAAAAACTGAGGATTTTACCTCACCAGGGCTGGAACTCTCTCCAAGGTTGTGCGCTGAGTTTGGGACTCGCCATGAATAGAAGAAAGCAGCCCCAGAATAACTCGGCTATAACTGCGTAAGCGGTATCAACGCCGATAGAGAAGAAGAAGAAGAGGTTTTTCTCAGCAACAACAGCATAAGAAAAACTAAAATATGAATTATTATAAAATCTGGCAACTGTTACACAAATTGTAATATTTCATAATGAAATAAATATTTCATCACGCATTAAGGGCAAGTCAAGGTCAAGCAAGAAGCAAACAGAATAAGCACAGATGGTGTTTGCCAACAACTTGGGGCTCTGTGCAACAAGTCTTAAGTGCTTTAATAAAATATGTTCGATATCTTGTAGAAGCAATAAATCTATTCGCACAGGCAATGAAGAGCAGCAAGAGGTCGCCGCTTTGGCTCACACATAACCTTTTTTTTAATAAAATATTTTGAGAACAAGTGAACTGAAAATATGAGTACAAAATGTTTCAAAAATAACTGACGTTTAGGTTAATGATTCCTAATTAAAATGCAGAGATTTTAGGGAAAAGCGTCTAGAAAATTAGTATTGTTCTGAGCAGAATGCAATTTATATACGGCGACGGGTCTCATAAACTGACAAGTAGTGGTAAAGTAAAGCTCAAAACACTAGAAACTACTTACATATATCGTTGGGTATTATTATAGTTTCAAAACTTTACCAAAGTACATGAGGTCTTGCCATTTTAAAGACCTAAGCTATTTCAGAAATCCGTTGAGAACTATAAAAACTAAAAAACATTTGATGAAAAATCCATAAAATAAGCCTTTGATTGAGGTACTACAACAGTGAAAGTAAAATTTCTAACTGGTAAATATGATGAAGAAAAGGAAGAAAAGAGAGATAATATAATAAATATCGAAAATACTATGAAATATCATGTAATATACCCAAAAGCGTGCACAGTGCCAATCAAATCGCAGACACGTCCAATAAACGCATTAAAAAGATCTCAGCAAAGAAATCGTTTAAAGTGTATTAAATGTAAATGAGCGCTCCATTGACCGACTGACGACGACTTACAGACAGACAGCGTTTGTTGGCACAGCTGGTTATTTGATGGATTGATGTGATGCCACATGAACTGATTCACAACAGATTGACAATGCGATCAATGCTAGAGTTAACGACGCACCGTACGCAGGCTGCGACTGGTAGCTGGGCTCGGCTAGCAAGCTAAACAGTCTATGGTACTCCATCCCATCACCAGTAACTCTGACCACAATGAGTGGTTAAGTAATGCGTATGTCCAACTGCTGCCTTAGTGCGGTGGAGAGTGAACGGACTTACGTCGCTTATGTTGCTTTTGAGTAGTTCAACAGGTCGCGATCGACAATCATTTGCCAAATGGCTGACGCACGCTTGACGTAGTCATAGACGGTAAAGAATCGCTCAGTCGACATGTAATCCATCAGCTGAGCAGCACGATACGCAGTGGATGTCATGTTGTTTTGTGTATGTGTGAGCAGACCATTTTTTAGTTGTCGATGACTCTGTAGGAAATGCTCTACTTCATCATTTAATCAGTGGAGACTTAGGGCTACTCATATTTGGCTGGTATTTTCGGAGTATAGCTGAGAAGACGACAATATAAGAACTAAAAAAAAAAAAGTACCAGCGATCTTTGTTTATATCACCGGGATGGTTACAGAGCTGTTAAAGATGCCAAATATTCTTGTAGTGGAACAAATGGAGAGTCGGCTAACAGAAACACAAATAGTAGAATACTTCCGAAGAGAGGCAGCAAATTTTTAACCTTCAAGAAGTGCTGTCTAAGCATATAGCAGTGGCAAGGTAAATATCCCGCATGGAGTTAGAGATCACTGAACCCAGAAAGCATAACTTAGATGGCAGACTGTGACTAACATTGAGGCATCTAAGTTTCGTGTGAGTTTCGTACTTGAAAAAGACCTTCAGTGACTACTCCACAAACTTATTTATTTATCGAATTTTTCCTGCAAGGCTGCCACAAAATGAGCACGCATCGATCGCACGACTGAACTTTGTTGATCATCACGATTTGCCAGCACCGAAGATCAGCTGTTCAGGTTGATGGCGGTACAAATTTTCCGAAATTGTAGGTGTCAGTAAAAAAAGCATAATAAATAATTGCCTTGGCTACCATTTGGCAGTCTTTGCTATTCTTTTGCTATATGGAAAGTAATTAAAATTCCAAAATACAAACGGAAAAGGAGGCACAAAACTAGCGGACAAGCAACAAAGCTGCCAGAATGTGACCAGTTTTTTTTTTATTTTATTTCAGATTTAAGAAAAGTACTTTGTGTAGAATGAAGTCGTAGAGAAGCTTAATTTGTTACTTAATAACGGTATATATATTCTTTGATTTACAATACTTGAGCAAAAGTGTGTGAACATCAAAGGGTGTATTGATTGAGCGTATAAACCGGTGCGCGGCAAACTGGCAATCAAAGGCAGTGTTTACAGCAGCAAAAAACTGAACATGTGAAACACTTCAGAGGTATGACTGTAAATATACCGTAACTATCATGCTTTTACTTTTATTTTTATTTTCACATACTTGCCACAGCTGTTGCGTATCATTTATCATGTGGACGCCTTGACTGCGTGAATTTTGTGAGAAAACTGCGGACTGGCGAAATATTGTTGGTAGAGTTAGGAGCGTCGACGCGCTGTGCTCAGCGGAAGCAGTGTTTTTTGTACCCTATTTTTGTCTTGAAGTGCTTTTAATAATTATATTTATATTTATTTTTCATTTTCTTGGCATTTTAATTGATTCTTCAAATTTCCCATGTACTCGGCTAGCAAGTGGATTAGAATACTGTTAGGTGGGGCAATATTGATGTCTTTATGTTTGAATAGCATACATTTTAATAAATGTTTTGACGTTTTGGATGGTTACGGATTGCCATACGGAAATAGCAAAGCGTTTGGCTCATGCAATAATCTATTTTGTTTGATCTCCATTTGAGTATGAGCTTCACGATCATTTATCATTTTTATAGTGGAAATCATGATTCACAATGATAAGCAGGAGAGCGAAATTCTTCTATCTTAAAAATATTATTTCGAGCGGCTTTATGTATTTCTGGTAATTTTATGTTGGTGAAACGAAGTCCAATTATTGAGAGAGAACTGGAGGTCCTGTGGTCAAAAATAAATTTTGGAAAAGTTTTTATAGAGCTTTCGATACGGACTTCTTGGATTGGTGGAGGAATCTAACTGCTTTGGGAATATCTTTATTAAGGTTGGTATAAAATCATGAGATTCTCCGGTTATTTTGACAAGGACTTTTGGGTTAGCGGAGAGATCTGGTTTATTTGGAAACACCTTCATAGAAGACGATATTAAATTATGAGATCTCCATTTGTTTTGACTTGGAGGTCTTAGATTGGTGGAGAGACCTGATTTCCTTCGAACACCTTTATCCATATCGATATAAAACTATGAGATCCTCCGTGAAAATATAATATTATGAGATCCTCCGCTTAATTTGACATTGTCTTCCGGGATAGTTGGAGAGACTCCCTTGGAAGTACCTTTATCCAGATCGATATAAAACAATGAGATCCTCCATTTGTCTTGATACGGACTTCTTGGATTGGTAGAGAGATCTGCTTTTCTTGGAAACACCTTTATCGAGGTCAGAACAAAATTATGAGCTCCTGTGTTTGGGTACTAAAACTAAGTAAACGACGCAAGCTCTCATGGTTTACATCTTTTAGTAAGTCTAGCTTCTTTCGGTGCACAACCAAATTATTTAGATAAAATATATAATTTCCTCGAAACCAAAATTCGAAAGCTTCGAAAATATAACTCACAACTGGCGATTTTCACCACACGCTCGTTTTAATTGGCATTTATCATTTGCTACGTTTCATAACAGTTCCAAAAGTGTTGATCATGCAGTAATCAGCCAAATAATGAAACTCAAGCAGACCTAATTTCTCGCTGATATTCACTTTTTAATGTTTTTCATTTTCGTTTGCTGTTCGGCAAATCACCAAGAAGCCAACGTTTGGAGATTTCAATGAAGTCGAGCTGATTGAATCATTTATAAAAAGAAGAGTTTTAATTAAAGCTACTGCACACGGTTGGGCATTTTTTTCACTCGAAACAAGGGAGACTGAAGTGAAAGGTAAGGGAGTCCAAAATGAAAAGTAAGCGAAAACGAGTAAACATTTCTTCAAATCATTCACTTTCCAGCAGTAATACTAACTTATTGTACAATGAAATTTAAATCAATCATAGCAAAGCCAACAACAATTGCAAAAGTTAAGAAAAATTTGATTAACAACTCATGCCGAAGTGCAAAGTGAGCGTTTGGGTGATTTATTGTTTACAAGAGAGGCGCTGCAAAATCAAAAACGAAGTGAATGACATGGTGGGACCATGAAAGAAATTGCATGTTAGGGGAATATGAAAGCTTATAGATTTTTACAGTACTTATATGGATTAAATATTTCAACCAATCCCATTTATATGGGACACATGCTGTTGAAACTAATAGGCCTTCGCTTAACACTACCGAGGTCCACAATATCCACTTTTTTGTTAGAAATTTCTGTTGAAAGCACTGTAGATGTATGATTCTTGTCTCTGCATTGGCGTCAAGTACAAAAGCTCCGGGTTAAATACCAAGAAGCTAATTTAAAAGTTTTGGAGTCCGAATGTCACGGAAGATATGGCTACTAAATCGGTATTATTCGGTAAAATTCAGGAGAGTACTGCCACTGTTCAAAAAATATATCCACTAGTAAAAGGATTATCCAAAAACACTACGTTTGACCAGTTCATAAAGCTTGCGGGGCGAGGCGGAATTTGGCTCAAAGGAGGTTGAACATATCTCTAAACCTTGTTCCTTGTTAGGTTATAAACTCAGTTGATGGGGAAAAAGAAGATATTTTGAAACTCAAGGTCGAAAAAATATCACTCCTAGCATACTAAAAGCTTTCATATTCAGAGAAAAGGCAACGTCAAGGGCGGATGTGATCACTCTTGTGGCAAAAAATCATCATTGATAATTTTGTTGTGAGTGTTTCACAAGTTCAATTAACGTACTGCGCAGTTTTTCAGCCATTTGCCCGCTTGCAAAGCCTCTCCCAGCTGTATTTACTTGTTTTTAAGTGCAATTTTATTCTCCTTGACTCATCTTACAACATTTTACTGCAACATTGACGCAACTAACTGCCGCTTAACAATTTTTTCCACTAAATTTACGACATTTGCACGCATTTCAACTTCTGTACTAAGTACCCCCACAAACGCTCGCGCTCTGTGTGTATGTTTGCTGCACTTTTATGGGCTTATCAATTGCGTAAAATCATTTTGCTTTTTAGATAAGCGAAAGGCATTTAAAAATAATGAAAAGCGCACGCACATGCAAAACAACAACAGCAACAAAACAAAGACGTAGCTGACAGGCGAAAGGTAGAGAGCAACGCGAGCAGGTGAGCGCGGCTTGTTGTTGGGTATGTAGGCTGCTGTGCGTGAAAGGATACGGCGCGGATAAAGTGCCTCACGTGAGACAACACTTAAAGCGCACCACATTAGCAACAAAATTACAAAAATATAGTCGGCTATCACTTAAGCGTATTTACTACTCCTTTTTGTCGCTTTTCATTTTTTTTTTCACTCCGCTATCGACCCATCAATGCTCACCATGCCTGGCGATGCGTTGCGTCGCGCGCATGCGTATAGCTGCGCGTCGACTGCTTTCTACAGCGTGCAACGCATCGCATCGCATCTGTATCTGTATCTGCATCTGCACTTATGCTCATGTATCGCGAAGCAAGCGCGCGCGCGCATTCCACCGCCACATGCGCCTTCGAAAAAGCGTCGCCGACCGCTGTCGCTTTATCACAAAACCAATGCGCGCCAAGTATTCTTGTGTGTGTGTGTGTGTTGGTTGATAGTTCTTTGGACAGTTCGTTGGTCATTTGGTTCGTGTGCCTGCGCTTGCCATGTGAACTGTGCCACATTGTGTTTTAGCGCGCATTGCAGGCGCTCAGTTGCAACAGCGCTACCCCTCCTGCTGCTGACAGCAACTCTTAGATATAATATTTAAGATAAATAATAAGATCGTGATTCCAATTTAAGCTTGAGTGGTTTTAATCTGTTGCATTTTATAATCGAGCAGCTTGTCGGTCGGCTATCAGCATTCTGCGCGCAGCGCATCCGTTGACCAGTGGCTAGTGGCTGTTGGCTGTTGGCCATTGACCGGCGGCGTGGCTCCCTTTGTGGGCTTGAGAGACAATTTCTTCGGCTATTTTATAGGTGGCGCATCGGTTTTTTATTTTTGTTGCGTTTACGACTTTCGACTACATACTTATGATATCTCTTAAATCTTTCCAGCCACCACACCTCTTATAGACGCGCCCTGCAGCAGCGCGCGTGAACACTCTTGCTCCTTACCCCTCACCACATGCTTGCGCCATTGTCAGGCAGCGCTCGTCTATCGCGACGCGATTTTGGCCGGTGTGCTAGGCGTTAAAGTACACTACTTGTTGCCTCCGCCTTTGCTTTTGGCCTTTACGTGTGCCTGGGCAGTGTTGTTGCTAATGCGCGCGCACACAAGATCGATCTAATTAAGCGCGTCTTATCAGCGCCTCAATCTGTCTACTACAAAATATTGCCTTTTTGTTGCTTTTACGGTATTTTATGTGGTTTTCTTGATTTTTATAGCGCTTATTTTTATATCTAACAAATTTTGTTACGCTGCTGGTTGTTTACTTTGACGTGCTGTTATTGTTGTTGTTTTTCATTTTTTTTACTCTGTTTATTTTATGCATTCTTCCGCGACCGTTTATGACCTCTTCGGTTATGGTTGCTGGCATTTCTTTATTGTTTTTTGTTATTGTTGTTTTATCAATTTATGTTTGTTGTTGGTTTATTATTATTTCCGCTGAATACTGCTTAACCTTAACTTGGCTAATTGAGGAGTGTACATGAAAGACTACTGGCTACTGTATACGAGTTTCATGGTGTGTAGACAGATTTTGGGCGGGTCTCCGGCGACGCCTTTCGGTAGTTTTGGTATAAGAAATATACGTAAAGGAGGTTGTGAATGATTATGCTCTCGGCAGCCCCAAAATTTGTCACAATATTAGTTAACCAAGAATATATAATTTTTTTTTACTTCCAGCGCGACAGTAAAATAGAGCTTCTGTGGGAAATATATTTCTCTATCTTATTTCATACAAAATGATAGTGTAAAATATCGAAGGCTAAGTTTCCAATGGCTCTCGAATAATCAGCCTTTGTTCACGCTGATCCCAGCTTTATAACTACATCAGTATTTGAGAATACTTTTGGGTATAAATCGGCTCCACAGATCGACATGAAAAATGTTGAAAAAGTCACCGCAAACTACCGCTCGAAGGCTTTAAAGTATGCCGCTTTCTAAAAATTTAAAGGTTAGGTTATTTACTTTTCGTTCACAGATAAAAGAGGTTAAAATCTCTTGAAGTGATGGATTCAGATTTGCATTTCTTAAATGAAGACAAAGGATAAACGAAACTAAGAATCTTAAAATGAAACCCAGAAGGTTTAACATCCCAAACGTGGTTATCTTCTTCTTCAGATTTTCGCATCTTCAACTCATTAGAAAGATGGAGCCTAGGGCTTATCCTTGATAAAAACCTCTAATGTAGACCAAATATTGAGGAAAGAGTAAGGAGGCATCAGTTGCCTTATATTGTTGTAGTGGAGCTGTAGGGAAAGTTGAGAACCATAGGTAGTGTTTTGGCTTTACGAAACCGTAGTTAAGATAGTTATATTCCAAAGTGTATTCATCTGTTCAAGGACGCTTGAAAATTTTACACTTAGAAACCTTGAACGTGTTCAAAGAGATACATAGGGAAGCTGGGGATATGAAGATGTCCGAACAAGGGTACCCCGAGATTCTTTACTCTTTCAACTGCATTCCTGAAAACTTGGATCATTGCTTCACAGAGACCACTCGTGACGACTTTTTTCCTGCTCACATAGCGACGAGGGAGGTGTAGGTAGAGAGATGTCGCCGAAGAAGAGCGGCAGTGAGCTTTTTTCAGTAGATGTCGAAGCTTGGAGGGAGATATTCTGTATGGAGCTCTTTGTCAATCTTAGCTTTAGGCTATCGGATCACTGTTGTGGTTTTCAGGTAGCAGTGACTACCATCAAGGTAGCGGTAGATGTACTGATACGGAGTGAGCGTTCACTCCAACAGCAGAGCAGCAAAAATACCGCAGAAGTCATCGAGTTGGATCTTCATTGATGCCTTGCGTTCTAGCACTAAGCCAATGGACATCGCATGCACTTAGCAAGCGCTTCACTATCCAACATTTGCAAGGATAATTTTAAAAGCTTAGTCGAACTGAATTCCGGAACCCAACGCAGAGTTCAATTACTCCGCACGTCACGCTAAGTGAATCAAAAATCTTTTCATGCAATTTAATGCGTCATTGTGGTAACTGTTAATTACACCACTATTTTTATGGCTGGTCATGCATAAATATGGCCCACAAGCAGGGTGATCGCGACCAGACCACCAACAAAACAATTTGAGCAGAAATTTAGCGCCTGGAAAAAGTTAAATTCACACTCTATAATATATCAGGCATGGGCTGGTGGCGATATTTGCTTTTCAAAATAATTAAGCAGCAACGGAGGCCGTATTTCTTCCGCACATTGGGGCGCTGGAAACACTATGTGGCTATTGATCTTCCGCAAGAGCCTTGCAGGCGTCAAGGTTATAACAAGTCGTATAATTTTTCAACTTGAACCGAAGTATGCTCAGCGAAATTAAATATTTTTTCTCCAACCGGGTTGCGAACTCACAACTTACCGGCTGTTAGCTACGCACTCACTTATGTTGGCGCTTTATTCGGCTGCATGAAATAGAAAATTACGCAGGGAGTTGTATAAATTTGGGTCATCGAAATAATATTTTACTTTATTTAGCGTTGCGATTACGGCACCTTTTTATATTATTTTTTGAAGTAATAAGCAAAAAATCCATGTGAGCTATGATTGCTGGTTGCACATGTTGCATGTAACTCGTTGTTGAGATAAACATGCCACCGGCAGTTGTGGCCAAAAGCTCATATGTATTATTTACAAAAATCTATTCATATTTGTATAAATTCGCTTTAGTGCGTGCTCGGAAAAAATGTTCGTGTATGTACTCGTGTATTTGTTTTTATGTGTACACTTTTGGCGTGAATTCCGTAATTTGCCGGCGCAAATGTGTGAAAATCACTGGTGGCGCTGTGAAATTATGCAGAAGGTGGAATTGGGTGAAAATTAGTTAATGGCGCGCAGGTAAACGCAAGAATGGGCAGACGCCCACAACAGCAATAACAAACGGTTGGTGTTGCAATGTGTATTAAAAATTTTAATGGTTTGTTTTGCCTAAATAAGTGGTTTTCTGAAATTTCCGGGGGGTCCAATAAAAAATTATGAACAGTTTTTCAAAATGTTGCAGACGGTGATTTGGCAATGTACATGTAACGGATTTATCGTGCATAAAAAATAAAAGCAATGTAGAAATGTGTGAAATACTAATAGTTGAAATGAGTCTAACCTCAAAATATAAAATGTGATACGAAGATTGATACATAGGCTCAAAGGAGAAATGCAAAAATACTAGCTAAGGAGTTGGAGTGGTGGAGAGAAAGAAAAATAATACAGGCCAGTCGACAAAAATTTTTTCGTATTTCAAATCAAACTTCAATTTTTATTACTTTTTATTTTTATAATGAACTTAATATATACCATTTTGGTCGACCACTTTTTGCCACTTTTCCGAAAAACATTTTTTCGTCAGTGTAAAAATTTTCTGGTTTTTCACAGGCTTCTTTTGAAGCTCACTTTACTCCATTAAGGGAGTTCTACATTGATTTAAAAAATGATAGTCCGATAGTGCAGGGTCAGGGCTATATTGAGGTGCATCAAACTTCCTATCTAAATTCTCCGAGTTTTTGCCGAGTCATCGAAGTTATGTGTAGTCTAGTGTTGAATTGCTGGAAACGTAGACCTTACTATTGATCAGTTCTGGCCGTTTTTTCGATTGCTTGCTTCAATCTCTTCAGTTGTTGACAGTGAAATGTAGAATCAATCGTTCGACCAGGCTGGAGCAGTTCATAGTGGATGATTTCTTTCCAATCCCACCAAACACTCAGCATAACCTTTCGAGGCGTCAATCCTGGCTTCGCGACCATTCGTTGAGCTTCACCACGCTTGGACCATCATTTTCACACATTTTTTCGCACATTATTGCTATAGTTGATCTACTTTTCGTTTCGTTTTACCATTCGCTTCAGAAATGGTTCGATTTGACTTCGTTTGAGCAAAGAATCGCAAATGTTAATTCAGTCCATTAAATTTTTCACAGAGAATTAATGTGGTACCCAAACATCGAGCTTCTTCTTTAATCCAGCGTTTTTTAAATGCTTCAGAACAGTTTAATAATGAATGTGAGGCTCCTTATATTATATCTTTGTGGACAAAAAGTATATAATAATAATAATAATAATATCATTAAATCTCACATTAAGAACAGCTTAGCGTCTTAAATATTAAGTCGGTAAAGTAAATTCGTAATATAGTGATTGCATTTCATCGGCAGTGCAAAATATCATATCCTACTTAGCGTGAAATGCGATTAAATATGCACCTCTTCCCACTTTACCAGCCCCAAAGATGAAATTCTACACACTCACAATAGCAAAGCACTCAAATGAAATGGCTTTTTAAGTTCGATTTGATTGCAATCACAAAGAAATTACGCCGAAATTATATTAATCAGCAAATGGCGTACTAATCCAATTATTAATACGTGTGTTTGAGCTCATGAATAAAGAGAATAATGTTGTACAAATATACTTAGTGCTCAGTAACACTTAATTAGTTGCATTAATTATTAATATACACAGCTTTATGTTTCTTGGTAGGGTGTTGCAGACCACCCAAAGCACACCGTCACTAAACCAGTACCCACGACTGTGCCACTTGTTCTTCTGCGTTTGGTAAGTAGCTCAGTGATTTCGAATAGCAAGCGATTAAATAATTTTAGCGTTTTTAGTCTTATCAAAAATAAAATAGTCCATCAAAATGATTCTCTAGGGGGGTTAGACTCAATATAACGACTTCTGTATTTATGCTTAGCTAAGTCGACCCACAATTTTGCCTAAAACCGGATAATTCTCATACATTTCTATCTACAGTTTGAAGTGCTTTCATGCCTTGATTTTTTGATATTCAAAAGCGGTTCACTTTTACCAGAAATGAATCCTTAATGAAGATATTGCTTCGGGAGAGCACAGGCTGATGGGCATACAATTTGTTTGGTTGCAGGAAACTAAAACTCTTAAGAACCTATACTTGTTTTTTAAAATTTTCAGTAAAGTATGAATATAGGGTGTAGAACTTTTCAGAGATCTGAAGATAAGTAAAAGCTAATTACTTTGGGTGTATCTCGTTTCGACTTTCATACTGAATTATCATACTTCAAAAAAACTATATAAAAATTATTTTCCTTAAGCTTGAAGGTGTCAAAAGTATGACTCTCATTGCCATCTCCGGTGTACTACGAACTGCTCCAACTTTAGTGGCATTTTAAACGAAGCAGCCGTGGGCATTGCCAGCAGATGTGTTGCTGAAAGTGTGCTCTAAAGCTCAGGAAAGCTAGACTCACTCGCCAAAATTCTATTCTCTTTCAATTGTATTCCAGAAAACTTGCATTACTGCGTCGCAAAGGCCACACGCGGCGGTTTTATCTCTGTTCACATACCTAAGGTTTTTCATGAATGGGCTGAAGCTAGGAGTAAAAGTTGGAGTGTGAGTTTTCTGTGAGGACCTCAAAGTCGATCTTAGCTTTAGACTACCAGACCACTGTAGAGTTTATAAGTGAATAAGTAGAAGTGGCTGTTATTAAACTAGTGCTAGACGTACTGCTACGAAGTGCAACTTCTTTCAGTGAATTCAGCATCCACTCCAATGGCAGGGAGACAATACTAGGGCTGAGCTCGTTATGCATTCAAAGCTAGTCAGGGACTGTCTTCACCAGAAATATGTATGCGGCATCAAGCAACTTCGTCTTCAGACTCGTTTGTGTGCCTGATCACAGCGGAAAGGCAAAGGCTAGAGCTTGCCAGAGCGGACACCCTTGCTGGATTGGATATTCATTGACATCTTGCGTACTAAAACTGTGCCAATGGACCTTGCGTTCATTTGGAAGACTCTGGTTGACAACTAGTTCCTGTGCGACCACAAGATCCTTTTGGCCTAGAGTAGAACGCAGGAGATCTAGTGAACTATTTACTGTTAGCAGAGTTCAGCTTACCGCAATCGTGGGAGTTTTTACTGCACTCTGTTCAGTAGACATTAATGCGGCAAGGCTTAAAATATTCTCGGAAATCTTAGTCGTCGAAATTGAGTGAGGGAGTTTGAGGTGAAATATCCAAGCCCTTTGCAAGACTGAAGCTGAAATATTTCGATAATCCTACCTATGGCAAACCAAAAAATGTATCCGAAGCTGATATTAGCCGTATCAACCAACTGTGAACTTGCTCAAAGCGCTTTGCCGATCTGTAAGGCTCGTATGATCTGTTATATAGTAGTTTTAGGCACCGCATGGATCGGCATTCTAGGCTGTCCAAATGGGATCCCTCTTATTATCGACCTGTTAACCTAACCCAACTTATATTCCATACAACAGGAATAAAACAAACACATGAGCGCGTCGGTGCTCAAGATCATTGATGATTGTGAAGTATTAATTTCGAAAGACAATTGAAAATTGTAATGTTATAAAATAAGAGCGTATTGAGAAATTAATTTCGTAAAACAAGGCAATCGAAATGTAATAACAAAAACCACACTAGAGTCATGGCGTATGGCGCGAGCAAACGCGAAGTCTGAAAAAACGAAATTGAGGTGCATGTTGCGCTGCCTTGGAATAAGTACACAACCCTACATACATATGTACATGTACTATATGCACATACATACCCAGTAGTGAGAAGACAAGTAAGTAGTGGGTACACTTTTATATTGATGTTGTATCGGTGGCTAAATTGTTTACATTAGCGGTAGGCATGAATAGCAACAATTCGTAAGTGCGCAGCCGCAGTCCTACCGCAATCGAAAGTTGGAAAAAACACTAACAAAATCACAAAAAAAAAAACATGCCACAAGAAAAACAAAACAATCATTAGCTACAGTAACAATATCGCTTATATATATGAGTTTGTGTGCGTATGTGTGTTTGTGAAAACAATGTCTGCAATTGCAGCGAGCATAAAAGCCAGCAGACGGTGTATGTATGTAAGTACAGCGATGCGGGTGCAACGATAAGCGCTTTAAAAAACAGCAGCTGCTGAGCAATTGTTGTACGTAATGTTGTTGTTGCTGCTGCTAGCGCGCATTGTATGCGCACGCCAACAAGCGGCGGCACCATAATTGCATGTAAGATAGCCGATGTGATTGCTGCGCGGTTGTTGCTTGTTGTTTGTGTTGTTGTTACTTTTTGTTTGCGCCGTTGTTGTTGTTCTTGTTATCATATTACGATCGCGGGCAACGAGCAAATGAGTAATGTACCGCAATGCAACGCCACGTCAATCGTTTCAAGTAGCTCAAGTGGCTTTTGCTCATTTAACTCATTTAACGCCAAGAGCAACAACAACAATAACAACACCACCCGCACCGCCAACGCTGCTCAGCGCTGCGAACGCCACCTTTCACGCTGCGGCAATCAATCGCGCCATCGATCGCTCGCCACAAGCGCGCCGAGCGCTGGCGTGTGGCAGCAGGAAATAAAAGAAAGTCCCAGCGCTTGCAGCAAGCAGCCAATCAGCCAACAACAAGCTGCTGTTTGCCATTGTATTTATTATGTATTGTTTGTTATTGTTATTGGTGTTGTTTAGATGCCTATCGCCGCCTAATGCCCAAGTAACTTACACTTTTTTCGCTCGCTTTTCACTTCACTTCGCTTTCCTTTGCCGCGAAAGACAAAAAGTCTCATTATTGGCGCTGCAATTGAAAGTGAAACCGTTATTGCAGTTATTGCTGTTGTTGTTTGAGCCAAACGCTAATGTATTTCAATTTTTCATTAAATTTCAATCGATCGCTGGCTCTTTAAAAGCGCACACTGTTGCCTTTGCTGCTCGATTAGCCAGCCAACAAAGCGCCAAAGTAAAGCGTATGTGTGTGTGTGTCTCGGTTGGTGTTTTAAAAGCAAAAGTTGAAGTGATCGCAGTGCGCGATTTCAATTGAGGCTGCCACTGAGCAAATAAATATCTATGAATCTACAAGCGCTCACACATGCACATGCATGTATGTATGTTTGTGTGTGTCTGCAGTCTCCTATTTTCTAATCCGGCCGCCTGCCACAATATGTTGCATACTGCAGCGTTTTTAATTGAATTTGGTGTGGCTTTTTCTCGCTTGTGTTTCACTTTCATTCAATTTCTGTGCACACAGTGCTTTTCAATTGCGTATGTTTGTTTTTGTTGTGGTTGCTTTTTTTCGAAATTTATTTATCTACAGTATTTTTCTTTGATTTATACATTTTTGTGCCATTTTTCGTTTTAGACCGAGCAATGATGATCCATCTTGTTATTTCATGCCATTTTGGTCTTTTTTCAGCCAAATTTTTGGAGCTTTCAACAATTTTTTTGGGATTTTTAGTTGGTTTTAGTTAAGAATGACAGACTGTTTTATCTTTTTCTGTTAAAACCTGACTACGTTCCCTTTTCCTTCGACTTATATAAGGATTATTTTGATAGACCACCAGAAACTTAGGTTAGATGGGATAAGGTGTATATAATCCCACTTAAACTGCTAGAGACGCCTCTCCATTATGAAATGTACAGTATATAAATGTTTTCTCTTCATCATCCTCGCTGTAACTTTGACTGCTGATGACCTCCGAAATTTTTAGCCTCACTGCGTAAGTGCTAATGGGTCAGTGCTTAGTTAAGATACATATCAATGTGGCCTTATGAACCTCTTCTAAGAGCCAGTAGTTCCATCAACCTTTTGCGTTCCTCTGTAAGAAGTATAATTAAAAATCGTTAAATATAACTTCCAAGTATTTACTACCAATTATTTTTATGTAGAAATGAGTTAGAAACCATCAGTTAAGAAGGCCGATATTTGCTTAGTAATATCAACTTTCAGCTGAGGTTTGGCAGTTCTGACAAAAATTTGAGGACAGTATTAATTTGACCTTCCGGGAGCTCTGCAGGTTCTTAGTTTATAATAGCGACGACAAGACGACTTTGATATCTGCTGAATAGAAGGTAAAGATAGACAACAACATTTGTGAATTGTTGCCTCTCCATCACAATTAGATTATTTTGAGTACCGATTGAACTATGTAAAGTACAGCAAATGATCCGCAAATCTGGTATACCATTGGTAAAGGTAAGAAACCTTGGTGCTAATCGATATTAATCGGTCGTTAGAGCAATCTACCTTCAACAGGGGTCAGAATTTCGCCAATATGAATGTGTCGTTCTCCTCAAGGTAATCCTCTTTGGCCGTAATACAATTCGGAGTATATCACACTTGGATAAACGAAGAAAACTGTCAACAAAAATTTAATTATGACGTGTTCTTTTCGACTTCCGCTCACTTTTTTCACGATGTTCGGCCGATTAAGTTTTCGTGTCGTACGCATAGATCCAAAGCATTGTTTAATAGACGTTAACGTAACGCTGTTTTCTTGAAGAAAATTAAATTTAATTACGTGATTTTGGAACCAATCGTGCTAAGATGATCTTTCAAAATGGTTTTCACTGATCCTTCTGATATTCCAAGGATGCCAGTAAGATCACTGACTGTTAATCGTCGATCCTCTAGCACCAATTCCTTGTTGATCATCAGTTGATTTTGATGGTCGTCCTCAACGCGTTCTCGACCCTCTTTGAATTATTTTTAGCAATTAAAACCCATTGCTCGCGACAAAAAATTATCACCGAAAGTCTTTTCCAACATTCTGAACGTTTCGGCATGTTCACAGCTATCGTAGACAGACTTCATGATATACTGTATATATGCGGTGACTAAGAAGATGAAAGGCCACTTACAATCGCTGACAAGCTTCTAGATTTTAAGAGTAATGTTGAGAGAGTAGATACTACGTTGAATAGCGAACTGATTGTATCCGACACAAATTTTTAGTAGCCTTTATTGATCTGATTGAAACATAAGGAATATACATTATCAGGCAGCTGTGGGAGCTTCAATAGAAAAAACTTACATGAACAAAAAAATAAAGCTAAAGGTAACAAGGATAATATGACAAATATTTTCATTAAACAAAAAAATGAAAAAATTCCTTTTAACACACCCTTTATTTGGAAGTGATTGCGCCGCTAATTAAATTTGAATAAAATTTACAAAAATGCGCCTTTAGCGCCTTTCATAAATACACTCGACCCACCTTCGTCAACTTAATTACGCATAATGTGAAGAGGCAAGCAAATTATTTGCGAAGAATGTAGGATAAGAGGCGAAACACTATACAGAAGAAGAAGCGCCGAAACAGAGAAGCAGAAGATAACAACAAAAAAGCACATCTTGTGGTTGCGCGCCAACGAATGATTGATTAAAAATACTGGAGGGCCGTGAGCTTAATTTTCATTGCACTCGCTCGGCGAACAAGTTGCAAGTTGTTATGAAGCACACACAGCCTGACATGCGCTAATATGCACATAAATGAACTTTAATATGTTATGCGAAGGAGTGTGTGTGTGTGTGGTGGCAGCGATCCACATATCAGCGGCGCTGATACAAATAAATATAGACATTGACAAGAGTGCCTGCGCGCACAGCGGGGCACGCAAATGCCGGCAGTTATGCCACGCATACATTTTTATACTGAGTTGATTGAGTTTGTGTGTGTGTGTATGCGTATCGGTGAGCATACGATTAGCGCGTATTGGCAGTAAATGAACGCTCAACGCCATTAATGTCAGCGCAATGCGCCAGCGATATTTTTCATTTGCGAAAATGAGCACGTCACTGCCACAACAACAACAACCACAACAGCGCGGCAGTGCCAGCTATGAAAAATGAAGCTCACTGCGAAAGCAACAATACTCTCGCATTCGCAAAAATGCGTTGCAACGCAGATTAAATGACATTTTAATTGTAAGCGCGCTGGTGAATGAGCCGTCGCTGCCGACATACATAGTTGCTGCGGTTGTTGTTGTTACTGTTGTGTCATTCGCAATGACAAAATTAATTTAATTATGTCAACTGAGATTACCTTGAAGTCAAAACAACAAGTTGCCGCTGTCGCCGCCATAGCCGCTGCTGTTGCAACAGCTTAAGCGCTGTGTGTGTTTACATCATGCACACATACAGACACACTTGCGACGGAAAATAATTACTTCTGCGTATGTGTGGCAGGATTTCCTACGTATTTACTTTTGCTTTTGCATTCTTCGACTTACCACAGTCATCAGCGTAAGCCTGTCTTAAAGCATTACACGCGCTCATGGATTGCCAGCCGCAACATATATGTATGCATTGTTGTAATGAGCTACAACAACAATAAAATCTTATATAGACATATACATTTTTGTATGTCTGTGTTTTAATTCAATCTCGAGCATTGCTTACGCGAAGCGAGAAACCGAGAAAATGGTAGGGCAACAACAACAATGAACGTTATCGTTGCTGCAGCTTCTTCGTATAAGTCGAATTGCGCCAGAGCAGCATACGTTTTGAGGATAACACTTAGTTGTGGGTATAATTAATGAGGCAGGCTTACTTGGAGCGGCTCTAAGTATAGGCAACGTGCGACGGTATTTTATTCTCTAGCGTTAACTGTACTTTAGAATTTGTAGAAGTGCTGCACAAAAAGTTTCGCTAACTCAAAGAAATGGATGGTAGAGATCTACAAGGATATCGGGAAGAGATAAGCAAGAATTTTTTGCTTTTACCTCGTTCTTCATATTTCTAGGCGGTTTTTGGCAAAGTCATTATGGAAGCTATTTTGATCTGCAGTCGGTTTTCTTGCCAGAAAATGTGTATTCATTCAAGGTCTCTGAAACCCAGTGAGTCCTTATAAGTCTCCTTGAATTTTCGTATACAAAGAATTAAGTGCTTTAGTCATCAGCAAACCCTAAGCTTAAGATCATAGTTTGGTAGCTCTGACTTATCCAATATGTTTTGAAAGATCTGGAATGCTTAAAATATGTATGATCTTTAATAATGATGCGACTCAGGAAATCATGAACAAATAACCGTAAAGATGACCAATAGATCCCATCTTCAATCACTGTTCCCATAATATGGAACCTTTTAGTTTTTATACTCTTTCAACATATGGCTACAGAGTATAAGAGTTTTGTTCACTTAACGGTTGTTTGTATAACCTATAAGTAATAAGAAGCCTATATAAAAGAAGAGGAAGACGTGGCGAGTTGAATTCCAAGGGATTGAGCAGGTTTACGAATTCGTAGATGGTTGTAATCGGACCGCTAACCTGGCCACAAACCGTTATTAAACAAAAATCTACCAAAAAGATATGGATATAAAACTGAAATTTGACACAGAGGATCGCAATCAAAGAGCACACGTGAGCTAAAAATTTTGAGAAATTGAAGGAGGCCTCGTTCTCTACCAAATTTTGTAAGAAAATATTCCTGAAGTACTCCTATCGACACTGTTAACACGGGTAAATTCGAATTATAACGCCTCCACTCCTCATATAATGGTTTTGTGCGATTTATGACATTCACTCGAAGCTTATGAATTACTTCATACGTTAAAAAACCGGCTCATTTCGAGAAGGCAACCTTCCGAGTGGCACATTTCGGAGGGAAGAATGAGCAAATCCAAAGTGAAATGGACGCTCATGATCTTTTTTGACATCAAAGGCATCGTCCATCATGAATTTGTTCCTTCTGGACAAACCTTCAACGCCAAGTTTTACGTGGAAGTCCTCAAGAGGCTCAAACTGAACCTTCGTTTCGGGTCCGACAAGACATCGCAGTCAGTTGGAAGTGGCACCACGACAACGCCCAGGGTCACACCGTGTTTGTTGCGAACAGCTACCTAACGAAGACCGGTATCCCAACGCTTCCGCAGCCGCCCTATAACTCAGATGTGGCCCAGCGCACTTTTTCTTCTTTCCTTGCCTGAAAAGTCCGATAAAAGGCAAGCATTTTGAGACGACAGAAGGGATCCAAGCAGCATGTGCGATTGGTGTACCAAGTTTTTTTGAATCGACTCAGTCCCATTACTTCCCGGACAAACCCAGTACTAGCTACCGGCCAAACCAGCTGACGCTGTCACTGCAGCGCGCTATTGATTCGTTAGCGACGCAGAATTCTTCACTGATTAATATAGTTCATATGAGCACTTGTATGTATAACTATATAGGTATATATGTAGCGAATTGTTTTTGTTATTGAAAAATTATTAAGTACACTTTATGTGCCAACGACAACCCAGCCAAAGTAGGACGACACAATCAATCGCCCAAGTCTCAACAACAAGTGCAACAGACGCAATGAGCAGCCAGTGGCTTGCCAATAAAGTAAAAGCAATAATAGCAACAACAACAGCAAAGACACCAATTTCTTCATTATAAACAACAGCTTGCAACCAAAGCGCAGCTGGAATGTTGTGCAGCAATAACAATAAGACAACGCCAACAACTGATTGGATTGCAACATTGACTTTAGTCAGCGCATCGGAGGCAAGCGCAGCGATTTCAAGGGGCATGTGTGCAGAGCTAGTTGGTTTTAGTTGATTTGGCGTGGTCGTGCTTACGTTGCTGGTTGTGGTTGTTGTTGTTGGTGCGGCTGCTCGGTTGCCGGTTTGCGGGATTACTGGCGATTTCATCCTGTGTAATTAATCAAACGCATTGACATTGCCAAAGCCTTGCACAAGGCAGCTTCTTCGCTACATGCGACTTGAGGTTGTATGTATATGTAACTTATAGTGTTGCTGTGGTAGCTGGTTTTGGTGCTATTGGCGTGGCTGATGACGCTGCAATAATTGGTTGATGTGGCTCAACTTGAGCTTAGAGTTGATTTGTTGTTTTTTTCTGTTATTATTTTTGACTACTTGTTGCAATTGTTGTTATTTGTTGCTGTTGAAATTTGTTGATATTTGTATTGCATGCCTTCTCTATTGGCGTTAACAATTATTCGCTTGGTGCTGTATGCCAATTTGTTATTATTGGGTAGTCGAAAAAGTCTTTTCGTATTTCTAATAAATAAACAAATATGTATCATTTTGGTCGACCACTTTTGGCCCTTTTTCCACTAGAGACATTATTCCATCAGTGTAAAACTTTTCTGTTTTCTGGGCGAAAAACTGCGACCAGTAATTTTCACAGGTTTCTCTTGAAGCTAACTTTACTCCATTAAGGGAGTTCTGAATTGATTGAAAAATGGTAGTCCAATGGTGCAAGGTCGGGACTATATAGTGGATGCATAAAAACTTCCCCGCCAAGTTCTCGGAGTTTGTGGCGAGTTATAAGAAATGTGTATGGTCTAGCGTTGTGCTGTTGGAAGCCGAAGCCCTTTCTGTTGATTCAGAAGATTTCTGTTCTGGCCGTTTTTTGGATAGCTTGATTCAATCTCATTAGTTATAGAATCAATCGTTCGATCAGGTTGGAGCAGCATAACGGATAATTCCTTTCCAATCCCACCAAACTCTCATCATAACATTTCGAGGCTTCAATCCGGGCTTTGGAAAAATCCTGGCTTGGACCATAATCTTTTTGCACATTATTGTCGTATTTGATCCACTTTTCGTCACCTGTTGCCATTCGCTTCAGAAATGGTTCAATTTCATTTCGTTTCAGCAAAAAATCGCAGATGTCAGTCCGGTCCATTAAATTTTTTACAAAAAATTCATGTAGTACCCGAACATCGAGCTTCTTTCTGTAGCCAGCCTTTAATAAATGGTTCAAAACCCTTTGATGATGATTGTTAAGTTCTTTAGCGATGTCTTGGCTGCTTATGTGACGGTCCTGGATAATCTTTTCCATAACTTCATCGACTTTCTCAAGGACAGGTCGACCAGAGTGGGGTACATCTCTCACAACGAAATTTCCAGAACGGAAGCATGGTGTCCGTAAACTTCACAAATTGCATTGCAGAAATATGACTGGAACGACATCTATTGACCAAGTACAGAAGGACTTTTGCGACTACCCAATATATGCTTCGAAAATATCTGAATAATCAGCTGATAGCATTATTTTAAGTAAGTCATTCTGCGGTAATTTCGTTATATTTATGTATATCATTTAGTCATTACGAAACCCTGAATAGGTTTTTAGGCTGATGAGCTTGTTGATTGAAGTACCTGGCTTCAATCTCCATAAATGCAGAAAGGAAACGAAAGGAAGGAGATACTTGCTTCTTGTGATTTTTTACTGAAACGTTGGGCCTCAGACCAGCTCAACAAGCATTGGTGTCTTACCAGTAGCTGTGCAGCCGCATGGTGCATCTGGACCAAAGTAAATCGGAAGAGATCTGACGAGCTCGAATGTCCCGCTTTACCAGTTCAAATTAAAAACTTATCTGAACTCATCCTTTTGGACATCCAGGTGAAACAGCGCATATAGAAATAAACCACCTAAGCAGATTTGTGTTAGATTCAGTGTATTTTGCAGGTTTGTGATAGGTAGGGGTGTTTTGCCGATAGCTGATATCCAACAACAGAATTTTTTCATCTGGCTTCACAAAAGACGGTATATAAAATCTAAATGTGAACTTCTCACCATGCTAAGGTCTACATAATTATATTCGACGATCCATGCTACTGTTTCTCGCTTGTAGACGGATATACCTCCGTCTGTTATTTTTTGTAATCCTGGATGATGTCAAAGCTTTATCACTGACTGACAAATTCATCAAAACTTCCACAAGAAAAAGAAAGCGATTATTGGGTCTCAAGTGAAGTAATTTCCAAAATTGTTGGAAGAAATTCTATTGAGACACTCTGAGTCCGTTCATCTCACTTCCAACTTTAGTCAGTAAAGACAAATAATTTAATTTTTCAATTTTGGTCAGATGTACATCTCCGCTGCCAATGTAATGCAAGATGCTTTGCTTTGCTGCGCAAAAATTATGAAAATTCTAACAAACTTGTGCCACTTGGCCGTTCGCGAGTCCGGATGAGTGTGGCCACAAAGTATTGAATGGCGACGGCAAGGCAACGACACCAGCTGCGAGACATCAAAAACTTCAATGGATGACATCATTTTACGCCCACACGGCGACCCCAGAACACATTGCCACATGAAGATATAAATATACACAGATGAAAATATACAGTGCTGCACTCATACAAACATACACACATACTCATGTACAGCGTTAAATGCAAAGCACTGTGCGGCGTTGCACGTTGACAAACGGGACTCCCCTAGAAGTGTACGAAAACACGAAAATAGGCCAACAAACAAATAGACAAGTGAAGAGCTCCGCAAACGTGAAATATGTACACAAAGGAGATACATTTGTTGCCATGTATTTGTAGCGCGGAGAAAACACATAAATAAAGCGCGCGTCGGAATGCAACAACAAACAAAAAATTGTGGAAAATATGGCAAATAGTCAGAGGCAATAAATCCGGGAGCACATCGGTACTTTTAACGGTGCATGTACAAGTAGTGTACTGTATGAGCGTTGCGTTGAACGATTTTTTCTGGAATTTCGCGCTGCTCAGCTGGGAGCTTAAGGTTTTGACCTAATTACTGCCACCGCCGCTCCATATAACCCCGTACATTTTATGCTCCGCGCCAAGCGTTCGCCAATGTTTGTGCTTATGTAAGCTTGTATATGTGTATATTGTGTGCCCTCACGCACTTGTCATGCGTCAAAACAGACACAAGCGGTCACAAGACATTTTGTTGCTTTGACATTTGCGCGTTTCTTCAAAGTTGCGGAGTACAACATTGTTGCGGTTTGTGTGTATTTAGGTTTTTTCTAAATATTTGGCTGGATTTAGGTGTCCATGGCCAATATTTTGTGTTTTTTATTTAGGATTTTTTGCAAGAATTTGGGTGTATCGTCTTTGGAAAGCTACTACAAATATTATTGAACATAAACTATGCGTCAAGCTTTCTTCAGACCTCCTTCCATTGGCTCGGAACCATATTCATTGTCGTGAATATAGTTGAAGCAAAAACTTGGCTTGACGAGTAGTTGCGAGACACTGGTCCAGAAAAATCAATTATGAAACATTAGCTTGCTAAATTTAGACGTGGTGACATGAGCACCGAAGACTTTGAACGCAGTCGACGCCTAAAAGAGGTTGTTAATGACGAAAACATCGAAAAAGTCCAGAAAACAATTTTAGATGACCGTAAAGTGAAGTTGTTCCAGAGCCCAAGAAACATGACTCCATAATTTCAAGTCCATTCGACGGTCATCCGAGATAACCACGCTCTAAAAGGTGGAAAGGCGCAACCGGCGGCAAGGTTAACGAAAAAAGACGAAATTCCCGAAAATCTGGAGCATTTGAAAAAGAAGAAAGTACTGTTTCACCAAGCCTCCACAACTCCGGGAAAACGATGGCAAAAATCCATGAATTGGGCTTCGAATTGAATTCCGCATCCATCGTATTCTCTAAATCTGGGCAACAACCACTATTTCCTGTTCTCTGACCTCAAAATGCTCGCTGGGAAGAAATTTTCGTCGAATGAGGCCTTTTTTTGACAAATCATGCCACAAAAATGGTATGGTGGAGGATCATTATAATCAGTTTATCATCCTTAAAGGGAAATATGTTGAATTAAAAAAAAATCGTGTTTTACTATGGTAGGCCAATGTCTTTTAGAGCTCTTTCTAAAATAGACTCGTCTATCACTGATAAGTAGTAGTTTCCATTGACATGGAGTGCTGAAGTACGAAGTCATAACAAAGTATACCCATACATAGTGTATAAGGACCTTACCTAATCTGATCCAACTTTGTAATATTTATATAGTACTTTAACCTGAAAGGGGTCGGAGAAGATGAAATCAAATACCATTCCTTGGTCGGTTAAATTATATGCTAAAAAACAGCTCTTTACTCTTAAATAAAAGTGTTTTCCGCAAGCCCTATCAAAATATGACTGATCTCATATCGATCGATGTACACTGGGCAACTACAAAGTATGTCTAAGTTTTGAGATTTTCTAATGATTACCAATTTTTCAACAAATTAAGAGCTTAGAGCTTAGCTGTTTTGTCGAAGAGACCGAAACCCATATCGTCATCTTCGTCGACATCTGGCTACTCCTTTTTTGGCTTCACCCTTCTTTTCGGCATTTGTTCATAATTCCAAAAACTAAAGCGCTTTGGAATCACTTTAAAAAATTTAATAAAATAGAGAATGTTGCCTAAGACACTCCACAAATATTTTCAAAAAAGTTTTTCGCAAGTCACTATAAATCATATTGGCTATAAGTGGATACTTTCGAAAACAAATTTAGTTTTACTTTAAAACAATAAGAACTCGCGCAAATCCCTGTGCTCAAAATCAAAGAAAAAAAACCACAAAACAAATGTGGAAACAATCGCATGAATTTATAATTTATGAGTGTCGTTAATATTTTTACTTAACACATGTCCGTTTGCGGCTGGGTAAATGTTGATTGTAAGTGGCAAATGTCAAATAAACCACTGACACATCCGCTCCAATTTGAGTGAAGTGAAAAACAACAACACAAAATTAAAGCAAATAAATAAATTTAAATAAATACCAATAGACAGACATATTTACTAACTATTGGCACACATGCATATATTTGTGGGTGTGTGTGTGTGTTTGTAGGAGCGCAAGTAAGCTTGTGTTCCGTTTAAAGTGGGCTAAGCAATGCAACTAATGCATAGAAGCAGAACAAATTGAAGGCTAAAACTGAATAAAAAATAAAAATAAAAAAATTATTGTTGTTTTTGTATTTTTATTTTGTGCCGCGGAATATTTATTGCGAGGCGCGAATGAAAAACAAATCGATTACTGTTTATCGCCAATGGAAATCTAATAAATCTTTAATATATAGTATGTGTATGCAACCAATTTAAAGTGTAGCATAGTGTTGTGGCAAGAAAGTAAAAAATAATAAACATGTGCTTTTGTTAGTATGTTGCGGAAAAAAACCTTAAAATTACCACACAGCAAATAGAAAATGGAATTATCGGCTGAAATAGCGTCGGGGCGCTGAGTGTTTGATGCTGGAAAAATATATTTGAGTTGTTGTACCATATTTAAATGGCAATTCAATGGATGTATTTTTAAAGCGCACGGCGAGTGGGTTGGTCGACGCTGTTTTTTTAAATAGCCCGCAAACGTTAACAAGCTGTCTGCATAGTAAAACGGAGCATACACCCAAGTCCATGTGCATTAGAGCGGGCCGATTTACAGCGAGCCAAAGTAATGAAAAAATTGAGAATGCGGGAATTGTTCTATGAAACATGCTGACCAACTATGCCAAAAAGTCAATGGGTCTAAGACCGGTCAACTATTTTGAAGACAGAGCTTTTTAGAGATTTTAAAAATTTGTTCGTCAGTTTTTGAGATATTCCAATGAAATTTGACACGTATGCTTTTTTATGTTCTATTGATCATTTTTCGAATTCGGACAGATCGGACAATTGTATCATACATATATCTCCCATGCAACCGATTATTTAGATTTTTTAAAATTCGTTTTAAGCATCTCTGGCTTGAAAATTATTTTAGGCTTATAGTCTCTTAGGCAAAGCTGGTCAGAATGATCCGTAGAACATTTCAGCTTACACGATTTTAAAGAAATGTGAATATAGACACATACACGGTTTGTCCGGAAAGTAATAGTACTGAGTCGATTTAAATAAATTTTAAAAAACTTTCAAAATAGGCTCCTTCTCCGTGAGAACCCAACTGCAGGTACTTGTATCCCCTTTGTCGTCTCAAAATGTTTGTCTTTCATTGGTCTTTTCAGGCAAGGGAACAAAAAAGTCCGGGGGCCATATCTGGGCTGTATGGCGGCTGCGGAAGCGTTGGGATGCCAACCTTGGTTAGACTGCTGTTCACAAGAAAGGCGGTCTTAGCCAGATTTCTGTCGCAGATTTACCGAATTTCGCATAGAAATTTATTGCGTACCTCTGCTCTAACGAACGCTGCATTTTCGGCTTGCTTGTTCTTACGAAATCCGGTGCGAGATTCCCAATGATTTCTTAACCTTCACTGTATGCATCTTGGGTTAAATTCATGGCAGATACAAAGTCAAAACTTATAGAAGAAAGAAATTAAATGAATTAAAAAAAGTGAAGAACTTCTCTAGTGTATGTAATACATGAGTTAGAGCCATGCATGATCCATAATTAATCTAAGAACCCGAAGACTAAAGCCAATGGCTATATCTGGTTATGTACTATTAATACGAGACACATAAGGAAAATCTCACGTTTCCGTCGGCTTGATTATATTCCATCTATCCTTCAAAATTTCGTGTTTTCACGACCCTCTCGCAACTCAGAAACTAATAGACCCATGGACAAATATAATTCAATATATTTCTTAGTATTCTCCATATGTATAACACTGTTCACAGTTCACATTGTGTATACCGAAATCGAATCAAGGGTTAAGTTCTAATTAGAGCTTTTGGTTTTCTCGGTATCCATTCCTATTTAATTGGCTTATGGCATCAGAGAACCATATCTAATAGGAAATCAGTATCCCTTCGAGAGCCTTTCCTGCATTTTAAAAGTTTTATGCCACTTCTTGTGTTGAAGAAAATTAGTAGTTTATAGATGTTCCCAGCCTAGCTACGGATGTAACGAATTGCGAAGCATGAAAAAAATAACTTCGAATCGAATTGATCCGTATATCCGAGTTCTTTCTTTAAGAAGGCGAAGGGTAAATGAGGGGAAATAGCTAACTGGTTGGGCTCATAGGTTCGTCATGCTGTCGGCCATTAGCGTATATTTCAGCTAAAGATCGCTTAAAAGTCATAGAATCGACATACACGAGTCAACAATTTTTAAGTTATTTTTCAGAGCTGCCCCAGAATGACTCAGATTTGCTTGTAAATATTAAGGATTATACATAAGTGTCGATTGATATACTTTTATTGATCATTATACAAGTAAATCAGATTATGTATTGTCCACATCTTGAAACTTTCAGTTGATCATTTATTGGCACAGCACAGTCTTTATGTAGATTGTCCACATACATTTAATGAAAGCTTGTTTTTCTCCGCACCCCTCATGAGTGTCGCAATATAAGTAGCTTCGACTCGTTGATTCTTGCCGTCATTCGCTTAGAAGCATTGAAGGCGAAAATCAACGATTTTTTCCGAGCGATGATTATCGCCAGAGTCATTCATCAAAGTGTGAATTGCATTTGCAACAACAACAACAATAAGGCTATAAATGTTGTTAAGTGATTCTGACGCGTTGCTGACGCTCGGTGCTGCTTTAAGAGCACACTCATTGCCGAGTTAAGGCGGCAGTGGTGTTGGCGAGTGTTTACATTTAGTGCTGTATGTAAGTATGTACACACATATGTATATCAACATGTGCTTGGTCCATAGCATGTGCCTATTAGCCGACACTGCGTTGCTTGCTTTGCAACGACATTAATAAACTCCATAAATCTTTAACGCAAAAAAAACGTATTTGTGTTAAGCTTGCAACAGCACAACAACATTCATTTCCACTGCAACAAGCAGCAGAAAAAATTGCTTACATATTGCTGACGCCAGCAAGTATTAGCAACGCTTCATTTTTAATAGTCAACCAGCAATAACTTCCATAAAAATAACAAAATGCATATATTTTTAATTTAAAACAACAACAACAAATCGCAATTACAATTTTGCACTTCGAGCAATAGTGAAAAAGGCAAAAAAGTGAGTTCGGCATGAAAAAATCGCATAAAATTCCGTCCGATCTCTTTCGGCGATTTCATGCTGCCTGCCAGCAACAAATTATTGCCCGTGTTCAAACAAACCAACAGCAACAACAAACACTGTTCACAGTTCACATTGTGCTTTATGAGATTTATAAAAGTTGCGGCACTCAATGTTCGGTCGTTGGCAACATGTTGCTACACGGCCGCCACTTTGTTGAGCGCTTGTCAACAAAAAGTCTGACACTTGTCGTCTTGTCAGCGGCGTGCCGCGAGGGCTCAGAATTTTCATTTTCATTTGCTTGCCTACAGCTGGCCAGAGTTTTTTGCCGCCTGACTTGGCTTGACAGTTGTGAGGGAAATCAAAAAAAGTTGCAAAATTGCTGCGAGATTTCGGTGTTAGATACGCAATGTGCACCGTGTGGAAAGAGAATTTGTCACATTTGCAATTCAATGCACACTGTCATAGGTTTAATACAATTTTTTGTTTTCCATATTTCGACGGTGTTCTAATTAGCAGCAGTTGGCAATTGAGATAATCAAAATGTGCGGTTTGATAAAATTTTTTGGCTTCGCCCACATTGATATAAAAAAATCCGAGACATTTTTTGGGTATCAATCTTATCATAAAGTACCCTGAAAATTTTTGGGGCTAATAACAGGAAGTTTTCCCAAAAAAATTAAATTATATTTTCGGAGATGTCGAGCAAAATTAGAGGAACCTATGCCAAACCAAATTTTTTTAAATCTTTTTCACCATGGTTGGCAGCCAACCGTTATTGAACTTAACCCTCTTAAATTCTGTCTACCTCCCTTCCTCTTACCTTAGTATTGCTATAAAGTTGACCTATCAATTTTCTTCAATTTGATTTTGGGGTTTTATTTTTAGCCTAAAACTTTCTGTTAGCTTCTTAGTTGCCTTTGTTTTTAAAAAAATTTTATGTTGCTTTGCAGCTGTCGCCGAACATTGAACAGTCATATTCCAGATTCGCCAAATTGGGGTATCGATGGGAGTGTTGGACCTGTGATCAAAAAGTTGCTTCATTCAATAAATTCGACAATCCATGAAGACGGGCAATTTTAAAAATTTACCCTTTGTTTACATTTAGCCAAGTCCACCACCTTTGTCTACATTTGGCCAAGTCAACAACCTTTGCTTACACTTGGGTTCACTGACACTTTTGTTTAACATTTCGGGGTCATTGACCTTATTTTTTCTCGAGATCAATGACCCTTTGTTTACATTTATGGGTTATTGAACCATTTGTTTGCATTCAGCCAAGCACAAAACCTGTTTTAAATCTAGCGAAGTCGAAAACCTTTTTTTTATTTTTTGGTTCACTGACCCCCTTATTTAAATTTTAATGGGGTTAATGACACTTTTGTTAACATTAGGAGGTCATTGATCTTTTTTTGTTTATATTTAGCCGAAGTCAGTGGACCATTTGTTTAGAATTTTTTGGATCTGACAGCCATTTCCCGGGAGGGGACCTTTATGGTCAAAAGTCACATCACATTAAGGGGCCCAAAATTCACCTAAATTTCTGGGCACGGTAGCTGTTTTACTAATATAGAACCAGCTTTCAGCCAAAAATTTCCCCCGAAGTCACCTTGTGACTTCCACCTCATTTTTCATCGAGGCACTCTAAGCATTATCCAGGTACGATGTCTTCGTTACTTATAGTATAATATATAATCCAGTTTACGGGCCCGTTGCCCATGAAGTCACATCACATCGAGGCATAAGAGCCCCTTAGCCTGGCCGGGGACGATAAAATCTTTGCTTATATAGAGCCAGCCGGAATGCAGCTTTCCTTGAGGTTACTTCATGACTTTTAAATCACATCACAATTTGAGAGGTAAAAGGCTCCTAAGCACTGGCCATTGGTTTTTTACATGAGAAAAAATAAAAAATTTCTATATATTATATAACAAAATATTCCTTGTAAATACTTTGTTTTAATCACTTAGTTTTGTATGGCGGCTATGGGATATGATATAGTGGTCCCAACGTAGGCTCAAGCTATAAACAAGACAAATTTCTTGAAGATATCTCGCCAAATAAGAATGGGTTTCACTTAAATTTGGGTCGTTCAGGTTGAAAATATGCTTATTGTTCCGATATCGGCGCTACCGGCAAATAAGAGTTTTTTAAAACTCCTATCCCTAATTTAAAAACCCCAAAAAACCTTAAAGGGGGTTTTAAAAATTATACCAAAACAAAGAAACATAGAACTCATATGCAGATGAGGTCAAACTAGTAAGGAGTTGTAGCAAAACGGAACTGAACTAAATTTATTCAACTGCTTATAATCTCTCTACGCTTCGATAGAAGTAACCACATAAGTGACTCATCTAACCAGTTCACTTGTTATGTTCCCAATTATATTTTACCGCCTGCGAAGCACACCGAACTAGGTAAACAGTGCTGTGAGAAAAAAGTGTGGAACTGAGAAAAGCCATAATGCCAACACATGCAGCAAACACCTACAACTGACACGACCAACTAATCCACTTTAATGCTTGACGTTGACGCTGTTGCAAGGCCTAATTGTCGACGCTTTCCACATAAATGGGCAGCGCGCAAACACACGCAACTCAGATTGGTATGTATGTATATGTATTTGCTAACATTATAGGTACATAAAGCTGCTTTGACACATACACGCACACACACACACGAAGAGCTGCAAATACACTTGTTGGCTTGACATTTTGTTGAACTCCTTTGTTTGTTCCGTTTGTTTGCATTTTGGCGCTTCGCTTACACTACGCATGTGCATGTGTGTGTATGTTAATCTTCTGTTATGTGCGTGTGTGTGTTCCAGCTAATTGCTACACCAAAACTATGCGACCGCGTTGACAACAACATTTAGACGCCCGCAAGCCCAAACAGCCTTCCAACTCCGCGGCTTTGCGCGCTTCTTTTCCGCAGCTGCTTTCGCTGCCGCGACTTGTTGTTTGCGTTTCACAGGTGAAAATTACGCGTAAGCATAATGTAACAATTTTTCGAACGCTAAGTCCGCCCGGCTTATGAGCTTATGTTGGTGTATAACCCGGCAATTAGTTAGAAGTAGTTGATTGCCTCGCGAATCCGCCGCTGCGTTGGTTGTCGCTATTTGCTTTCTGAGGCTCTTCACATGCATTCACCAACACACCCACACACCGGCAGACATACATTTGAACACCTTAAACACATGTTTGTTGACAGTTTCGCCTGAGTAACCCAATACTCAGGCTCCACTTGTTGCGTGGAATTTGTATGTGTGTGTGTATGTGTGCTTTTTCCTCGATATCTGTTTCTGTATAAAAATGCGTTCAAAAGCGTCTGTAGGCGTTCTGATATACAGCCACACGGCCATTTGCCGCTTGGTTGACATTTCTATTAGCTTTACAGCTCAACAGTCAAGATTATTTATGCCTGGCTTGATTCTTTTCGAAAACAACTGTGTAAATTGCCCGCGTAGAACCACTTTTATTATGCGTCAACTTTTATTTGCACAACTGATTTAATAATATTAATATTACAGTTAATATTTCCAAACAAAAAAAAAAGACGCCTATGTCTACAAGTTGGCCTACAAAAACATACGTATAAACATAAAAAATCTTTACTGTTATATTTATGTTTGATTTGTCATCGTTTAGTCAATTAATTTTTATCGATTTAAACTGTAAGCAATGTTTGCTGAAAAGTTTGGTTAGGTTAGGGTCATAAAATATAGTAATTTTAAAATACTTATAAGCATTTTCAGGGTTTTTGACGTCCGAGCTATAGACTGACCTTTTCCTTACGTGTTTGTTTTTTTTTTTCAGTTTAGCCTTATTATTAAGCTGGTATTGATATCTTCTATTTTTGGATATGTTTAGAGGCTCTCTCACTAACTCAAAATCACAATTTATAGTAAAATATTATACTAGTTATTAAAGGAATCATTGTTACATTCAGCGAAACGGGGGACACCTCATCTTCTTCCATATAGCTTTTGCAGATGGCGTCTGGTAGGATTCCCAGCCTTACTGCGTGGACTCCAATGGTGCAATCACCTGTTAAAAGCTCCAAAACTAGAGAGAGGCCTTAGTGAGGAGAAAGTTTCCTACGATCCGGTGTGGCCTGGCTCCCATATCAGTCTTATCACAAAAGCTACACTCAGGAGCAGTAAATTTACTACTACCTTAGTTTCTACAACCTCAGCCTGGAAGACAGAAAATTGGAAAGTCTGAGGCTGGAGTTGATGGAGAGCTCCTGACATTGAACCTCTCCACCAACCAAAATTTAAGTAACTTAACTCTGATTTTCTGTCTAATTTGAGCTAACTAAACCAATTAATGTTTTTATGTGTGATGTGTGTGAAATAACGCCGGCTTGTTGAAACCAAATGTCGCCGAGATCACGAGCTTCAATTTCAGACATCAGATAGTCGGTTATCATGGCGCGATAAGGGTCATCACTCACGGTAACGTCATCATTTTTAAGGAAATATGGACCGATGATCCTACAGGCCTACAAAAATCACCGAAACGATGTTTTTTTTCAGGATAAAATGACAACGCTTGGATCTCTTCAAGTTGCTCTTCGTCCAAATTGTGGAAATTTTGTTTGTTAGAGAGAGAGAGAGAGATATTTGTTTTGTTTTTAGTTACACAATAGGTGTGTCACTAAAGTCAAATTACTAGCAATAAAATTTGATAGATTACTCATTCATAAGGCTTCCTAAAAATTTTTATAACTTTTTGACAGCATTCGAAGTTTTCTTTGACTAAAAAATATTTCTACGAAGCTTAAGCTATATCTACAATGAGATAAGTAGTTCTATCTTGATTTCACGAATTCTTTGGCTCAACGAGTTAAGCTTAATTGAGCTTCATCCCTTGAATTTTACAAAGCCTACAACTAACTAGATAAAATACTCAAAAATTATATCACATTTATCCGTAGTGCCCTTGCCTGGGAAGAATCACACCACTTTGACACACCACTCAAATCTGGAAATACTAAACTTAAACATACAAGCCCTACATAAAGACGCGTGAGTATGAAAATATTAGCTGCGGATTATGCCACACGCATATAAAGCTTAAGTGTAATTTTCATCGCACAACAAATAAGTGTTGTTGATATAAGCAATATCTTTTGTACGAAAATATACTATGTGTACATGGCTGTAGCTTTTGTGCACGCATAGTTTTCTCACCCTACATTAAAAGCTTTGCGCAGCGACGGCATCGCGCCACTTCCTCTGCGCGCGAAATGCTGCGGCAATATGCGCTGGGAAAATTGCTCGAATGCAAATAACGTCAGTGAATGCATAACTCTGAACGTGCATGTAGTTGTGTAACGCAGCAACAATAACAGCAACGCGCGCTGTTATGCAAATACCAAGCGAAGTGAACGGATGCCTACTGCCTGTATGCGTTTGTATGTGTGTAATTGTGTGCTAAGTAAAAGTGAATTAATTAATTTATGCAATTTAATTATAAGCAATTTGAATATTGTTTCGAGATTTTACTTTTAATTGAGGTCTGTGAAAATAACTCTAACAAATGTATTATGTATTTTGCTTTGAAGTTTTGGCGTCGTGTTAATCTCTGAGAGCTCACAAGTGTTCTCGTAATTATATTTTATTGTCTTTATTGAAACTATAATGTAGATAATTGCTCGAGAATTATAAATTATATTAAGTTTGGTTAAATTTTTTCATTACGTAACTAGATACACATTCGACCACACTTGAGGCGAATCGAACATACAGCTGGTATAAATTAAGAAGTGTGGCATAAGAAAATACTTATAGAATATTTAGCGGTTATGATTCATTACTGATGTATTGAATTCAGCACAAGGTCTTTTAGTTATTTTCAAAAGTACATATAGCACATAGATTTTTAGAATTTTCACTCAGAGAAGTGACGAATAGAAGTTGTCTAGCCGATTATGTTGAACAAACGGGCATAAATTTGCATCAATTCGAGGTGCGTAGACCTGATTCATTGCAAATTGAGCTCATTCTTCTGTTTGTGCTCATACCATTAATTTCTTGTTTTGAAGTTAGGATAATGGAGTCACCAAACCGAACTCTGGCAGCTCCTTCTCTAACCATATACCAGCGAGGGAGTTGTAGGTGGAAAGAGGCCGTTGGAGGATAGGGGCAGTGAGCTTCTTTACGGATGAGTCAAAGCTGGGGGTGACTTCGCGACTTTCAACGCAAACTATTAGTGTATTTCTGACAGCTGTTTTTTACGATGCGAATAGCTTGTATTCTACTTAAGACGTGCCTTTAAACAACCAGTGAAGTAGCCCGATTTGTTACAAAGGAAACTGACCAATTTGGATAATAAGAACATGTCGGACAAATATTTAAAATGAAACCTTTCAAATTCACTAACAAGAAGAAAGTTAAACCCAATTATAGTCTAATTACTTTCGAATCGCATGTACGAAAACGTGTTATTATGCAAATAAGGCACCGCAAAGCACTTCTAAGGCCCTCGCTTTTTAACCAAAAAAATTTTTGGGTTGAAAATTTATGAAAATCAAAAGCAGTTCTGTTTAGCCAAAATAACTTGCTTGAAAGTGGCTTTCGCCACTCTCACGCAAACTGAGCAGCGACATTGAAGTTCTGCTGGGTCAAATGTGAAACAAAATTCTGTCTATGTGTGTGTATGTGTTTGTTTACCGCCAACCGGATGTGAATGCCAGAAATCAATTTTGGTTTTACACGCTTTTTGCTAGTTTTCCCACTTAAAGCGCTCATTGCATGCGTCTTGTACAACAAAAATTAGAAAAGAGTGTGTATTTACCTTTATTTATGAATATATGTGTGTAGGTTTGTAGGTATTTGTGTTTGCGTGTATTAGCTATTCTATTGTAAATAGTAAATTTATAAACCGCGTAAATAAATATTGGCATGGCTTTTTTAAAATGTTAAGACATACACACAAACACATTTCTTCACCAATACATATATGTAAATGCATATTAGGGTGGGTAAAAAATATGAATTTTTTTCTTGCGAAATTTACTGTTCTTCAAAAATGGTAATTTTTTTGGTTCAAATATTTTTTTTTTTTATTTTTTGTATTTTATGTGCATATTAGGGTGGGCAAAAAAAATGTTTGTCGTATGAAATACTGTTCTTCAAAAATGATACTTCTTTTGGCTTAAAAGATTTTTTATTTTATGAGCATATTAGGGTGAGCAAATAAATTTTTTTTTTTTGGTGAAATTTATTACTTATCAAAAATGGTACTTTTTTAGCTTCAAATATTATATTTTGTACTTTCATTCATTATTGACAATGTACAACTCGTAAACGCTTAATTTAACCGATTTAAAAAAAAAAAATCCTTGAAATTTTTTCTTGAAAATTTTCAAAATTTTCTAATTGCTAGTAAGAACAAAATAGAAAACTGTAAGGCGGGAACTTTATCGTTACAAATAAAGCGCATACTTTGACAGTGTTTCTTAGAGGTATATATCAACCAACTTCTCAGACTTTTGGCCCACCCTAAAAAACTTCGAAAAAGTGTTCAAAAAACTTTCTTGAAAAGATCCACAAATCGAAATATTTTTGCCAACAGTTCGAGGTCAGATTTGAAAGTTTCTACCTGATACTAGAAAAAAAAAAATAGAAAACCGTTATGTAGAAGACCTTTGCGTTACAATTAAGAGCCTACCCTAAAAAAAATTCGAAAAAATTGATGAAAATCTTACTTGAAAAGAACCACAAAACGAAATATTTTCTCTAGTAATTTCTGGCCAGAATTGAATTTTTTTATCTTATAATAGGAAAAATATATAAAACCGTTATGTGAAAGAACTTCCGGTTGCAATTAAGAGTTCATACTTGGAGAGCATTTCTTAGAAGTGTCCATCAACCAATTTCTCAGAGTACCAATCACAAAAAATTAAAAAACAAAAAATTTACCCACCCTAATGTATGTGAGTATGCTTTTACTCCATACATACCTGCACTCAACATTTGTTTAACTGCCAATCACTCACTCATTCCCTAGCTGTGAAATGTGACAGAAATTATTTAATAAGCGACTTCAAAAGCGGAAAAAATTTATTTACCAAAACAAAAACCACAAAAAGCAACAAAACAAAAAGCGAAACGAAAACGGTCAGCATTAGAAACGCGCAGTCAAAAACGCTGAAAAGCCAATAATAGTTGTGACAGCGCGTTGTTAAAGTCAGACATACTTATATACATACAAGCTTATATACACACACACATGCATATACACTTACAGGTTAAAAGCTAAAACGCATTCAACTATATAGTTGTTAACCGCAAAAGCTAAGCCAACACGCAGAAAGAAGCTGAAAAATATCAAATGAAATAAATAACAAACACAACAACAACAGCAAATCATACACATGCAACATGCAAGCCAAAATTGCGGTTGAGTGAAATTTTTTCCAACAACTTCGTGTTGCTGCCACATGCTAGTTACATATGTATGTATTTGTAGGTATTTGCTTGGCGCGCAGCGTTGTCTATTTCTTGAAAATTTCAATTTTATTTTTTTTTTTTTTTGCGCCGACACTTAAGCGGAAAAGCCATAAAATTACGTGCCAAGCAGACAATGCGACGCAAATGCCAAGCCAATAACAATGCGAGTGCGCCGCCAATTCAATATTCATATGCAGCAGCTTGCACACACCACACACACATACAAGTATATAAGCCAACAATTTATGATTTTTTTTTTGTTGCTGCATTTTAGGTTGAAAGCAAATGTATAATAATGATTTTATTGGTGTTGGACGGTTAAGTAAGCAATTTGAAAAAATTGATGTTGTTGGTAATTGCTTGGAGAAGAGCGAAAAATTGAAAAGAAAAATGTAAAACTTAAAACGCAAAAGTCACAGGAAAACCACAGCTTTGTTGTTTTGGAGCGCTAAAGTTTTCTTCGGCAATTTCCGGTTGCCAGTAATTACTTGAGTTGATATTTTAATATAGACACTTGCATGTTATAGCTTTAAGTAGTTGTACAAGCACATGCACACATGCATTGGCTACATAAATATGCGTGTGTGTGCTCGAGCGTGTGTTGGTGTTGTCATGCAGCATGCAATTAGTAAAGGAAGTTCACACATGCGGGACACACGCACTCGAACCACCCATTAAATGCGCTCCCACACACAGACACACACACGCAGAGACTTAGACACACATGCACTAAGGCTTGTGCATACACACACGTCCTCAAACATATACACACATCCACATCGGGCTTAATCACATGCCCACTTGGCCGGCAACCTACTCAATCAGTAGTCTCAAGCGCCCCCTTTTTGTTTTTGCTGTTGTACACTTCACTGCTGACTCAACGAGTGCGTACGTTAGATTTTCTTAATGCTTCGTTCTTTTTTTCTGCTTTTGCTGTGGCTTTTGAAATTCTTCCACTTCCACTTTGCATTCAATTAATTGAATTGACGCGCTTGTCAAAAGCAAAAACATTACTACAACAACTACAACATATGTACAATTTTACAGTTTTTAAAGTGCTATGATAAAATCTTGAATAAATTTAGAAATATTTCTAAAACCAATAAATGCTGGTTGAACGCTTCCGTCGTGTGAGGAAGCAGCGTTGCACGACCCCCATGCAATCGGTGGCACTAACAAGTGTTTTGTTGTTTTGCTTTTGTAGCGCTTGAAGGAAATTGTGCGTCATTGGTTAGATGGTGGACTGTGTGTGGCACTAATAATAGAACTACAACAATTATCTGGGCAGAATATATTCAGATTATTATATAAGTAAGGCTCTCACGGACTTAGAACAGTGCTTCAGGTTTAAGCCGTGAGTTGCAGGCCGAAAAAGGATTCGATATAAGTCTAGTAGAATAATGTTCTTCCGTTCATAAGCTGGACCCGTCGAAGCCTTTAATATAGGTTTTGATGGCGTAATATCCTTATATTTGATGTCTAAAAGGTGATAAAAGTTCTTCGATTATTCATAATTCATCCTAGAATAGTCTTAAAACATATGAAAATGTTCTTAATCAAGAAGACTCAATTTTTTAATAGAAAAGTATTTACCTCTGACGCCGCGCTTTACGCGAATTGCAGTCCAAAACATTTTTATGTTTTTCGTGTCTTATGAGATCATAAAGAAAGGATTTATTGAAGTATATGCCAATATATTCGAAAAACTTTCGATATGGACCTTATAATCCTTTCTTTATGAGAGATACCATGGATTATGATCGTGTAATGATCCTTTTAGGCTTTTGAAGAAGTAATGGATGCAGTATGAAGAAAAACTAGTTTCTTTGTTCTTAATTTATAGGTCTTATATAAGATTTTGAAGCATGTGGAGTACTTTTAATAACGCGCTGAGAAAAGAAAACGATGTTAGTGAGATTCAGCCCGACAATTTCTCTTGATAGGAAAATTGATATAGGGAAATAGAATAGTTGTCTCAAGTATATTATTCAAGAGTGTTGAGTAATCGCATAGATATATGTATGGCCTGTTGTAGTATAGAATCTTCATATCGAAAAGCTGCTGTCAGAATAGACAATCGGCAGATTGTATAAGTTAGTTCCAAACTTCCAAAGTAGCAACATAGAAAAATAAGTGCATCGTCCGACCATGAGGGCCCGACGTCTATGCTACCACAATCTGCGCCAACTAATGTGGGATAAGCCACTCCAATATCGCACATAAGGTTCTATGGAGCGAAATGTGTGAAAGACTGAAGCCCACTGTCAACAAACTGATTGGGCCTTATCAGCTTATGGCTTTAGACCTGGAAAATCTAAAATCGACCAGATTTCCACCATACTCCAAATCTTCGAAAAGACCCGTGAAAAGATAAGCGACACTCACGCCGTTTCAAAGCTGCTTTTGACAGCACGAAAAGGAGCTGCCTTTGTGTCGCGATGTCTGAGTTTGGTATCCCCGCAAAGCTAATACGGCTGTGTAAACTGACGTTGAACAACACCAAAAGCTTCATCAGAATTGGGAAGGACCTCTCCGAGCCGTTCGATACAAGCGAGCAACCGCGTCGTTAGTTTTGCTTTCTCCAGGTTGGATCAAGAAGCGAAATAAAGTCTTAACTTGAAGTCGTAAAAAGCTTCGTCTATCTTGGAACCAGTTTAAACAGCAACAATAATTTCAACCTCGAAATTCAACGCGGAATAACTCTTGCCAACAAGTGCTACTTCGGACTGAGTAGGCGATTGGGAAGTAAAGTTCCGTCTCGACGAAGAAAGACCAAATTCTACAAGTCAAGAGAGACAAGGTCAAGAAAAAAATCAGTTTATATTCATTAGAAGAAACAGAATCAGTCTTTTTAGTAAATCCTGTTTATTTTTAAATCATGCTTAAGTTGTTATCTTTCCTTAGTAGTTGCTTTCTACAAAAATGCTTCTCAAATTTAATTTAATCTCTATTATCCTTATTTAATGGATTTCAGACATGCCAAATGTCTTAAAAATATTTTAAAATACAGTATTTCAATCAACTCTTAATTAAAGAATTCTTCTCCATGAAAGACAATAAAAATATAAATAATAAGAGACAAGCATTTATTTGACAACTTTAACAAGTACGATTAAGGCTTCAATTATCGAGCATTAAAGTGATTGATTTATCGACAACAAACACGCGTATTTACATAGATAAATATATGTATGTATGAATGTATGCACTACACAATTCCGCTAACGGTCGTGCGACTTTACTATCTCACTTAGGAGGTTACTCACTCACGGCACACCCGCTGCGATTCCGTTCTGCACAGGAAATCACACTTCCATTACCATTTACTTACTTACGTGTATGGATATAATATATGAATATATGTATATGTATGCATTTATTTACTTATTGTTATAGCATATATCAATAGAACTTCACTAGATAAGCCCACACTATGCCTAAGTGTTTGGTGTTGATTCTCCGTTTTCGGGCCAGACTGCTGGACGTCTGTTTTGATTTGTGCGTCAACGCTCAACTAGGCAACCCACTTGCTTATTGATACCCATTCCCCCTCTTGTTACACTGCGCTCTACAAACACTCAGTAATCCAACTCTTTGCGTACACTCGACACGATTTCCATGTTTGCTTATTAATTTTTCGTAAACGATATGAAATCATTTTAATCGTTTCCCATGAAAATCATCAAATCACTATTTATTTGTAGACGCATTGCTCGTGTTTATTGAAATTTTATTGCCCTGCAAGTCTACATTGATCTTTCCAGGAAAAGTTGTTACAAATGCACCTTTGCTTTTTCCATAATTTGTTAAAATACAAGCTGTGCATCCGTTAGTAATAAAAGTTTCGAAGTTTATTAGCCAATTGCAGCAGCTGTCATTGCGGACGGTGCGTGCTCAAGCTGGGTGTGGGTGTTTGGCCGCGCGCGATCCACATCGTCGAGCCGCAAACTAAATTTGTATTTACATGTTGCATGTAGATCACATAGTCTAATTGCTTATTAATAATTTTTGTGTTGATTTAATTTATTTTCGAAATTGTTTGTCGGGATGTCACGTACGATTTTAATTAACAGGGAGGGTTCATAGATTTGTTTGTTGTTTGCTATTCTATTTTATTACACCGTTGTCTATAATCAATAGACATTTTGTTGCACATTATCTGCTGTTTGTGCCGTCACAAAGTTATTAAAATTATATTGGTTAATTTGCATAGGCGATTAAAGTTCTTTTTATTACCAACAACTTTCATGTTTTTAGAGGAAATTTTAATATTTTATTCAAAAATCATAAAACCGAATCATTAATTTATATTTAGAAAATTCTTTGAATATTTTGATCGCCAGTTATAGAAGTATATGATACCCTCATATGAAATTTATTAAAACTTAATTTTTTCAGTTCCTTGCTCGCTGGTGTTTAAGCAGCACAAGACAGTAACTTCTTTTCATTTTATCCCTACTTGTGAATGATAGTAATTTTGATTTATACTAGTTGCTTGTTCTATTTGCCACTTTATATCCAAGAGCTAGTCGAGCAAAGCAATTAATTGGTATAATAAGCGAGGCCGTAAATATACATAGCTGACTTTGAGGGCAACGAAGGAATACTCCCTGTCTTTCTTTAAAATCTCAAAAGTTCTGCTGAAATACTTTAAGTTCTATATATTGAGGAAATAATTTACGGTAAAAATTTTCGAGCGATCTGAGACCGATACAAGCAAGTTTGACTTTTTATACCCTGAACAGGGTATATTAAGTTTGTCACGATGTTTGTAACACCCAGAAGAAAGCGTCGGAGACCCTATAAAGTATATATATAAATGATCAGTATGTTGAGCCAGAGAATGTAACATTCTCTGGTTGAGAAGAGTTGATTTAGCCATGTCCGTCTGTCTGTCCGTCTGCCTGTATATATACGATCTAGTCCCTCAGTTTTTAAATATCCTTTTGAAATTTTGCAAACGTCATTTTCTTTTTAAGAAGCTGCTCATTTGTCGGAAGGGCCGATATCGGACCACTATAACATATAGCTGCCATATAAACTGAACGATCGGAATCAAGTTCTCATAAGGAAAACTTTCGCATTTGACAATGTATCTTCACCAAATTTGGTATAAATTATTTTCTAGGGCAAAAATGTAATATCCGAGAAAATTGTTCAGATCGGTTAACTTTAGCATATAGCTACCATACAAACTGAGCGATCGGAATCAAGTTCTTGTATGGACAACTTTCACATTTGACAAGATATATTCACGAATTTGGTATATATTATTTTCTAAGGAAACAATGTAATCTCTAAAAAACTTGTTCAGAATGGGTTACTATAGCATATAGCTTCAGCTGCACCTGTGAAGGGTATTTAGCTTCGGTGCAACCGAAGTTAACGTTTTTTCTTGTTAAAGTGTTAATAATGGTCTTCATTTCCAGCAAATGTACGACCCTTACAGAAAACAGCTATGTGGCTATGTTGTAGGTAAAGAAAAGACCAATAGTAGTCGTAGTTTTGCTGGAAACTTTGTCTCTACCCCTCATTTTCACGACCTCAGATCGGCCGTAAACTGTTTTTTTTTTTGTAAATGTTTATTTTTCGATGGGCTTTGTTCTAGTACGACTTTTTTTGTTTTCAAAGATTTCAAAGTCTATCAACCATTATAAATTTTGCTATTTCATGGTCAAAAATTATACATTTTCCAATTCCTCTCGAGTTCTGTTACCGAATTTTTAAAGATGAAGGCGAAGTTCTAATCATCGCTGTCGCAATTTGAAAGAAAATAATATTCTATATATTCTATAATATAATACTTGTGGATTCGGCCACATTTTATACTATTATTCATATAATAAACTATTCAATATAGTAAACATGCGAAAATGTTTTTTCCGGTATAAGAATCCAAGGTATTGTACTTGAGCCTTTCTTCCCAGTTAATAGAGCTGTCCGCTTAATAGAGCATTCATTTGTGAAAGAGCTTTCACTGTATTTTTTATTTATTAATGGGCTCAACTATCCTATCTTCTAAGTTGGTTCGAACTGGACACAGTGTTTTTTTTGAAAATCGTCTGGTAGTTCACAGTAAATGAGCAAGCACGGGGAGATCGTTAAGAAACCGAAAATCAGCCTTTAATCTAGGTTAACTCTTTCAGTTGATATTCATCGTTTTCTTTCCCGCCAATCTTTTTTAAACAAGCACTCCAGACATTTTTTGCAACAAATACGAACAAAACTTTCAACAAGCTTTGCTTGGAAAGGAGGTCGTTGGTTATATGGTCGCAAATATTTGCCCAATGCGTTTCTTTGGAAAAATCAATACAGTTATGTGCATGAAAGTGCAAATGAAATATAGCATGGCTGTTAATAAGTTTCAGAAGGTGCAAGTAAAAAGGCAAAGATACTTCAAAAATACTTTGAAAGCGCGAAAGTTAAATTGACAAAGCGCTTCAAACCCGAATGACAGTATTATTGATAAATGATGTACTAGTAAGAGCAAAATATAGTAAGACTTTGTTCATAATTTTAAAATTCTTAATCTATTCTTCAAAATCTATGTTGTGCCTCTCAAAATAATCCCCTTTGGTTCCAATACACTTGTGTTAACAACTGTTTCCATTCCTCGTCACAGTTGCTAAAGTCAATTTCCGGAATTGCCTTCAATGCTCGTAGCGATTCATGTTTAATGTCCTCATCTGTCACAAAACGGTTTTCCTGGAGCGGTTATTTGAGTTTGGTGAATAGCCAGAATTCACACAGAGCTAAATCTGGGGAAAATGGTGGTTGCGGCGCGATATTGATTGAAAATTTGGCTAAAAACTCATGAAGAATCAAGGCGAAAATCAATGATTTTCGGCCAATAGATCATCTGTTCCGGGTCGTAAGCATAAATCCAAGACTCATCACCAGTTGTAAAAAGTTTTATGACATCTTGGTAGTTGGAAAGCATTGTCTCCCAGACATTAAGGCGATGCTGTTTTTTGCGAAATATTTGAGTGCTTTTGGAGCCAATCGTGTTTTCACTTTTCTTAGGTCCAAATGCTCTTTCAGAATGGTTTTCATTGGTCCTTTCGATATTCTAACGATTATTTCTAACGATATTCTAACTATTAATTGTCTATTCTCAAGCACCACAGATGTGACGGACAGTCATGCCATGCAAGAAAAAAAAATATTTCGATTAATGAGTTTTCGGGCAAAATTTAAATTAAAAAGTCTTACTACTTTTTGCCCACAGTAATATTGTTTTCCAAACGATCACTAGTTGCATTCCCAACCCTCACATCACGGAAAACCACATTTATAGACAAGTCTTTCTGTATAAATGTATGTTCAATTAAATTATATGCATTTACATCCCTATTTACGAAGTCATATAATACACTGAGCCACTCACCGCAAGCAGGAAAAAAACTCAAACTCCGCTAAATTTATGAAAATGTGTGAAAATTTTTATCGTAATTCATCATACGAACACCGCTATGCCCATCAACGCTTCAGATCCACTTCACTCACTTTTGCTCATTATAATTGAATGCATACGCTCGACTCTAAACCAATAATTGGCATTGTTTTTGTTGTTTCCCACTGTTTGTGTTTAATTGGAGGCAGTTGTGTGCACGCACATATACACACACATAGTAATGATTTTGATTATCAATTGCCATTGTAAAGCGCTGGCAACGCACATTTACACGCTCATCAAGTGCTCAGCCACCAACTTACCGCCTTAGCCGCGCATGCATATGCCTGCCAGGCATGCCTACACCCATAAAGTGCAACGCTGCATGTTTCTATATGTGTGTTTGTGTGTGTGCCTGTTAGCCAGCATATCAACGCTTGCATGTATCGGCAGCTATGAGCAACGCATAGCTCATTATCGCGTAGCATTCATCATTATGCTTGCCAACACATTGTTGTTGTTGTTGTTCGTGCCTAGTCGCTGATTTTCAGCTCTATGCTGCTCAATTGGCGCGTTAGCCAGCCAGCCAGCGTGGCAATCAGACAGCCAGTCGACTGATCCAGTTGAATTTCGAGTTAGTCATACCACCAATTGCATGTGAATGTGTGCGTGTGTATGCATGTGTCAGTGATATGCAATTGATATGTCATTTGTTGTTTGTATACAAGCATTTCGTCTCCAATGTTTATTTGTTTGTTGGTATTTGCATTTGTGTTTGCTTATGTTTTTGTTGCAAGTAAGTGCCATGTATGCAGAGCTTGTATATGTATGTGTGTGTGAGGTGTTTGTGTCAGTTGTTTGCTGTTTTATCTGTAACTGCGATGCGCTACAGTTTATTTTCGGTGGATTGTTCCACATTTGGTTGTTGTTGACTTTAGCGACTTTTTCACATTTTTTTACATTTTTTTTATGTATACAAATGTACAATATATACAAACACTTCCAAATATATCATTTTTGCTTTCGCTCGTTGACTTTTGTAATGCTGCCTTATTTCCTCTCTCTGTGGTTTCCTGGCATTTTATAAATATATACATTCCTGTTGGCTTATTTAACCTGCGGTCTCCCCCATTTTAGCTTCAAAATCCACACATACATACACACACAGACATATATACATACATATGTATACATACAATATATATCTCTTATTTCCTTTTATGTTATACTCTCTTATTTTGTAATCATATTTGTTTTGTGTTTTTGTTGCTGTTTTTATATGGGATGTCAAAGTGTTAAGTCCACAATCCTGCAAACAGACTGACGTGCTGCATTGACCCGATGGACAGTGATGGCGCGGAATGTTGTTATACCTACTAAGTGCTAAGTTGTTGCCACACAAATTTCAAAAAAAAAATGTAAAATCAGATAACCTCACCTGATAACCGTAAAACCCTCAATGAAATTTTTAATCAGAAGCTGAAATTAATTTCTCGAACAACCACGACTCTAGATTTTTTTTCCTTAAAACAATTTTTCGACCAGTGAATGTTTGGCGTTTTGGAATAAAAATCCTAAAAGGAGTTTAGCCTTATTAACAAAAATACAAGTTTCGATGCGTTGAGGTTTAGAGCTAGAGAAAAATCAGTCTTGATTCAGATCAAAACACGTTATTATTCAAGAAGCTCACACCGTTTTGAGTTTTGGCGTAAAATATCAATATCAAAACGAAGTCAACTGATTAAGCAAAATAATCTCAGAGATTTCCGCTATTATGCCTAATTTTTCTAGGGCTTGGACGACAGTTATTGAGATTCCGGCCAAATCAAACCTTACTTTTTCACAAACTTATATAAAAACAAAGCATTTTGCAAAATTTAAAGAAGATTTAACTTATGAACTTATGTATGCTATACTCTCCTCTAAACAATATCAACATAACCTACAAATTATATTTTATCTTAGCGAATGTCTCCTCACTGGAAGTTTTTGCTTGCCCCTACAGTCATCAGTGGAAATCTCATTTTATTTTTGATAAACAGTTTTGGTGTGACAGTTATATTTTGCAAACAACAGTTGTAACATTTAAAGCAAACATTATTTCAGCGATAATATACCGGAGAATTGACAGCAAATAATAAAAATAAAATGTATACTTGGCAAGCACAAAAGACAGGCAAGGAAAGGGGTGAACAAAAACTATATAAAGGAGGTATGTTATTATTCGGAGGAATGCCACGGGAATACATATTTACATACCCAACTATATCAAAATAACGTTTTGTGACAAATTTATATCTTGAAAACTGCGAGAGATTACGCTGAGATCAAAACTTGGAACTAGATTGCGACTTCAAGGATTACATGGGTTCCTCTTTTAAACATTTTTTTTCTCAATTAAAAGATAATATGTTTTATTCGAATTTTTTATTGTTGTAAACATACACACCTAATCAAGAAATTCTGGAAAAAATATTTTACACGACCATTGCGACACCTGTTACCCCCCACCCCCCTCGAAAAATAGATGCTCCCACGTTGGCAGGATAACTGCTTATAGGATCTTCTAACCTGAAGAAATATGTTTTTTAGTTAAGTCCTTAACTTAGAACTTGGACGAAGAAAAAAACTGAAAATTGGATTTTTGGCAGACATTTAAAAAAAAAAAATTAAAATCTAAGGTAAAATTTTGCGAAAAAAATACATACTTTGGCCATGTCTTTAAGAATTGTATCTGAAAGACCTGTATCATGAAGGTCGATTGAGTAGTTCTCGAGAAATCTTGCCATCTTCATAACACAGTTTCGAGAAGAATGCGTATAAAGATGGCGCACTTAGCCTAGCTAGCCTCGAGCGTACAAGTTCTCAAGGCTGTATCTACGAAACTATTACTCGGATCAACTTGAAGATTTAAGGCAATATTCTAGAGGTGTTGTAGCTTACAATAGGATAATAAAAAAATTCGATATTTTGATACCCGTTAACCCATGCAACCCCTTAAAGACTAACTGATTGGGCTGATTAAACTGAGCGGTACTCTTTAAATGGCTTTACCTTAAAAACAATTTGAATATCGTTTTAAAATTTTGATTTGTTATTTTTGAAGGTATAAAAAATCGAAATATGAAACAATTAGAGAAATGGATTATTCCAAAATTTCATGGTATGTATGTCTTTATAGGATTAAACTGTTAATTATAGCAATCTCTGGAAATTTTAAAATTTTTATAAATAAGTTCAAGAAGATTATGAATCTATATTTCTAATACGTTCCCTTCAAAATCAACCTCTTACCCCATTTTTTATAACGTGGTAAGGTCTAAGAAAGTTTCAGAGAGAAATTTGAAAATAATTGTTTTATGATCCACCGCTTTGAGGATCAAACAAAGAACCACATTTTTTCCGCATCTTTCAACAGTTTAACTCATAATTAATGCATTAAAAGCGTAGTAAGGGATATTACTCACGTTAATTAAGTGTATAATCCACTCACGTAATTCTATTAATTTTGTCAATTTGGAAAATGAATCTATTCTCGGTCGTATGACGACTTTCCTGAATTGTTTGGACTATGAATTACAAATGAACAAATTAAATATTCGTTGATAAAAAATCAAGCGTCGAACTATTAATGGACAATCACAGTAATGTCATAAGTTCGAAGGCATTTTGTAGATAATCAAAGCTTTTTTATGGACTCGATATCGCACAAATCAATGTTGTTCCCACCAAAGCGAAACAAAGCCAGCAGAAAGCAAACAAATCAAGGTAACAGCATAATAATAAATAATAAAAGAAAAACCCAAAACAGACACGCACACACTCACACAAACTCTAAAGTACAAAACACATGCGTTGCATTCGGTGAACCGATTCTTCAATATGTATAATTCTTTTAATTTGTACGCGTAAATATTTGAACAGTACAAGAGCAATTTAGATAAGTACGAATGTTATGGCATATTTGACACTCACTCGAATGTCGAGGCAACATACATACTAACAAATGTGTGGTGGAAGTGTCGAGCGGACAGGGCATTGAGTGAAGTGTTTTACTAAAACAAGTAAAAGTGGCACATAACGGCGCTGCACAGACCTAAACTTGCCCCAATAGTGTCCAACGGGACGTATGAATAGTTGAAGTTGACAGCTCGTGCGATGGACGTTGCACGTTGCACGTTGGCGAAAAGCAGACTGGCGGCATGTGCGAGCTGTTTAAAGGTGTGTGATGTGGAAGACACAAAGAAGTGCAGCGTTGCATGGACGACAAATCCAGAGCAGACGCCACAGGTGTGGAGTGAGTGGGAGTGGCAAAGTGTGAGTGGCACTTAAAGTGTCTGTTTGTATTTGTGAATAAGTGGACCATTGCTTGTAGCGGCAATAAAGACAAATTGCACGAGGTTTTATCGATGTTTATGAGTGCGTGTGTGTGTGTGTGTGGTACATAGACGTATTTATAGAACAGTATACACTTTAAATCGCATTTTGTCCTGCAAAATCACAACAAAACTAATAAGCGTAATGTAACTAATACAAATCCAAGTAGCCGCAACGTGCATACAGTTGGCACGATAAAATACCGTTGTAGTTGTCCAATAACCTGCTAGCAAAATTATGTGTTTTATTAATGATTATTTTCCAAGAACTAAACTAATTTGCTCTCAAATTCCTGTTATTATTAGTGTTTAGTTGCTTTAAACAAAACTTATGGTTTAATATGAAACTAGTTACATACTAGTTTCGAAGAGGTTAAACGTTATTCACACTAAATTTCAAATATTTCAGTCATATTTACGAAAATAACTGATATAGTAACCTATATGCTGGACTTAGCTGATTGAAAACTGGTCGCGAGCTAGTCCTAAAAGGTTTGGTCGATTTTTTGTTTGAGTTTCAGGTTTTTTTAATAAATATTGGAATTTCTAATCAAAAATTGAAAATATCTAAATTTTTAAGAACTAGTTACAAACTAGTTCGGAAGAGGTCTATGTCAGGCTTATGTAAAACTCTTGGTTATAAAAAGTTTAGACGATATTTGTATAATTTCTAATTTTTCAAAAACTTCTTCATATATAAATTTTTAACGACTAGTTACAAACTAGTTCGGAAGAGGTCAGTCAGGCTTAAGTGAAAATATGGCATTTTTTGTGGAACAACATAATAAATAGTTTGGTATTTATTGATTTTCCTTGAAAAAAGGTTGAACTAGTTACATTCTGGTCGCAAAATAAGTACGAAGAGCCTAATCTAAGGTATTTTTTGGATCAGTAACAAGTATAAAATTCTCATGATAACTAATTCAGTTTCTGATGTAAATTATATTGAATTTATTCCTTATGTTACTAGTTATAAATCAGTTCTTAAAGATATAATCCGTTTTCTCGTCTTGAATTTGGCGGTAAGAAAATATAATTCTTACAATTTTATAGCTTATAGTAGAATTGTACTAATTTTTATAACATTAATACAGTCTAGTTAAAGAGTACTTTATTTTGGATGAGTTCATCGAAAGCATTTTTAAATTGTGTTTCGAGTCTAGACAATGTGTTTTCACCCATAAACTTTATATACACTATGTTACTTAAGTTTCGATTAACACCGCTATCCACACACCACACACAAACACATAAACAAATGAGTATAAATTTCGTTTTTATATACCTCTGCGAGTAGGAGTTTAACGGTTTGTGTGCGTTGAGGTCACTCACTGCTGCCGTAGCATACTTTTGTGCGTTGCATTCCTGTGCTTTTGTGTATGTGTGTGCGTTTGTTTGTGTGCAATAGTGCATACATTTACATTCGCATTCCACTTCCATACGAAAATCGATAAAATCCAATTATAGAAATTGTATATCGACAATGAACATGGAATTAAATTTCCTACACACAATTATATAAACATGGAAAATATGCATAAATTATTTGTACATAATTTACAGCAACAATTTCGCAATCGAGTAGTTTTCTGATAGCAATTAAATTTTATTTACAAACACACGCACATACATATGCAAATAATATAAGTACTGTTAAAATATGAGTGTTTGCCCAGAGACAACCGATTCGATATTAATTACCAACGAAATGTGTGCTAAGTACTTGATTATTAATAATATGTCGAATATCAGAAATTACACCAAATTTAAGCTATCACAAATTGCAGTGGTCGGGCAAACGAATTTCGGATTTCAGATTTCAGATTGGGCAACAAAATATTTGTGTGTTTAAGCCAAATATGCCTAAACCGCTTAAATTCAAGTTTTTGATTGCGGAAAAATTTCTTGCCCGAATATGAGACACACTTCGCAGGAAAATCCGTACGGCGAGGTTATGTATGAAGAAAATTTTTTAAGGCTCCTGAGAATAACGAAGTCTCAATTTTGTCGTCAACGAAATGTTCTGCAGTGCTTCAATGTCTAGAACCAGAATTTGAGCATGAAAACAGAAACCCAAAAATGTTTTTTGTTGACCCGTGTAATCGTGTCAGCCTTGTCCTAGTATAACTCTCTGAGAAAACTTCCATGATATCTAACCGGTATAAATACCGTTATATAGTTACGTTTCAAGAGAAAAGAATTTCTTTACTTCATTACTAACTTTACTGCCAAGCTGATTCTGGTACGTTTTATCTCAGAAGCGTGCAATTAATTCTGGAGTTTTGGAGTGTTTCAATATATTTGTAACAGCTAACATCGCTACTGAGTACTTTCAATGTCCGAAACCGAAGCAGTGGTTCTCACGACGACCTCATGTTAATAACCTCGTTTCTGATGCAAGTATATAATGAAGGTAGGATGGGTCTTTCGTCCGAGGATGTTGTTTGGTTTTCATGGATGGCGTTTTTTGTGGTGGATCCCAAACTCAGCGCACAACCCTGCAAAGGGATGCTTTTCTTTCTCGCTTTAGCTCGCTTTCTAATGGATGTTCCATATGTAAATCGTTTCTGATCACTCCCAAGTGAATAGTATTCAGAGAAATAACCTCACTTCCGTGAACTTCTACACATTACTCCATCTTCCAAAGATGATGAGCTGTACGAGATATAAGACGACAGATGAACTTCAGATAACTTTTTGTCTGGCAATTTGTCGTATAGGTCTTGTACTCGAACGCAAAGTAAGTTTGAGATAGCTAGGAATGTGCAACTTATTTTTTCCTGGAACCACATAAAAATTATTCGAGGGAAAAAATGTTTATTCAGTTGACTTCTAGCATACTAAAGCCCAGACTAAGCGAATTATGGGAAAACAGCGCTTCAGAAAATACAAAAGGCAGTACAAACAGCGGGTGTAGTGGAATGCGTCAACTCATTTACAGACAAGGCACGACATTTGTCGCACAGGTTATTAGCCATAAAGCATTTGACAAACATATTACATGAATCGAACCAAAAATGGCAAATCGCAGAGTCATAAATCGTGCGGCAACAACGCTAATTGATAAAGAAGACACAAAACGCGGATGTAATAAAAGCGATACACTTGCGGGACAAGCCCGCAGCGCCTGGTGGGAGTTCAACGAACATGAAATATAGCCAAACACACACACATACACACGTGCAGATAAAGAACGCGTCCTATGCGCTGCAGTGGTGCTTTGTGGCAATGTGGCAAGTGTGTAGGCGTGCCAACATATCATTTTTAGAAGCACTGATAACACACAATTGCGTTGTCGTCGCCGGCAAATTGCCGCAAACCAACACACACACACACATGTAACCGCTAGCGCGCAAAACCGCAAATGAACGTGTGTTGCACCAAAAGTCAGCGAAATTTAGCACATACACACATGCGCACAACAAAGTTGAACTGTAAAAAGTTCGAAAAGCTTACACACACACATATGTACTTGCGAAAGAGGTGCGGCGCTGGAGGCGCAGTTGGCCGTTTGAATTATTGCTAGCGCACGTATGCGAGTAAATCAACGTGCAACACACGGGTATGGGAACCTAAAGCAGCGCAAACACACACACGCGCACACATGCAGGAGGATGTGTGTGCTTGCAGTTGATTATAGAATTTCTTTGCGCCATTGCGCTGCTCTTATCGTTCTTATTATTGTTATTATTGTATGTGACGCACCCATAATTGCGGCGGGCCACTAGTGAGGGCTACGGACGCGCTGCGCTTACTTGAACGGAGGAGGCAGGTATTCACCACACAGCGCAGGCGAAACACCTTGGCCACAAGTGACGCGCTGCGCGTATGTAAAAAGCAACAATAACAAAAGCAAAGCAAAGCAAGGCGGCTTGTAGGTGCGTTGACGCATGCGACGAGCAGCAAGACAAAACAAATGTTGCCATACTAAAGTACACTTGTGCAAACAAACACACGCACTGCATATAGAAAGGCATATGAGTGTGGGGCTGTGTGCGTGCGTGTCCATAAAAGCCTACAAAAACAATAAACACCACTCAAATTGATGCATGGCTTGATAGGCGTGCGAGCAACTCAAACTTTTTCCTCGACTACTTGCCACATTCTGCTGATTTTTTTATTTTTATTTTTTATTTTTGGAAATTTTTATTTACTTTAACTTTTTTTGTTCGTTCGTTCGTTCGTTTTCGATTTCCCGGGTGAGTAATGACTTTTGTAACCACTTGTCTGGGCACACGCAGCTATTTCGTTGCGACGAGTAGGCTTATCATAAGTTGTAGATACTTATTTACAATGCAAGTACTAGCATACTCATATGAATAAGTGCGTGTGTGTGTTGTGCGTGATGGGCAATATATTGCATATAGAAGTGGTATGAATTATTAATAATAAATTACAATAATTGTTGCATTGTACGCTAATGAAATTCCAATGAGTCTCAGACGTAGCTCAATAATGGCACTCAAACTACGCGGTAGTGCATGTGTGTGTGAGTGCTTTAATACTCGCAAATGCATTACATACTTGCAGTTGAATATGTGGCAGGATAGACAGCAGGTGCTACAAATGGCAAATCTATGCAGACAAAAGTTTGTTCTCGTGAAACTATTGTAAAAAAAAATATTTAATTAACTTACTGAGCTTACTATTTTCGCTTTAGAATAAGAATTAAAGTAAAAACAACACATTTAATTATATTATTCTGTTACTATGTTCAGCTCCGCTCCGGTAAACTCTTGAACTTCTCCTCAATACCCAAATTGATTTGAAAAACGCTTATGAGCAGCGTTGACAAGTTAGATTAGTTTATATTAGCCGGCTGTGACGCCAAACCTACTGGTCCTACAACATATTTTGATACTTTATATAGCCACTTGAACTGCGAGCTCCTAGATACCTAAATTTGGATTTAGCTTCACATTAGTTACTTTTGTAGCATTTTTTTTTTAAGTCCATCGATTAGAGTTGTTCCTATAAAGTTAGGTAAGTTTTGATCGTTGATAGCGCAGGGTTGATATTAGCTTAGATTAGGTTATACTGGCTAGCTGTCACAACATAGATCTACTGATCCTTACTAATACCAGTTGGAGTCACAGTTTAATTTGAGCTGGAGTATTTGTCACATTTTGATACTTCATATAGCCCCTTGAACTGTGGAGCTAATAGATATCTACTTGTGAGTCGAGTTCTAGACAATGTTGAACAGAATCATAGAAGTGATGGATGTGCCACGTGTGCTCTACTGAAAATATCGGTCAACCTTGGACAGCAACATTGGACAGTCTGAGCGGTCTCTCAGACCTACTGTTCTGCACTTTCTACATGTATCGTTGTTATTAATGCACATCCGGCATGGATCGCGACCTATCATTAGGTCAACAACCGTCCGGCAGTCCTTTCGAGACCGTGTGAGTAAAAAGCTTGCATGTTTTACTTTCAGGCTCTTGAGCATAGTCCTGCTGTCCTTAAGAGATTCCATCTCTCCCTAATCCATCTATTTGCCTTTTCGGAAATTTCATTGCATATCGCTTTTAGTGACTTTCGTGTTTGCTGTACTGGCTCGGCAGCCGGACGGAAGGTGCTTGTGGCAATCTCATTAGCTATTTCGTTTGTCGGGATTCTTATGTGACCTGGCAAACAGTATATGCAGCTGCTTCCCGACAACCACCTCATCTACTGCCTTCCTGCTTCTAATAACTCTCTTTCTCTCTCTCTTTTCTGACGTACTGCGATGTGAGATTATTGCCTCCTTTTTGTCGTCTGGCTATCGACGTATATATATTCCGACCTTCTTTATGTTGTTTCCTGCGGTGTTGGTAATCTCAGTTGTTTTTTTGACGACAAATACTTTCGCCTGAAAGATATTTCTGTATTGAGAAAGTTTTAATGGTTGCCTGAGTGCCAGCACCGAGCAATAAATTTCGGTTCTCAATCCATTCAACATTTTCGATCCGTCGGTATAAATGTTTTAAATTCAGCTGTCGAGTCGCATGGAACCTTCTCCCCCTAACAAAGCATTTGGCTGATATCATACTCAAGGGACTTAAAGGATTTTAATGATTTTATTGTCTAGGTAAGGTAAGGACCAAGAAAGCTGTACAGTTCTCTCGAAGCTCCCCCTAGCACTCTGTGGAGAGAAACTTCATTTCAATAATTAAGCATTGGGCTGGTAAGGAGGAAGGATTTGAATGACTTCGGTGTCCAGGTAAGGTGACGTCCAAGAATGCTGTACAGCCCTTCGAAACATCTCAATGGCATTTTCTGTAGAGCGGTTCAACGAAAAATGAGCATGCAGGAGTAGTTTCAACGACTTTTTGCTGCTCAAGGTTCAAACACCATCCGCATTTCTCAGATACCCCAGTGGAGTAGGGTTTTTCGCATGAATGAGCCTAAGCCGTAAGAACTCATAACAATCTTATACATTTCCGCAGTGGCTCTCCACGAGGCTCTCCTAACTTTACTCAACTCTTCTTCTTCTTTACTGGCGTAGACACCGCTTACGCGATTATAGCCGAGTCAACAACAGCGCGCCAGTCGTTTCTTCTCTTCGCTACGTGGCGCCAATTGGATATTCCAAGCGAGGCCAGGTCCTTCTCTACTTGGTCCTTCCAACGGAGTGGAGGTCTTCCTCTTCCTCTGCTTCCCGCGGCGGGTACTGCGTCGAATACTTTCAGAGCTGGAGTGTTTTCATCCATCCGGACAACATGACCTAGCCAGCGTAGCCGCTGTCTTTTAATTCGCTGAACTATGTCAATGTCGTCGTATATCTCGTACAGCTCATCGTTCCATCGAATGCGATATTCGCTGTGGCTAACGCGCAAAGGACCATAAATCTTTCGCAGAACCTTTCTCTCGAAAACTCGCAACGTCAACTCATCGGTTGTTGTCATCGTCCAAGCCTCTGCACCATATAGGAGGACGGGAATTATGAGAGACTTATAGAGTTTGGTTTTTGTTTGTCGAGAGAGGACTTTGCTTCTCAATTGCCTACTTAGTCCGAAGTAGCACCTGTTGGCAAGAGTTATCCTGCGTTGGATTTCTAGGCTGACATTGTTGGTGGTGTTAATGCTGGTTCCAAGATAGACGAAATTATCTACAACTTCAAAGTTATGACTGTCAACAGTGACGTGAGTGCCAAGTCGCGAGTGCGACGACTGTTTGTTTGATGACAGGAGATATTTCGTCTTGCCCTCGTTCACTGCCAGACCCATTTCTTTTGCTTCCTTGTCCAGTCTGGAGAAAGCAGAACTAACGGCGCGGGTGTTGAGGCCGATGATATCAATATCATCGGCATACGCCAGCAGTTGTACACTCTTATAAAAGATAGTACCCTCTCTGTTAAGTTCTGCAGCTCGAACTATTTTCTCCAGAAGCAGGTTGAAAAAGTCGCACGATAGGGGATCGCCTTGTCTGAAACCTCGTTTGGTATCGAACGGCTCGGAGAGGTCCTTCCCGATTCTGACGGAGCTTTTTGTGTTGCTCAACGTCAGTTTACATAGCCGTATTAGTTTTGCGGGGATACCAAATTCAGACATCGCGGCATAAAGGCAGCTCCTTTTCGTGCTGTCGAAAGCAGCTTTGAAATCGACGAAGAGGTGGTGTGTGTCGATTCTCCTTTCACGGGTCTTTTCCAAGATTTGGCGCATCGTGAATATCTGGTCGGTTGTTGATTTACTTTACTCAACTAGGACTTATATATTGCTAGTTCTACCTTATAAAGCGTCCAATCATCACTAGAGCTTCTTCTATGCTCTTTGTTGAAGAGTCGAAGATCAGATCTCCGTTAGCTCCGACGCCCACCAATGTGGTTACCCTTAACTGAGCGCAAGTAGTTAGCTCAACTTAGTTCTTTTTGTTTTCAAAGACTTGGTTACGGTCACGGAATGTCTGGTAAAAATAATAAATAGTTTCTATGCTTGAAATATCGATTTTTCCAACTAAGCTATTCCAGTGACGTAAAATTCACTCACGAACATAAATAACTTCTCTTTCTTTCAACCTTTACTATGAGATTAGATAAGAATCTTTTCTATTTTAAAAAATGTAAAAATAATTTAATCACAAATAATCACACTTTTACTTACGAAGCACTTGAAAATGCAGCTCTACAATATTAATCAATTTTTTATGCGCACCAAACCACCCACTATCAGACAGCAATCAACGAAAAATAAAAACACGTCTCTATTAGTGTGTCCAACCTTAAGATAAGCAAGCAATCAATAAAGAACATTACTATTGTTGGTTTGTTAATTTGATTTTCCAGGAAAATGCTGTAGCCACAAGCCGTCACGCATGCGCACACACCACTAATAAACGAAGACGACACATGCAGCAACCAATAAGCGCCTGCAAGCAATTTAAATCATTTTCCTATATTGACAAGCGCATCGCCAACGCCACTTACATAACTAATAAATGCATAAGTCAAAATTGATGAACGGTCAGCAGCGCGGCAGTTGAATATTTCATGTTTATTATTATTATTTTGGTTTTGCTTACGCACCTGTCACAGCGCGCTTGTGTTGTGCACTGGGTCCTTTTTGACTGCGTCAACGAAATATTAATTAAGCGCTCGCGCATGCGCCATGCCCGATGGCGTATGGCAATTATATTTAATGCGCTAACCTCGAAAGAGTGGCATAATGCATGTTGTGGAAAATTATTTAAAATAGAAATTATGATAATTTCCAATTTTTACAATAGTATTTACATATGTCTTTATATTTAAGGGGAAGTCACGTGTTAAATTTTTTTTATAAATTTCTTTGTTTCTTTCAATTAAGGTTAGATCTGTGTGCTTTTTATGCTAATAACCACACTTTTTTATTTATTTTTTCGTTTTTTTTTTTTTTTTTTGAATTTTTCATTTTTTTTTTGTTTTCTTGCGCTTTGCGTAGAATCTTTGACATGATTTTGTGGCATTTAGCATTTACGAAATCCTCATTAACAGCGCATAAGAAACTGCTTATTGTAAATTAAATTTAATTAATTCCCAGCAAGCTTAAGTGCCAAAAAGCGCATAATTTTAGTCAAAATGCGCATAAGTAACTGAAATCAGCAGATTTTGAGAATAAATAGAGGATATATAGTAAATACAAACACAGATTCATAGCCACACACACCCATTTTCATATACGGTAAAAATCAAATTCATGTGCGCTATTTTGGTCTCCATCCAAAAGTACTCGGCGTACCTTGGCATCTTTCGCCCTCCGGTACACAATTGTGCCGCAACGCTTTGGTAACCCTGCCCTGCTTAGCTCCCTGGCATCGACACTACACTCAGCGCCCTCATCGGCTTCAACAGCCTCTCAAATATGCAGATAACTGTGTGTACACCTATGTGCCCTCAATCGCCCTAGCATGCGCACCCATCTGCTTTGCCTCACTGCCGTCATCACCTGTGCCGTCAACGTTTCATATGGCTTTGCTCGCTGGCATTTGCTGCTTTCAAGTACATTTCTGTCTAATTAGAATTCATTCTTTTTTATTTACATTAACTCTATAGCGTGGCTCTCATCAAAGATTTCAGTGTCATCACAAGCATGATTGTGTCGATGTTGTTGTTATTGTTGCGATATGATTTGTTTTTCACGTATTCCATTTCAGCTGCAGAAGTATTTGGTGATTGCCGTATGATCTGTGGCGCAACAAGTGTATATGAAATTTATACCAATTGTACAAAAGATGTATGTATATATGTATATTAGAGTGGATCGATTTCTCAACTATGAAATCGCGCATGCAGGAACAAAATTTTTAAGAAACTGTAGGTCTAAAAAAGACGATCTGCTTAAAAACACTTGAGGATCCTGGCCGCCGGGTGATTGCCTAAGAAAGACGATGTAGCACTTATGACAAAAAGGAACGCTTCTGAGTACCGTGTACGAGTTGACGTAGAAGTATCTCAGCGTCTTAACAAATTGGGGGGTCGAAAGTGGGATTGCCATCAACCCAAGTAAAACCCAGATGGTCTTATTTACTAGAATATATAAGATCCGGGTGGCACCGCTTCCGTAAATAGGAGACATCCGTCTGCAACCGGCGGATGCAGTGAAATATCAAAGCGCTCATCCTGGATGGGAAGCTTTCAGGGAAATGTCGAATATCGAAGAGGATAAAAAAGACATCGATTACCTTATATTGCTGTAGAAGACCCTATTGATAAAAGATGGCGCTTTACGGCCCCAAATATTCAAGCCCATTATGTCCTGTGAAGTCTTTGTGTGGTGGAGGGCTCTAGAGAAGACCAAAGAAACTCGAAAGCGTTCAAGTGGCGGCGCTCATCAGTATGTGTGGTGCACAAAGGTCCAATCCGACCATGTCACTTAACGCTAACTTGCACATAGTGTCCATAGACATCGTCGGAAGGTGTATGGCTACGGCTATCAGACTCAAAGAATCTGGATTCAGATATCTTTACACACTTTGACTTCATACAATCACTTTTATCATGAGTCACCAAACTGAACTCTGGCGCCTACTTCTCTGCCTATATATCCACGAGGGAGCTATGGGTGTGAAAAGGTCGTTGAAGGAGAGGGGCAGTGAGCTTCTTTACTGATAGGTCGAAGTTTGAGAAGAAGGTTGTTGGAGGGGCTTACTGTCAGGAGCTCTCTTTCAACTCCAGTTTCAGACTTCCCGACTATTGCAGTGTCTTTCAAGCCGAGGTTGCAATCATTAAGGTAGCCGTAGATCTGTTGCTCCGGAATGCAGCATCAGTCGCAGTAAGTTATGAAGTTGTTGAGCTAGCAAGGAAAGGCGTCCTAGAACCGTCTACGGGTGAATGGGACCGGATCGGTTCTCCCGTATCCTCTTGTGTTCTACTACTAGATAGCTGTGCTTCGCGGAAGCTTGGCCAAAATGTTAAACCATCAGTGTATGCACTGTCGCAAAAGTCTTTTGGCCCAAGATTAATCCACAGGAAAAATTTCTAGGAGATCTGTAATTGGGGAAAGAAATAAAAAGCGGTGGAAACAACTCAACACTTTCTTCTTGACTGCCCCGCGTTTGGGAGGTCAGCACTTAAATACTTGAAAGCGCATATCTTCAGTCATCATGTACCGAAATTTTTTTTTACTTAACAAAAAATTAAATGCAGTTTTCTTTCTGTAACTACTCGAACACTCGTCATAACTGACTTCTTCACTCGCTTCTCCTCAGCAGTTGAAAATCGTCATGAAATTCTTAGCAACTTAATGATGTTTACTAATCAACAGAAGCTACGGCAAGCTCAACGACATCATCAATAAGAAAAACATTTTAATGAAGGGGATAAACAGTGGCAGTAGAACAACAAAAAGCATCCATCCAACGCGTTGTTGTTTTTTAGACAGTGAATACCCCAAAACAATATGTGGTAACCTCATTTTCGCGCTCAATACACAATAGTGCTTTTTTTTCTTGGCAATCTTCAAATAGTAATAAGCGGGGCGACTTGGAAAACTAGCTGGCGGTGGCGCTAACGCTGCTGGCAGTGGCAGTGGCAATTGCAATTCAATTACCACTACAGCAGCCGAAGCGCCTTTAAGTACACTACAGATATGCAAATAAGCTATTGAAGTGCCACTCGAAAACGGGACGCGACAAATGACTGGGGGAACTCAATGATGGAACTTCACTACCTGCCGTCGAGCTGAAGCGGCACTAGAATATTTGCACCTACCATATATGTACACATACACACACACAAACCTGTCTACATATGTATGTATGTATGTATGTTATGTTTAGCTTTTTCTCCACAAGTGTCGGGGCAGCAAAAATAGTTTTTTTGTGCCACAAGCGCTACTGTTGCCGCCAGTTGGGAATTGTGCTGAGGAATATTATGAAATTACTTATGGGAAGACAAACTATATGCATATGTGTGCGTTTACTGGAGCGCAGGCAAGTCGCAGTTGCAGTGTTTTGCGCGTGCACTTGCAAGCGTCCACAGAGACAAAAATCAAAATATTATAATTAAGTTGATGATTATGACAGCATCAAGATAGCGCTGGCAGGGTTTCTCTTCACCGACAGGAACACACACTCACTAGTTAAATACGTGTATACCCACCTATATATGAAATATGCTAATTTTCTTCTAAAGCAGTCACATCTTAATATGCTCACTTCACACAAGTCAATTTTCAATGGCGCTCAGCGGCAATACAAATGAGCAGTGTGTAGGAGAAGAGTCAAAATGAAGAATGCGTGGTTTTCTACATTTTATGGATATACGAACATATTTGAAAATTTATTAAATGTAAAAGCAAAAACAAAAAATCAAAGCGAATTCCTGCCATCAACCACAATGGCATGCCAATGCGTTTGCCGCCACACAAGAGCCCATCTGCTTGTTGCTTTAAACACAAGTCTTAAACAAAACTCTTCCCTTTTCTGAGAAAAACTGCAGCTTCTTGGCAAAATAACGGCACAACAAGAGGCGGAAGTATCTATTGTGGTTACTTTGATTGCCAATATTAAGAGAAATTTATATAAAAAGTCTCGTGGAAGTGGTTTCATGTTTTGAGTACGAAAGGAGGTGTTTGTTGTTGCTGTTAATGCAAGATTCTGTGAAGTTAACATGGTCACTGTCAGTTTTTTAGAAGTCCATATCGTTATAGTATACCATTAGAAACTATAATATATTAGTTACCTTTTGGATATATGTACAGTAAGTGATTTTATCCAAGGGAAGCACTAGTTAAATCAATTTTCTATCAATTCTTATTGATCGAATATGTATTCTTACATACTTGTTATACCCTAAACAGAATTTTAAAACCCAGAGGAATATGTCAGCGACTCTATAAAATATATAAATACCTTAAATTCAAAATAATGTAACAACAATTTTCATAAGCTTACAGGCGATAAATTTAAGTTTTGGTTATAAAATGGTTAGATGTTGGTTATATATTGGTTATAAAGTGGTTATATATTGGTTAAAAATCTGAGTTTCGGTTAAAAACTGGTTATATTTGACAGCGGGAGCTGAAAATTTTATGCTATATAGGTATGTACATTCAGTGGATATAGCGATGATACATAATTTTGCATTTTAGATGAAGATATACTATACATATTACAAACAATTGATCTGCATGAAGAGCTGAGTCAAGCTAGCTATATAGCCTGCCATTATGTTTATATGTGAACTTGTCCCTCAATTTTTGAGATATCGATTTGAAAACTTACACTTGTTCTTTTCTTTTGAAGAAACTGCTCCTTTTTTTGGGGTCGCCGATATCGGACTAATAGAGCATATAGAGGCATACATACTAAACCATCAAACTAAAGTTTTTGTATGGAAAACTTTTTTATTTGACAAGATATCTTCATAAAATTTCGCACAAGTTATTACCCAAAAACCCTCTATAATCTCCGAAGAAATTGTTTAGATTGTGTAACTATAGCATATAGCTGTCATAGAAATTGCATGATCAAAATCATTACCTTGTAGGGAAAGCTTTTTTATTTTCAAAGATATCTTCACAAATTTTGGCATGAATTATTGTCCAAAGAAATCCTACAATATCCGAACAAATTGCTGAAATCGGGTCAATATAGCATATAGCTGCCATACAAACTGAACCGTCAAAAAAAAATTATTGTATTGAAAACTTTTTTAGTTGATAAGATATCACCACGTAATTTGGTACGAATTATTTCCTAGCAAAAGTCTACAATCTCCAAACGAATTGTTCAGATCAGTTCACTATAGCCTACAGCTGTCATATAAACTGATCAATCAAAATAAATTTTTATATAAAAAACTTTTTGATTGACAAGCTATTTCCCCGAAATTTGGCACGTACTACTATCCAAAGCAATGCTATAACCTCCTAACAAATCGTTCAGATCGATCTACTATAGCGTATAGCTGTCATACAAACTGAACCATCAAAATAAAGTTTTTGTATGGAAAACTTTTTTATTTGACAAGGTATCTTCATAAAATTTCACACAAGTTATAACCCAAAAAAACTCTATAATCTCCGAAGAAATTGTTTAGATTGTATAACTATAGCATATAGCTGTCATACAAATTGAATGATCAAAATCATGACCTTGTGTGGAAAAATTTTTTATTTCAAAAGATATCTTCACAAATTTTGGCATGAATTATTGTCCAGAAAAATTCTACAATATCCGAGTAAATTCTTGAAATCAGATCAATATAGCATATAGCGCCCATACAAACTGAACAATCGAAATTAGGTTGTTGTATGGAAAACTTTTTTAGTTGACGAGATATCTTCTCGAAATTTAGTATAAATTATTATTCAAGGTAGAGGTACAATCTCCGAACAATTCATTCAGATCAGACAACTATAGCGTATAGCTGTCATATAAACTGAACGATCAAAATAAAGTTTTTATGATTTTGCTTTTTCTGTCAACTCCGCAAAACTGTAATTTAATTTCTTTAAACGCATTTTCTCCTTGTAGAAGTCACCAATTAGTACTGGCTACCACCACGCAGCCGCCACTTGAGCCCACTTCACAACTTGCGATTCTCATTTTATTCAACATTTCTTGCCTATTTCATTAACATAATTTATTTTCAAGTATTTATTTATTTATTCATACATTTCTACGCACAGCGCAGCGCACAGTTCATTTGCTTTTTGCGCTGAACTTGCGACGCTCATCACTGCCTTTACACGCTTACATACAGACATACGCACAAAAATTTGCATATTATGCTTATTAATAACTGCTGCGATTTCCAGCTGTCAGCAAAAATTGTGCTTTGTATTTTTTACTAGTTATACGCAAACGTTTTGTTGGTTTTGTTGTTGTAATTTGTCTCATATTTTGTTTCACTAATAAATATAAACAGTTGCTGATTGGTGTTTTGATGGGTTATTTATCGAAATGTGATGATTTATAGTTGCATTTGCATGTTTTTATATATGTACATATGTATATATATATCTATATTTATATGTATATTTGTATGTGTGTGTGAATGGCGACCGTAATTGGAAACCAATCAACAAGTCTTTAATAATATTTTTGAGCTTCGTCGCTATTATTGTTGTTAGTCCAACGTGTGTTAAGTCCAATTTGTCAACATTGTTTTTGCTGGAAAAATTTATTAATTTTTTATTCATTTAATGTTTTTTTTAATTGAAAACTAAGCAGCTCAAATTAATTGAGTGTCAAGCGCTTTTATTGCCAATTCAAGCTTGTCTGAGCTTCTGTGGGCTTCTGATTTGCTACTATTGTCTTAAGCTGGCATTCAGCGGAGTTATGTCATTGTCAAGTTCGGCGCAGGTCAAATTAATTTTCAATTTATGCCTTGGCAACTCGTCCGATTCAGTGCGGTGTTAGTGCTGGCATATTGCATGAAGTGGCAACCCTGCATCACTGAAAAGTTAAATTGCTCCAGCGCGGAAGATCCTTACTATCAACCCTTTGTATTGATATATGCATAAACATACATATTTACATGATGATTTTTTTTTTTCATTCCACCTCTTAGTGCCTTTTAAGCCGCCACTCAGGCATTCAGCAGTTAGTGAATTGCTTCAATTTCATAATTATTTTATGCATTCATATGCCAGGCAGTGCATTCATAATTATTCATAACTACTGCCGTTTGTCGAGCTCAGTCTGCCAGCGGCTCAACGATCCAGCGGCTGTCCGTCACACGTTGCCTTGCAACTGCACGCAGTAAAGGCAGCGTTTCTCCGCCCCATATTTGCCTATGCCTCTTGTGGGTTAGGTGCAAAGTGGGGCCGTGGTAGTGTGCGTATATTTTCGCGCGTGTATGTGTGTGTATTTGTGGAGCGTTTATTGGTGCTAGTTGCGCGAAATCGCCGACATTTCCCACGGCTTTGTGGAGCGCATTGAGTGAAATCACTGGCGCAGATACGAGTAAAGCTCATTGCGGCTCAGCTCGGAGCGCAGCAGGACACGGAACGCGGATGTGTTTAAACTGAGGTATAAGCATAGTGGGGATTTTGTGAAATTTTTGACTTAAAATGACAAAAAGGGTTATATTTGCTGAACTTTGATTGCTCTGCTCTGATTGATTCTGTTTACTAATGACGATCCGATGCACGTCAATATAATAATACTTCATATTGATCTTTATTTCATCGAATTGTGATAGCAATTTAATTAAAACCAATCTAAAGGCAGAGTTCGTGCATTGAAACTATTCTTGCCTACAAACAGGAACAATGAGTTCTCAAAGCTGATCATGGCAGGTCAATTCAAAACAGCCTGGCCTCGTGCAAGGATAATACAGTGATTATTGCGACCCTCCAACTGTTCGACACAATTTTTTTAGTACGATTTGGTCAATGCTTCGAAATACTTAGGTATCAGTTTCGGCAATCCTTATCGACAAAAACTTCTTTCCAGCGTGCGTTCTTTTGAAATATGAGAACAGAAAATAGTCGCTGGAGATCAGAACTAGAGAATGCGGTGGATGCGCCAGCAACGCGAAGCTCAATTTATGGATTTTTGCCATATTTTTCACCTTGCCAGCCGCCTGTTGCGTTATTCAACGCTTTGGAGCGGATTCATCGTGTGCGTTCCCTTTGATTGTCTATCGATTAGACTTTGAAGTGATATGATGTCAACTATAGACTCAAAATCGGGTTTATTACGTCGGATCATCTCCACATACTGCTTCGAATCATCAACTCGTCCTTATCGGCTATGAGATTACTACTCGCGCAAACACATCGTGAGAGCCGTTTAGAACCAGCGCCATTTAATCAACCAGCAACTTGGTTCACTTTCTGGCAAAACACACTGTACCTCGGCATTACGACGTGTGACGTAACTGCAACGTCGGCGCTAGAAGTATCTTAATCATAACTCAGTCATAGCCAGATATTTCGCACGCTCTGCTGCCGCTGCGACCGCGGATTTAAATGTTTGGTTGCAGCGCTGGCATGCCAAAAGCTATCGTAGTTGTTGTTGCGTGCATTTTCAATATCAGCCATTGTTGTACTTGCTACGCTATTTGCTCTTGTTGTTAATGTTATTGTTGTTGCTACTGCTATTATTACAATTGCTGCCGCGGAGTGCATGTGCTGTGAACTTTTTCGCGAAATTATTTCCAACATTTACATTGCAATGGCAGCGGTGACTTAACAAATGCACGCACACATACACACACACATACGCACATTGGCACAGCGCTCACAAACGCATTGCACAAATTCGCTTATGAAGTGATATCCGTCGATGCAACCGCCCTCAACAGCCACTGTTGCAACTTTATATGCAACAAAACGCCGCGGAATGGACTTTTCCACAAGCAAACGGTCTCCTCTTGCAACTTGCCTCGCGCGCCTTCACCATCTTCACACAGCGCGGTGTAACGCTGGCTCAGCTCAGCTCTCAGCTGGCAGTGGCATTTCTTAATTTCATTTTATATTCACAGCGACCAATTCAGCGCGTTCATATGCATATAATATGCGTGCGGCAAATGCGTTGGTGTGTACCGCGGCAAGTTGAAGTGTGTGTGTGTAGTTATGTATGTAAGACTTTTGCGTTGCATTTTTTATTTCATTTCAGTTCGTTTCATTGCTTTTGCAGCGCACATCAATTTTTTTGCTTACGAATTCGCACTCACATGCATACGCGCGCGCATTCACACAAACACTTGCATATCCGTGTTGTTGCATAAAGGTATACACAGGTAAATTTATATGCTTTTATGTAGCACACAGCGTTTTTTCATCTGCCATACATTTTAAGTACTCACAGTATCTGTGTATATCTACCCTGCCGCTGCGCCCCAGCGAAATAATATTGCAGCTCCCTTGCGATTTTTTCACTCAGCATTGCTGCATTGCTATGCCACTTTTTATGCATGCAACAAATGTTTTTCTATTCATTTGTTGCATGCGCGCTCCTCGTACACACGACACTGCCGAAAGCGCCGCGCGCGCTCTTGCACAGCCAGCCGCTGCCATCCGGCAAGTGTTCCGCCATTTTCAGCTGCCGCATAAAAATTATGAAATGCGAAGATTAGGCGCCATTGTCAGTTCCCTTTTTGCATGTTGTAAATTTCCAAAGTGCGCGCACTTTTCCGTGCTCTCGCGCGCACACTCCCACACACACCTGCATATTCATAGCCGCCTGCATGCACTCGCAGCATTTATGCATTCCACTTGATTTTATTCGTTTTCGCTGCCTTTGTCTGTCACTTGTTCGGCCGCGTTTGTTACCTTTTCCACGCCACGCCACGCGACTTGCTGCTTAATTCGTTGACGCATTTACTTAATTTTATGCACTACATTTAGTCACATAAAAAATCCCATTTGTGTACAATAAAATCATCTTCAAGTGCTTCTACTTTCACTTGTTTCTGCCAAAGTGCACTAGATATTCTATTTTTACCGTTTTTGTTGCTATAAAGAACACATGGAGCCCTCTAAAAGCTGCACTCATAAAAGCGCAGTGCATTTGACTATATTTTCACGAGAAGAGGTCAAAAGGTCACGGTCGCAAATATGGATTATGGAGATAAAACGAGCTTTATACTTAAATGCAGAATTTTGTAGAGTGATCGAAAATGGGTAACATGGAGGGATTAGTTAGGCTTAAAATTCAAAACAGTAGTGATGCACCCTCACCTCAAAGCTGATGTATTAATATATTGTTTTTGGTTGGTTAGTAGAAAAGGGAGGCGCTTAAGCGGCGGACCGCAAGCAACCGCAGGCCAGCGTTATGCCCATTGTGTTTCCGGCAGGTAACCAATTGAAGAGTTATCCAGCAACTCTGTAGATTTGGTACAAGTCCTGATCCTTTTCCACACCAGCTGCTCCATATCTCTTAAGTTGGAGTATTGGGAGTCGTGGAATATGTCCCTTCTCATCCGACAGAAGGCTAAGCATACGCATAGAGAAAGTTCCAGCGGTAGGTGGCCTGTAAAGACCTCTACAATGTTTCTAAGCTAAATTTTGCCTAAAAATATAAGCTTTTTGGTCTGTCCACCACCTATCACTACCTCAAAATAGCTTTGTGGTATTCCCTGTGTTGCTTTTCAAGGGCTGAGGTGTTCCTCTAGGGTTCACTGCTTAAAACAGCTCACGAATGGCCTGGGGCAGCTTAAGGAAATTGGGTCTCCAGCTAACTCTGAGCGGGGCAGCTCGCTGGCGTTTTCATTTCTTTCTATTCCTTTATGACCAGGCCCAGATAATATTAACTGTTTCTTCTTAATGAGACTTTGTATTGGCCCTATGCATGGCCTTAATTGTCGCTTGCCTATCCACTAGAATGTTTATGGACTTGCTGGTTACAGCAGAAGCCCACTATGGATTGTATGGATTACTACAGAATAATTCCGCTCCTATTCCTCTTTCACCCTGATATATTTTTCAGTGAATATGTAGATTTCGCTTACAGGACTGGCAATCACTGAAACACTGGCTCAATTTTTTATGCTAGGAAAGGAATAGGATGAGCTTACTTCCTCGTGGGATCCATTTACTCGATCGCATTGCCAGCTTAATCCGAGTTAATTATTTTCTTTAGTATAGATATATTTCCTGCCGTTGGTTTCTAGCGACAAGAAAATGCATAAAGTGGATTAGTTGACCAAGGTTGACTCATTGACTCATCTTGGAAAGATTTAATACTATGCTCACCTCAGAGACGGACTTAGATATCTTTCCTTTACCTTTCATTGGAGCATAGGGCCTCTATGGGAAAGCAAAAGGGAATGTCTGGTTGAGTTTGATGAAAATTTTGAAGAATATAGTACAAGATCTTATGAAATTCAAGCCCTGCTGGACGAACGGATATCGGAGATAATTTTAGGAATGTATTCTTAAACCTAGTCAGACCGATATTGTCTAGTGTGCGAATTACTGAGGCATACGAGTATTTCGGAATGAATCGCAGGTACTGAAACTTATACATATGTATGTAATATGGCTTGAGGCATCACTAAGATGAAGTGCTGTTGTACCTTTAATTTTTGTCAAGAATCATATCTTAGAATATCTTTTGTGGGCTTAAAATCTTTAACTACACATTTAGCATTTCAAGATTAAACCTTTTCCACTCTTAATTGTGTCAAGAACTTCGTCTACACTTAGGAGGTTTATGTCTAGACATAATGTTTGCTTCAGAATATGTACAACATTTTTTTTTTTTTTGGCTTGTGTCCAATCTAATACCACTCAATCAGTCGATTTTTCATACGAAAGCCGCAAAAATGTATTATATGTATAAATAGCCACATCAAACTGTAGTGTGCTTTAGGGCGCTGGCACTATGTCAATTTGTTTTCAACAATTTCAAGTGAAGTGCGTCGCTGCCGGAATTAAATTTTTATGTTGTTGACATTTTCATAACCGACGCATTTATCGCCGCTTTTATATTGTTGCGTATTTTGACATATTATGTCATGCGTGTGGCATGCAACAAAAATATGTGAGATTATGTTATGTATGCATGTATGCGTCGTCGCGCTGGAAAAGGTATATAAAAATAGTTGCGATTGCTCTATTGCGTACGGCGAGTGGAAGAATATGCGGAAAATTGAATTACATATTGTCTACATAAGCCTGTGCTGGGTCGAATATTAGGCATGCTCTTAAATGTGTGGAATTTTTAAATGGTTCTTTTAGTTTCATATAAAAATTCTACTTTTTTGTACATTAAGGTTACTTCCAGTGAAAGTTCGACATTTTTTTTTCTTAAATTTTTTAATAAAAAAAATTTTGGTAAAAAAATAATAAAGGTAAAAATAAAAATTTTGTAAAATAATCAACAAAAATTTTTTTTAAAAAATTTACTTAAAATTTTTTTATTTAAATAATTTATCCTCGCCCCTTAAGGACCACCGTAATTTGCTTTTTGAACTGCTTCTACGTAAGGTTCTTTCATATAAAGAAGAAAAGAATTGATATTCTAGTATTTAGTTTAAAAGAATTATATTTCTTGAAAAGGACACCCTTAAAGAACATATATAATTTCTTTTACGTAAGTTTCTTTAACATAAAATAAAAAAAAGTTCTTAATAAATGGTTTAGTAAAACTATTTTTAACCATCGAGTGGCCGCCCTAAAGTATTTTATAATTTTTCTAATGTAAAGTTTGTTTGTAAATATTGTAGAAATAGTTTATTACCTTAGAAATTTTTAATTAAATATGGCAATATTTCCTACCACAATGGGACCACCCTAATAAAATTTTATAATTTCTTTGACATAAAGTTTTTTCATAAACAATTGAGAAAATAAAAATTGTGTTTTAACAAATGGTTTAGTAAAATTTTTTTCACCATTAAATAACCACCCTAATGCGATTTTATAAATTTCGTGTTATAATGTTTTCTCTCATACAAATTAGAAAAACATTTATTACCTTAAAGAACTTTAATTATGTGTGGTAATTTTTTCTCACCACAAAAATGACCACCCTAATGGAATTTTATAGTTTCTTTACACTACATTTTTCATATATAATTCAAAGAAATACTTTCCACCAGCAATGAAAAACATTTTTTACCATAAAGGGAAAAAAGCAGACCACCCTAATGTGATTTTCTAATTTCTTTAAGGTAACATTTTTTCGTATACTATTTAGATAAAAATACAAACATACTTTTAGATTAAATAAGTTCTCTTTCTCATGAAAGGACCGCCCTAATGGTCTTAAAAGCATTTGTGCATTAAAAGTAATCACATATGTATTAAACAAGTACAGAAATATTTTGCGTGTTTTTCCCGACTTGTTTTTATCCGACAAATGAATGTGAAAATTGCATGCGATAAATACGTAGCGGTGACAAGTAGAACAACAACAGTGAGTAACAAAAATCAGCTGGACATAACAAGCACAGGCATATATTACATACACGTACATATGTATATTTGCATGCATGTTTGTTGATATGTCAGCTTATACACACATGTAAGTATATATTCAAATTAAATAAACTAGATTACTTTTGCTTTGCTTACGGCGGCAACAACAATAGCAACAGCAACACAAATTGAGTGAAACAAAAAGCCATGCCACTGTGTATGTGTTGCACACAAACATTTGCACACCCATTGTCGGGCAAGTAAGTATCAACAACAACAATGCAAACAATGCAATTTACCATTGTTGTTGTTTATGTTGTTGCTGCTGTTGCTGGTATTGCCTGTGGGCACCGCCGGCGGTTCGATTACGCAAAATGGCAGCTTATTTGCATTTCAGCTCAACATATGCGAAATCAACAACAGCAGCTACAACAACAATAGCAATAGCAACAAGAACACAACAATGGTGCCACACACCGGCGGCAATAGCAGCAACAAGTAAACGGGCGGCATAACGAGAACGATGGCAATTGCATTTTTGTTGTTGTTGTTGCTGCTGCTGCAGTTGCGCTAGAAATGCCATAGTGCAAACTAGCTAAAGCTAATGCCGCATTCACACCAGCCGAATGACAGTGCGAACACACAAACACATTTCAGCGCCGTTCCATATGCATGTGTGTGTGTGAGCTAAATAAACAAATAGAAATGCGTTTGTTTGTGTGTGCGTATGTACAATGTGCTGCATGTATGGGTGGCGACGTTGAAGACAAAGTCGATATGCAAACATGGTCACTGCAACTAAGCGCCGCGCCAAGAACAACAAAAACCACACAAAAATTGTTTGCCAGCAAAATAACAGTGGAAACGAACGACAATAATGCCAACAACCGGCAGCAAAGTAAGTAAGACCAATCTAAATAGCGCGCACAACTGTTGCAAATGCCGCGAAAGAGGCGCTGACGGTGGTGACGACGGAAATAACAACAACAATAGCAAAGCAACTATTTTTTTTAGCGCAGAAAAAAGTTCTAAGGCAACAACAATTGTCACTGCAAAAACTCAGCAAAGCAGCTAATACGCATTGCGCTTACTATTTCACCAAAAACAACAATAGCAACAAACACTGCTGTTGCCATATGCACCCTCGCAGCTTTAATGTGCTTTAGTGCCCTTCTTTATCGCTTTCGTTTTTTTTACACATTTATTCGCTGCTTGCGCTTACCTGCTGTGTCTTCCGTTATCATTTTCAATTTTTTTTTAAATTTTTTTTTTTTGCATTTTTTGCCCTACAAATGTCATATTTGCATTTTAATTTAACTTTTTTCCGTCTCAATTAAATTGCCAGCATTATTGGCCAACTTTTGTCATCGACATTGTCATTATCGCGCAAGTCCATTGGGAAATTACGATGTCGCGTACATCGAGGGCCTGCAGCGGCGCTTAGCAGGTGGCACATGTGGTTACAGCTGCATGAGAAACCGCGATAGCGCTTTAAAAGCGGGCGGGAAAAATGTTGAAAGCAGGAAAAAGCAGCATAATTTAAAAATCGATTAGTAAGAGAAAAGAATGAGATAACACAGGTATTTATATGTATATTATTATTTGTTTACCAGGGTATCAACAGCTTCAGCATATAAGTACATACAAACATATGTACATATGTATGTATATCACCTCTGCCTTACTATGTTCACAGCTTTAGACCTCTAATTATACATTCGAAGTATTGAATATCGTTAGCCACAACTTTTTCGCAAATCATCTTTAGTGTAGAGCTGCTTAGTCGAAGAGACCGATACCCATATCGTCGTCTTCCTCGGACTCCAACTCCTCCTTTTTGTTTCTTCCTTCTTTTCGGCAGCGACGTCAGTACCAGCAGCTGAGATAGAGGCAACAGCAGCAGCAACAAACTTGCTGAGGTCCTTGATTGTAGCAGCCTTGAAATCGACTTCGATGCATCTAACAGATTCTTGAAACCATTGACAACATTGTGTGGTGTTGAAGCAATAGTTGGATATCCAATCTGTATTATGCCATTTTTCGATGTCGTCTGGTGAGTGGAACTGCTTTTGAATCAGAGCATGTACCATCGAACGGCACAAATAATGATCGGACGATGTAATATCTGGTGAATATAGCGGGTAGGGGAGGGCTTCCAATTAAAGCGTTTCATTGCCAGGCAACAGTATCACTTTTTTGTGCCTATCCTCTTTTTGAGGCAGCTTTTCGCGCAGTACTTGGCTCTATCGCAGCAATCGAAGTCGATACCGTTCCACATTAAAGGTTTCGTTTGGTTTCAGTAGCTCATAATAAATAACCCAGCCTGGTCCTATCAAAAACACAGCCAGCATAACATTCGCAGCGTGAATACTCGGCCGAGGCGACGACGTTAAAGCAAGGCAGGACAGTACACAACACTTTATTTCCTTTGGATTGGTGTAATGAGTGTACTTTTTATTACCCGTTATGATTCTATAAAGAAATTACACTTTTCATCAGAACTTTATGGTTCTATGAAGAAAATACTTTCTGTTTTGCAGTAAAAGGTTTCAATTGAAAAACGGTTCTTTGTTTCTGATCGTAAGGAACCCAATCTCATTGTTTCTGAATCATTACCAGTGCATGTAGTTACTCTGAAATGGCTTGGCTGATGACTCTCAATGCTAAAGCAAGCTCTTTTTGCCTTTTCACAGGTCCTCATCAAACAATTTCTCCAATTTATCTCAATAATATCGAAATCGCTGTCTTTGAAGCGAGGAAACCAATTACGGCATTTTGCTTCACTTCAGGCAGCAGCTCGGAAAACTTTTTGGAATTCCCGATAAGCTTCAGTCGCCGATTTCTGTGACTGAAAGAGGCAAATCAACACTCTCCGCTAATGACGATTATTTATGCTGGACAAAAATCTTTTAAAAACTGCTAAATATCGCAATACACCTTCAGCTCGCTCTAAAATTATCTCTATTAGACAAAAGTCTTTTTATAGATACAAACATTGTCGCATCATTTCATTATAAAGACATTTTAGTTTGAACCACTAACAAAAGAGAAATCAGATGAGGAATACCTGATGTACATATATTCGATCTAGATTTGATATGTGGATAAAAACTTTCCGGGTTCCCGACAAGCTCTTATATGGTACTCTGGAATGGCTTATGGCCAGCTATATTAACTTAATCTGAACGTTTGTAGTTTTGAACCTTCATTTCCAAACGAATAGTTTCACATCGTGCGATCTAAAAAAGATCTGTGGTAGCTGTAAAATCTGCGCTCAAATTCTCGTCAGGTTAGTGCAGTTAAACGATATCCTGGACTCTAACAAACGGTAAAGAGGTATTGGTGTAGTTGGAGAAGGTAAAATTGGATTTCATTCTCCTGGCCTGATAAGGGCTCTGTAATTCTCAGGTGATTTATGAAAAACTTGACTTAAATATGTTTCAAGGGGAGTTGTTGTTAGTCGCTGCGTCAATATCAAAGCATGAGGTCATTATTGATTAAATAGAGAAAATAATAGTTAAATTAAATATAACAGTGAAATTATTAAGCGGAATTTTCACACAGTCACATACATATTTATATATACATACGTATGTCATTGGTATGTATGTGTCCATATACACAAGATATTTAAAAATCTCTTCATTCATGTGTTCCATGCACAGATGAGCACTCGCTGCAACGAGTTCGTGACATTCCAATGATTTGAAATGTAAATAATAATAAACTATTATAATGAATTTCGAATGCTGCAACAAAAACGCAAAATATTTTGCAACAAATGAAAAAACAACAAGAACATTAAAGATGATATTACATGCAGTAAATTCTATGAATTTTAAAATTTATGCAAGCTAAGGGCATATTCACACAAATATTTACAACAAACAATGTTATGTTGTAAATATGATTGTTTAGACAACAAGTTGTTGATGCATGCAACATTGATATGTTGCAAGTGTAAAATGCAAGCTGGTGGCATATGTTGCCTATGCATTCATTTCCAATGAATGTGATGATTGCTGTCGGATGTGGATTATATACAGATATTTATAGGTATATGTATATAACGGTAAATATAAAACGTGTGCCATTAAGTAAGTTAATTGCTGGCGGGAAATCGATACGGATAATTTTGAGTGCCAGAAATTGTTAAGAGCTGCTCTATGGGGATGAATGACAAGTTTTCGCAGAAACGATAATTTTATTTTCTCGTAGGAGCCATTTTTTATTGAAGGTGTGTGGATTCTGCGTCGTAAGGTACATCGGTAATTATTTTTGGAGACATGCGGTAGTGAAAAATTGTTTGGAAGCGTAAGTGGAGGTATTTTGCAGCCAAAGCTGACGAAATTTTTTTCGAAGTAAACTTTCGAGGTGGCATATTTTGCTTCTAGATCGAAACCGGAGGCCATAGAGAATATTAAAATCAAAAACAGAACTTTTAAGCATTTCCGGACTTTTCGAGTACATAATAATACATTGACGAAATCTTGATATACAACTTAAAGGGAACAGGAATTAGTCGTGTGAGTATCTACTTAAATCTGTCCTACATCGTTGTTATTAGATCGAATTTTGTTTTTGGTCGGTTAACAGCCCATTCAATAGTATCTATACCTTGTACTTACCGCACTGTTGGTGACTGGACTGTGTCATCCTTGTTTTCTTGTAGTGGTCTGTATGCTCACAGGGATTAGGTTAGGTCATAAGTTTAATACAAAATCGATGAATTTCACTTGGACAGATATTTGTAGTTCGTTTTATCCAAGAGCTTCTAAATGTGGATCATTAAATCCTTATATGTATGTATATCGGCGAAGCGTTTTAAGCTTACCACAAATTTACAGCTTGGGCAAAACGTGACCGACACCCGCAACGCATGTCAACCTATTGAACAGTGTATAGTCGCAATACCAGGGTCTGATAATTGCTAAGAGTCGGTGGTTCGAATGATCTCTTACGGCTTACTCTGGGCCAAGAAAATCTCGCAGTCGCAGAAGCTTCGTTCGTTGACTAGCGCCGGCTGAGTTCGTTAGAGGTCGAAGGGACCAACGCTAGAACGTAAGCAGACATCGGAAAACCGAACCGACTATAAACGGATGACATTTGGGAAAAGATGGGCTTTCCCAACTGAAGCTCTAACTAGTATGCCGCCCATGGACAGCCAACGACACAAAATCGATTAATCTCACTTGGACAGATATTCGTAGCTATTTGTCCAGCTATCAGAGGCGTCTGTAAAGAAAGAGGAGAGAACTAAAAGCATCACAATGTGGCAGACTTCAACCAAAGAACGGTGGACCCACAGATTAGTCCCGTACATCCATCCGTGGGTTAATAAACTACATGGGAAGCTAAACTTTCATCACAAGCCAAATCCTTTGGTTCTGTGGTTAGATTAGGTTTAGCGGATCCGGCTTTCGATGCTTCCTCCTACTATTAAGCACTCCCTAGCCAGCTCATCGGCCTTGCAGTTTTCGAAAAATTCGCTGTGACCGGATGCCCATACGAGTCTACAATGGAAGAAGCTTGATGCTTTTTCTGATGAGGTCATGTACTCCTTCACTAGTTTGGAACACACAATCAGCGAGTTTAGAGCCAGTATAGCCGCTCGGTTTTGTAATAAAAGCATAATTATCGAGTATTCGTAAATCAGCTAGAGAGAACCATATATATACTTATATACAAGTATGAAGTGTCTGGGTTCCCATTACCAAAATGTTTTATTTGCACTTTTTTACGAATTTCCTCCTGGGTTTTCCCCCAAATTAATATTTTACCTGAGGAAACCGTTAACTTCTGCCGCCACAGGCTTTTCCATAGCAAAAATGAACTTCCAAAAATTTATAACCCCATTGTATGCATGAAAATATGCAATTAAATTTCAGATAAACTGCTTGTTGACTAAGCAAATAACAAATAAATATGTGAATAAGCATATTTCATGCGAATATGTAGTTGAAAATAAAAACAAAACTATTGAGTGTCTCTACAGCCGAAAAAATCATTGTAAAATATGCTTACAACTGAATATGTACATATGTATGTATATGAAAGTGGATGTGCATATATACATATGTGCGTGTGTGAGTCCAGTTTGAAAAATATTACAGTTATGGAAAATGCATTGTAAAACTCTGCTCGAATATGCAAATAATTAAAACGCTTACTTATTGTAAAATCACATACTCACATACACACAAACGCATGCATATGCATTTGCAAATTCGTGTAGTTTTTGTTGTTGTTTTCGTCAATGTTTATTTTGTTTATTTTATTTAGTTTAGTGCAGTTTATTTAGAGTATATGATTTTATTATTTAAATCACTTAGTTCACACACACACATACAGACTGCTGTTACCAACACACATACACATACAGACCCGCATATGCTGGCGGGAAATAAGAGAGATTTTCAGCGCTGAAATTATTATTTATTTATCTATCGACTCATCTGCGCATATGCGCTTGTATTTATTGCCATTTATTTGCTGTTTTCGTTGTTGTTGCTTTTTGCATACATGTAAAGTTTCAAGGTTTTTGTTTGTGTGTTATCGCTTAATCAAGTGCAACATCCCAATTGCAACAGCGGATTATGTTTACAAGCCTTTTGCACTGTTTATCGATAAATATTTGTGATTTTTGCGAGCTTCCTGTTTTTTCGAAACACTGGCGTATCGAAATACACACACACACACACTTACATATACAATAATATATGAATGTAAACAGTTATGTGCGCAAAATATTTATTAAATTTGATAGTTAATGCAACTTCTGCCAAATTTCGCTTTTTTACATATTGTTGTTGTTGACTTTTGTGCTTTACTGCCTAGCTTAGTTAGGGTGATGAGCAGCGCTGCTACGGTGAAATCCGATATTAAACGCCGCTCAGCTCATGTGAAGTGTGAAATTGTGAGATTGCAACATTTTGATTTGAACGGAAATCACAGAAAAAACTGTTATAATAAATAAATAGGATTAATAAATGATAAAATGTTATTAAAATATGTGTGGGAAATGGCGTGAAGTATTTAGCTACATAAGTATGTATAAACCACAAGCCAGAGGACCTTAAGCCGATTTGCAGTGATTCAGTGGCAAGGTGATTAGGTTTACTTTATGAGTATGAATTGGTTGGAAAAAATAATTTTGCACATAAAAACAACAAAAAGTAGTATAAAGGTAGTAGAAAAGTAGTAGAAAGGCAATAAAAAAGGTAGTATTAAAGTAGTAGAAAGATAATAGAAAGGTAGTACAAAAGTAGTAGAAAGGCAATAAAAAAGGTAGTATTAAAGTAGTAGGAAGGTAGTAGAAAAGTAGTAAAACTTTGATTGTGATGTCGGTGGCAACACGAAATCACTATGCGCTGTTGCTGAATTTTCTCAGCAAGTTGTAAATGAAACTAAAGTAAAAGTGAAAGGTTAGAAAATTTGGAAAGAGAAAAAAATTAGTTTACCACATAAGTACTTATATATGAGAGTAGCATAACTTTAGTTATTTGCTGCCGATAAACAACAATTTGAACACATCTAATAGCCATGGGGGTTCTTCAAGAGTATGCTTTGCTCTCGAAACCTTCTGTTAGTCGCTACAACTTTTCATTGCATTTTCGCGCATTAGCCCTGTCGGCCAGCGTGTCAAGCTCTTCGTACGCACGCATTTCAATCTTTCTCTTTTTCTGTTTGCAAGTGCGTCAGTGTCAGCCAGGTAGCTTGGTGAAGTTTTCCATGCTGGAATCCAGTACTACATATATATATAGCCATATTTCGGGCCTCGACGAAATCGATCAGCCACAACCCTTTTGGGGATGTTTCATCATGAAGGCTTAATATACCGACCATTGTGTCAAAGTTACTTTCTTTGATTACACTGGCCAAGCACGATTTTCACCGCGTATAGGTGCGCTTCAAGCTTTGATAGAAGATATCTTTAGTCACTTCGTCCTTCTCTTCCATCGTGTTATAGGTTCAATTCAGGGATATGTTAAAAAATTTCGCTTTGATGAGGGTTGTGGCTAGACGTTCATCCACCGGGGTGAATGACAGTACTTGGCGACGGAGTCTCTCTTCCACCACGAATTCTATACCGAAATTGCGGTCCTTTATATGGTTACTGTAGTAAATACCACAAAGACTTACTCGCCTCAGTTTTTGTTCAGTCCATCGCACTTCTTGAACGGCGGTGATGTCAGTCTTTATTTTAACGAGAACATCAACCAGCTGGGCAGCGTCATCTTCCCAATTAAAGGACCAGACATTCCAGGTGCTGCTCTTAAATCGTAATCCCCAATGCGTTTGCCATGGTCGTAATCAAAAGGGGGTCTCTCATCCGAGGCTGTGTTACCTTTTCATTAAAGGTGTTTTTTGCATGGCGGTTTCCAAACTCCGCGCACAACCCTGTGGAGGGATCTTAAGCCTTCTCACTTTAGGTGGCCTTTAAATGGATGGTTTTTGCCTACCAAGAGATTATGATCTAAGACTGGAAGTCATGAGCTGCTTGGGCCATACACCTTTAAATAAGTATAAAAGGAGATCGAAATATATGTACATATACATACATATCTGAACTCAGTTGCTTATAAACACTTGCACCTAATGCATTTTAATGGATTTTCGTTGCCGGCGTTGTTTGTGTATATTCACACTGGCCTTAAAATAGAAATACATTTCGGTTTGTATGGGTGCAAGTGTAACGGGAATTGATAAAATTGCATATTTTATGACAGAATAACAAAATATTGTGCTTCACTCTAGATACATACATTCAAACATATACATATGCATCCATATTTATTTGTGTATATGTGTATGTAAATATGCTTGCAAGTCGTCAGTCATGCCATTTTAGCAACAGATACTTTGAAATAAATAAAATAAGAATCGCGAGCTCTACAAAGAAAAAGTGCAAAAAAGCGCAAAGAAATGGCACATGAATAAAAAGTGAGCTAAACTAATAGAAAATCAATATTGTGAGCTTACTAACACATATTTGTTTACATACATACATACATGTATACGTATAAATGTATTTTACTAAGGTTGTTGTGGTAGTTTTATACCCTTAACAGGCTTTATTAAGTTTGCCAAGAAGTTTAACACGAAGTTTGTAACGCTCTGAAAGAAACGGAGACCCAAAAAAAAAAATTATACATACATAGGTACATGCATATATGTATATATAGAGACAATTAGTGTAGAGATCTGGGTCGATTTAGACATGCTCAACAGTCGGTCTATCTTTCCAGTTTTTGAGTTATGAAACTGAAATTTTACACTCGTTATTTTCTCCACAAAAAGCTGCAGATTTGTTGGAGTCGCCGATATTGGTCCATTATAACATATATGTATGTATGTATGTGGCTGTCATATAAACTGAGCTATTAAAACCAAGTGCTTAATTGGAAAACTTTTTCATTTGAAGAGATATCGTCATGAAATTTGGCAAGATTTATTTTCTAAGGTAATATTGCAATATTTGAAGAAATTGTTCAGATTGGATCACTATAGCATATAGCTGTCATACAAACTGAGCTATCAAAATCCAGTGCTTATATGGAAAACTTTTTCATTTAGTTAGGTATCTTCACAAAATTTGGCATAAACTGTTTTCAAGAGCAACACTGCAATATACGAAGAAATTTTTTAGATCGGATAACTATAGCATATAGCTGCCATACAAACTGAGCTATCAAAATCCAGTGCTTGTATGGAAAACTTTCTCATTTGAAGAGATATCGTCATGAAAGTTGGTAAAGATTGTTGCCAAGAGCAGCAGTGCAATCTCTGTGGAAATTGTTGAGATCGGTTCACTATAGCATATAGCTGCCATACAAACCGAGCGATCAAAGTCAAGTCCTTGTATGATAATCATTTTTATTTGTGAAGGGTATTATAGAAATGGTGCAAAATAAGTTACCCTTTTTGTTGTTTTTGCTTTAAAAGTGGGCAAAAAGTGTCAAGCACTCAATATACATATGTATATATATATGTATGTCTATAAATATCTATGTATGTATGTGTACATGAATGCATGCCGATATGTGGATCAATGGCTACATTAAGCATGCAACGAGCTTTGACATATATTTAACATGTTTGTTGTAAACTTTATATGTCGTAGCAGCATATTACATGCATACACAACACCAATACTATTTATATATTTTTATATTTACGTACATATATACATATATATATATAAATGAATGCTTTGACCCAGCAAATTTTACACTACAAACTTAGTATATTATAAAAATCTATATACAAACATATGTATGTATGTATGTATGTACATACATATGTATATACTACATATTTTCGCACATTTCTGCTTTCATATATGCACATAGATGTATATGTATATGTACATATATATATGCATATGCGCTAAATATATCTGTGTACTACAATAAACACAAAAATACATGTAAATATGCATATGTGTGTGTGTGGGCATTTGCATAGCCGCCGCTTTGTAGTATTTTAATATTTATGCCAGCTGGCATAACCGGTTTAGTGTCTGTTTTTATCGTGTTTTTTGTTGCTATTGTTGTTTGTCCACCTTTTTGCCTTTACGCTGTGTGGCATTTTTCGTTAAAATAGAATAAAAAGCGTTAAAAAATAGAAGAAATAAATAAATATGAAAGCGAGCGCTACATTTAATGCACTAAAAACCCTTTTTGCATATCAGTCACACATTTTAAACATACATAAAACATAAGCGCACACACACACCTGCATGTAAGGCACAGGTACAACAATAGTTTGTTTGAAAAAGAATACCCACGAGTGTCCTGCAACCCCATTGCGCTGTTGCAACATGCCAAATATGCGCATTCTTCGCTGCATATAGCGGAGTATGAATGCCTCCGCACGTGTGTGCGTGTGTGTTTATGTTTGTGTGCGGATATGCAATCGTAAAGTGTATTGAAATGGCATTTATGCATTTATGCAAATTGAAATAATTACACTTATGCCGCTTTAAAATACAGCTATTAAAAATTGCAGTGGCACCCAAACACACATACACACACAAACCTATACATACATACATATACATATGCAAATAACCACACACTCCCTACTATTAGTACGTGCATTATAGCAAATTTAATTTTTATTTTCAAGCAGAAGCAAAATTGCGCGCTTCGAAGCCTAAGTAACGGCGCCGCGGTCGGTTATTAAAGTAATAAATTAAAGAGCCCTTATGCATTTCATAACATATGTATGTAGCTATAACGCTACAAAGATATGCGGCGGGTGTTGTCATAGTCATAAGGGACATGTGTGTCAGTTGGAAATGGCGGCTTATTCTAAGGAGAAAACTTTCGGTTTTAAGCTAATACATTCGATAATAATATATCATCATTTTATGCGTTAATGCATTAATATGTCACAAAATGAGCTTGACTATAATTATTAGCAGAAGTTACATCACGCTAGGAGTGTTAGTAAAAGGCTGCCTAAGGTATTTGAAACTGTGATGGAAAATTATTATTGAAGTATAAAAATTATAAAAGTATTTTATTTTAGGCTCCCGGAAAGAAAAACTTGTAGTAACTTCTTCTGAGTCATCTTCCTAGCCGCCTTGTCAATTGAAAAGTTCCGCGCTTACCATAATAAACAAATTTTTTTGGAAAATTCGTTTTTTTTTCCATTCAACACAGTTTCCTTCAAGGGTGATACCCTGATTATAGCGACCCTCAAACTTTTCGATACCATTTTTATAGCAGAGATTTCTCCTCAGTTTCCAAATGGGCCACCGTTTCGGCGATTACTTCTTCATTCGCCGAAAATTTCTCTCCAGCGAACATACTTTTGAGATATGAGAACAGAAAATAGAGGAAAGGGGTCAGATCTTGAGAATATGGGGGATGTGGAAGCAATTCGAAACTCAATCCATGGATTTTTATCATCACCATTTTCATTGGCTTTTGACATGGTGCATGATCTTGATGAAACAGCACCTAATTTTTCTTCAAATGCGGTCGTTTTTCCGCAAATTTGTTCTTCAAATGGTCCAATAATTATATGTAATAGTCGCTGTTACTGATCCTTCCTTTTTCAAGGCTGTCAGTAAAAATTATTTCATGCACATCCAAAAATACCTGTTGACTTTTGCAGTTTTCCACGTTTTGGTTCGGATTCATCGCGTAGTCTTCTCTTATGACTATCGTATGGTCTTCGGAGTGAAATGACGGACCCATGTTTCATCCTCTGTCACATAATAATTCAAAAACTCGTGTTTATTACGAAGATCCCCAAACATTATTCCGTGTTATCAATTTTTCGTTCAACGTCTTCAAAGTCAGCTTCGTTGTTTTTGGTCAAGAGTGAACTTGCGCGGTACCCACTTTGCACAGAGCTTTCTTATAGCCAAACATTCATGAATGATATGATGTACATGCTTAGTTGTTATCTTTAGAGTGCTTGCCATCTTCAAAATCTTCACTTTGTGGTCATCCAGAATTATTTCGTGGACTTTTTTGATGCTTTCTTCAGTAACAACATCTTATAGGCGTCCAATGTACCACGTAGAAACTAAGCATCCCAATCCTTAATGGATGCATTGTAATCTATACACTTTCCCATGTGTTTGCATCAATTCTCTCATGTACGTATCTCCAAAACAGTTTTGAACGCATCAGTCGCCTCTTCAAAAAACATTAAACTCTTAGTTTATTTTTTTCGTACGGGAATAAAAAGAATTGAATTTTGTGTCAAGTTAGGACTTTACGGCGGTGGATGACTCATCAAGTTGATGTTTTGAATGCTCAAAAATACAGTTGTCTCAGCCGATGTGTATTTTTTAACATTTCTCTCGACCAATTGACACGAGCCCTTTATTAAGCGAATGACGAATTGTATGGGATATACGTAACTTGAACAAAGATTTTGCATAGTCAAATTATCATGCAATATTGAGTGTATGCTGGTTCCACGAATGCCAATAGTTTTCTCAATCTGACGATATGTTACGTGACGATCTTGCAATGCCAGATTCCGAACAACAATAGTTTCTGGAACGACATTTGATTTTGGACGATCTTTCCGAAATTCGTCATGAAGTTCTGTCATTAAGAATAAGTTGTTGTAGACCTCCATATACCATATGTATGTACCTCGCAATCGTTTGTTTTAGAACTGTATGTAGAAAAGGAAGTAGAAGCTACATATGAAAGGAAAACTGTCGCTCAGTAATAAAGTAAACCATCTAAATAGTATTGATGAGTGAGATGATGATGACAAAGCACAAGAGATCATGATTTAAAAAGGATAAATCAGCTCAAGGCACTATGAAGGAAGGTGACTATTGACCAAACCAAGGTTATGCTGTCTGTTTGGTGCGATTTCAAAGCATTCGTTTATTTTGAGCTTTTGTCCGACAATATCACGCTTAATTCTGAAGTTTATTGTGATCAACTGGAGAAATTGATGTACTCAAACAGAAGAGATCAGAATTGATGAATAGAAAAGAGTAGCGTTCCACCAGCATATTGCGAGACCTCATACAAATTTAATGACACCCTAAAAGCTTCCTCGACTTGAATGGGATGTGCTATCAAACCCATTCAATTATTCAGACATAGTACTTTACTTGTTTCGGTTCCGGCAAAAATTTTTGGTTGGTACGTCAAAAATCACTTCGATCAACTTTTTGTAACAAGAAAAACGACGTTACCCAAAAGTGGATCAGCAGAAGAACCCCAACTTCGCTCAATTCACAAATAATTTATTTTAAAGCTCAATTGCCAAATATTTAATCGGAAATCAATCGTAATAAATATTCTAATATATTTTGATTGTTTTTTATATATTTTTTTAATTTCATCAACAGCTCTAGCTTATGCCAACTGTTTGCTATAAAAAAGTTATTCGACAATAAAATTATGGCATTAAATATAAATTTATTAGAAGATAACAGAATAAGCACTTTTGCTTGATTTAATTTGACAAATTTCCTCTTTTTTATATATTTTATTTTTTTTTTCTCCGTTTTATGTATTTTGGTAATCACATTTTTTATTGAATGCAACAAATGTTTTGAACACAACTTTTTCTGGCAACATTAGTTAATTTAATAACATTTTCGCTTCACTGAACTCAGCACTTTTTGTCAGGGATTATTAATTTGCATTTAAATGAATTAATTCAACTCAATTCGATAATTATTTCTCTTTCACAAACACATCAACATAATGTGTAAGGATGTTTGACACAAAGCAAAAAAAAAAAATATTATGCAACCAAAACAAAAAACTTATCATATTGATGATAATGTTGGTGAATATGTTAATGAGAAATGATGTTGATATTTGAAAATGAGAAAGAGTTACATGTTTTAGGATATGCTATGTTAAGGTTAACAGGTCTGGAACTTACCTTTTACTGTTTGGGGAAGATATGCAACAATACCATTTCTAATTAGGAAACCAATTATTACTACATACTATATATATGGGTCAAACAGCCTTTTGGTATTTTGTCAATGGATGTCGTTGCAGTCGTATATCTCCAGGAGACGAAAAGTGGATCAAATACGAAAATTGCGAAAAGATCATGTTCAAGCGTGGTAAAACTCACAAATGATCGCAAAACCCGGGTGAGGCCTCGAAAGGTTATGCTGAGTGTTTGGTGGGATTGGAAAGGAATCATCCACTATGAGCTGCTACAGTCTGATTGAATGATTGATTCTACATTTTGTTGTCAACAACTGATGAGATTGAAGCAAGAAATCGAAAAAACTGGCCAGAACTGATTAACCGAAAGGGCTTCGTCTTCCATCAAGAAAAGGCTAGATCACACACATCTTTGATGACTCGGCAAAAACTGAGAGAGCTTGGCTTGGATTTTTTGATGCATCCACCATATAGCTTTGACCTTGCGCCATCGGACTACTATTTGTTTCGGTCAATTCAGAATTCCCTTAGTGAAGTAAAGTTGGCTTTAAAAGAAGCCTGTGGATATTACTTGTCTCAGTTTTTTGCCGAGAAACCAGGAAAATTTTTACATTGATGGAATAATGTCTCTAGAGGAAAAATGGCAAAAAGTAGTCCACCAAAAGGTACATATTTGGTTCATTAAAGTTCATCACAAATATAAAAATAAGTTCAAGTTTGATTAGAAATACGAAAAGACTTTTTCGACTACCCTTTATGTCACCCTGTGCAACATGTTGCAAGTGCATAAAAAATGCTTAACTGAAATGTGTAAAGCTTCTGTTTTTCTGCTTAAATGCAAATTACTTAACTTCGTCGATTTTTTAAGCAATAATTAAATTACTGAGTGCATTATTCAGAAAATTTCTATACATAATTCATGTGTCGGGTAAATAAATATGTTTTTTTTTTGCTGCAGAAATGTGTTTTTGCATATTTTAAAAATTGATTGAATAAAATGAGTGATTGCTCTTTTTTGGCTGCAGCTTAACTTTTTACATGTTTTTTTATGTTTAGTGCGTATTTTTAACTTTTATGTGCAACCCTTCAATTAATTAAAATCATAATGTTGTGATTAAATTAAATTAGTGAACTCAGTGGAAGCAGTGCAGCAAAAATTTAAGTTAATATTTTAAAATTATTTTTAATTTTTTTCCTCATAATAAGATATGCATTATTAATGCATAAACTGTGGGCAAACAATTGTATTTATTGTTTGACGGAAAAACATTAATTTCCAAAAAAAATAAATAAATAAATAAAATTAAGTTCACGAGTTTATTATTTGCAAAAAGGTGATGGAATTAAAAAAAAACAACAAATAATTTGACAACGTTGTTTTAATAATACTAACAGTAATAGTAACAGAATGCAGAATAGGCTTGAATTCGAAGGGGATCAGTACATGTTCGTACAATTCGTCAGAACTACCAGCCCGTAAACATATTTTGTATGTTTAAAAGGGAAGGGGTGCTTTAGCATGTATTTATCTTTTGAAGCGTTTTCATCCTCCTTTGGCGTATCCATTAAAAAAATATATATAGTGAACGTTTTTTAAATTTTAAAACAAAGTACCAATTTTGAAGGGGAAAGTAAGAACAAAAATCAGTCAAAATATTGACCATTGCATTTTAGACATTTTCATCACCATTCTAGCAACTTGTCGATACCATGCAAAAGAAATGTGTGCGTCTTTTGAAGCAACCCAATCGGGCACAAAATTTTCGACTTTTTGCGAAGGCATCGAAGTGCTGCTCTGCCAATGTGTGTCCCATCGATGAAAATACATAAAATGATAATCGGAAGAGACCAAGTCTATTGAAATCGGCGGTTGGGGTAGCAGCTCCCAGCCAAGGGACCTTGAATGCATCCTCAACTAATTTTTCTCTGGCTTCAGGTTGCATTTTCGTGTAACAGCACTATTTGTCGTGTTTTCTAGATCATTGTGGTCGTTTTTTGTTCAAATAAAGGTCAAATTGATCATTTGTTTTCTGTGGCGATTAGTATTAACAATTTCATCAGTTTTAGAAGCTCGTTTTTGTACATTTATGTGATAGTATCTAGTGTACCATCACCACCAGAACTACCAAGACGATGCTTTAGAACCTTCTGATCCCACGAAGCACAGAGCCTTCTTACCGAATCGAGCTGTTTTTGCAGTCGAAGTTGATAGTTGTCCGGGATTAATTTCTGCGATTTAGGATTCTTAAAATAAATCCATTTTTCATCGCCCGTGAAAAGTTTGAGGCAAAACTGATTTTCTTTCGTGTCTTTGAAGCAAAATTTCGCAAAGTCTTTTTCGGTCAACGCTGTTTTTTGTCAGTCCGACTCAAATTTGACCAGCTAGTAAACCAAAATAACAAAAAACGATATCCACCTCAAACAAAAAGCTTCACTTTAGCTGCATTAGTGGATTAATTATTAATCCAGTTAGAAATTTTCTAGTTTGAATTTTTAAATTAAATGGCGGAAGTATTCCAATTAGCCTTAATACGAGTAAGCCAGCCAATTGGCAGCAAAACACTGTAACCTTTCTAAAAATTTTAGACAGAAAAGTTGTAAAAATAAAAAAAAATAGAGTAACCAAGCTATTGTTACACATTTTAAGGAGGTATTCTAATGTTGTGGCATGAAGTTCATGAAAAATTGAGAGCAAAAATATGGAAAAAATCAAAAAGTAAAAAAAGTTATAATTTCTAGAATTAGCAGCTGATAAAGTAGGAAACTCTAAAGAAATTAACACGTGATCTTATCCCCGATTTTAACGCTGCAAGCAAACTAAAACCAAACAAAAAAAATTATTATTATTAATCTACAATAATTCCGTAATGTCTGGAACTACAGCAATGTTTGAAAACCATTTATTCACGAAAAGGCGACTATCTGAAACATTTTTTTCCCATTCTTTTTGACTGTTTAGAATTCCTTACAATTATGTAGTAAAAATTGAAATTTGGGGATAAGACTACTTCCAGTCTATTACATTTCTATGAGGAAGACTTTCTAAAAATTTCAAGTAAATCGGTGCAGCAGAACTTCTAAACGTGGTATCCTTTTCAGAAAGACTGTTTCGAGAAAAACGTGTTTAAAGCATGGTCAGACTAGTTTAGATGCCGGGTCAGCAGAATACCTAGATGTATCACCGAAAATAATTTAAGTACTGAAAAATCCTCTAGTAAATAGTTCATATTCTCGAATAGTAAAACAATACTTAGAAAATATTTAGAGGAAAACAAATCGATTGTTTCTTTGATTTCTTATTGCTTACGATTCGCTACATCATCTTACATAAATCTAACATAAGATTTTCAGCTGCTGCTCTCTGATATAACCAATATATATGACCTAGTCTACGAAAAGGGGGCTTAGGTGTCAAAAATAATTTTTTTTTTTATTTATTTTATTTATTTCCTTTTCGTAGACCAGGTCACATATAAGCATTTTATAACCAAAACTCAATTTTTTTCAATATGAGTGGTTTCTATTATATGATTTTTCCTTCGCCTGTAAGCATTTGAAAAGTGATGCTACTTTATTTTGTATTTTAGGTGACAATATACTCTTTACAGTCTTTTTTTTGTATTATTAAACTTATTTAGGGATATTTTTTAAAATTTCCTTTGAATTGAGGGGTTGAGCATTTAAATGAACTTACTTTCTATAAAGTTTTATTACATTGTGTTTTAATTTCATTTAAGATATTGAAAAAATACTGCGCAGAAAGTATAAAATCACTTTTGCAAGCAAAATACCTTCAAGCAACAAAAACTGCAACTCAAGCTCACCAACCCCGCAGAGTTATTGAATACAAGCCCATCTCTAGAACGCCAGAAAATCACTTCTGTTATAATATTTTTGATTCAAAAGCTATTTATTCGCAAATAAAATATTTTTTTTTTCAAGAGCTATTTTTTGTGCCCATAAAATATTTTATTTTTACTCCAAAAGCTATTTTCAGTGAATTAACTGCCAGCTACTTCCCATATCCCAAGCCCCCTGCTTATATTCACGACTATCTAGTCTCAGTAAGCGCTACGGAACCAAATTTTTAACCACCCAACCACTTTCCAGCTGTCACCATTCCTTGGAATTACTTCAGGCATGCTTTCTGCCACTACAATAAAAGCAACCACCCACATCTTCAGCACCCGTCCAAAGCGTATACTTTGCTTTGCCAAAATCAATACACAATTTCAGTTTTTGTTTATATTTTAGTTACGTTTTGATGGCTATATTATCGCATTATTCTCGTTTATGTACAAATTTTAAATACAACTAAAAATTATTTTAAATATACTATATAATATATATATATACTCTATATAGATAAACTAACTTTGCGTTCATTGGATTGTTGTTTTTTAATTATATAATACTACTATTTTATTTAGTTTAGTGTTTCACATACTTTTTGCTGCCCCAATGCATGAGGCACACATGTATCTACATATACATATATGCAAGTGCGTGTGTGTTTCGTACAATTTTCATGTAATTCGTTTATTATTCGCTAAGTAACTAAGTTTACGCTGCTCGTAGTTCAAATATTTTTTCTACTTTTTTGTAGTTGTGGTAGTATTTGTGTGTGGCTGTGTGTGTGTCACACGCGCAATGCACTTAAATTTCACGCTTTGCATTCAACGAAAAAGTCAAAAAAGTCGCTTGTTCTGCTTCTGCTTAATACGAAAATGCTTTTTAAGTAAGTATAAACAATAATAATAATAGTTAATAATAAATTTAAATAATTCTACGCAGAAATAGTTTACAAATTAAACATTACGCCCTATACATAACTATACATTATACAAATACGATACACAATTGCTTTTAACTACTTTAACTTTAGAGTATAGTACAATATTTTCAATATTTCACATATACATATACACGTAGGTGTGTGTATGTATGTATATATATACTTTTAAATTATTTATTTAATATCACATTGAATTTGAAAAAGTGTTTCAACAACAACAACAACGCGCACAACAAGACGCCCGCAGCTCAGCTGTTGGGCCGCCGCCACTTGCCATGCGGGCGCTCGTGTCGCCACACTGTTGCATACATAAACAGACATGATCATACAACTCGATAGATTTACATATCATAGCATAACTTTTTATATAAATTTCATGTATATATCTACAATATATATATAAGTGTGTGTATGTATATATTAATAAGTTTTTAACTCCTATGGAAAGTCTTTTGCTTCTCACATCGAAAGTGCGCTGCGCTGCGCCGCTGCTTTTGTTTCCTTTTGTGCGCGTTCTGTTCACACTCTGGCATGTACATACAGACGAATACATATGTGGCAATGTGTGCTGAAGGCATGGCTAATTCATGCATGTTGCGCGCTGCATGAGTCGCGTTGTGTGTGCATGTGTTCGTGTGTGTGTCGGTGTGTTTGTTCGCGTGTCGCTGAACATGTTTTCAACTGCATAAACATAACGTTTTTCTATATTACAATAAAAAGTTGCTTAGTTCTTTGCGCTTTCGCGTTGGTCCGCCAAAGATGGCGGCGTCATCGTCGTGGTGTCGTGAATGGCTTGCAAAGCTGCCTCAGTCAAAACACAATACATACGCTATACATACATGCATTTGAGCGAAGGTATGTGTGTATGTATATAACGTATATAAGTGGTACGTACTTATAATACGCGGTGTGGCAAATGGAAGTGGTGTGGTGATGGTGATGGAGATGGTGGTTGGCAGTGTGCTGGCAAACAAAGCGTGCAGCAATAATAATAATAACAACAACAGCAATGGCAGCAACAAACGTCCGTACAATGGCACTTTGGCTGCGGTAAGCGCGCATTCAACTCACGTTAAGCGCTCCACAACAACAATCAACTCATCAGCATGTCTGCCCTTTTTGCGTGCGTTTTGCAGCTGCAGTTGTTGTTGCAGCCAATGCAGTTCCTGCCTTTGTTGGCCGTTGTCGTCGTTGTAGTATTGCTGCCGCAGCTTTTGTGGCTTTCATTATACCAAAAACGCTTGTCCATTGTTCTTGTTCGCCGCGCTTGAGCTCCCTAGCGTCTCTGTCGTCGCTGTGCCGCTGCCATTGTCCGCTTTGGCAGCTGCAGCTGCCGCCGCCGCAGCGGATGTGGATGCTTGCGGTTGGGGCGTTTGCGCAGCCGCAGATGTTGATTGTGTGCTCGTACTCGCCTGACTCAAATTGCTGCCGGTGCGCAAGTGTACGGGCGCTGTGCCCGCGCTCTGCTGTTGATTGGTCGCCGTTGGCATTGCCAACGTTGTCGCTGTTGTTGTCGCGCCGGACATTAAATTCGCTGATGATGGCGCTGACGCGTTGTTTTGTGTCATGCACATTGATGGCCGCCACTGTTGCTGTTGTTGCTGCTGTTGTTGTAGTTGCATGACCATTGCCTGATGGCCAACCGTGCTGGCGCGAGGGTTGGTCTGCGCATGATGGTGTACACGGTAGCTATTGGGTGCGAGCAATTGCTGTTGTTGCGGATGTTGTAGGGGATGATGCGACTGGTGGCCGTGGTGTTGCATGAATGTGGCCGCGCTGCCGCCATTCGGTATCATGGATAGCGCTTCCTGCGGATCATAGGCGCTATACTCCGACTCAATGCTGTGGTAGATGTGTTCGGAGGGCGGACGCATAGGTATGGCGTCGACAATGCGTGCGCCATGACGACTAGGGCGTGGCGAGGGTGTGGCTGTTGTGGCCGACGAGTAGTTGGCTTCCATATCTTCTTGGTAGTAGGCGGGTGGTGGTGGCGCTTGGCGGAAGATCATGCCCGGTGAAACGGGCTGCTTGAAACGTTCATGATGATCTAAGGTATAGTTATTACCGCGTGGTGATAGCTCAATTGGTATGGCATAGCGCAGCTTCTCCCAGAAGTAGCGATCGCAGGTGAGTAGGCGATTCGAGGGCACAGATTTTAGATAGGGCGCAAGCTCAGGCACCTCTTCTGCCTCGCTGGATACGTTCGTTTCTTCAATGATCACCAATTTTTGTGCGAGTCCGCGTAGCGCCTCATGGAAGGCATTACGGAATTCGAGACGATTCCACTCGGTCGACAGCAGATTGCGTGTGAGCACCAAGATGATCTTGCGTGAAGCACGTGCAGCCTCTACGATCTGCAAGTGACTGGCTTCTGGTGGTAAATCGCGTTGTTGTATGCACAGACGGAACGGCGGGCGTCCATGTTCTAACTCAGCAGCGATGTTGCGGCATACGAATTCATAGTCTTTAGCCGAATGTAAAATGATGGCGTCATAGAGCTTGCCGGCGTCCTCGAAGCGTGGCTCACATACGCGAACGCCATAATGTGCAAACAGCCACACACGCACTGACTCACGGAAGACGAAAACAATAATCAGCACGACAATTAGGAAGATCAGCACCAACACAGCGGCGAGCAATGGCACATAACCGCCCGAGATATCTTGCGACGCCATATTACTAGCACTTTCTAAGAGCTCACTGCAGTCCACACCATTCGAGGTGATCAAATCGAGTTCACGCTTCACACCCGCATCCACGCAGTAAATATCCTGTGCGTCACGTATCACCATCGCATTGTCCGCCACGAATTGTGCCAACTCCTGCAAGAATTGGCAACGGCACGACCACGCATTGCGGCCAATAGTCAAGCCCTGCAAATTGTTACGGTACTGCAAGTTGGCCAGCTGCGCAATCGGCATAGCCGTCATACGATTATTATCGAGTCGCAATACCTTCAGCGACACTAGCGGCGCGAATGTGGTATTCGAGATGTGGGTCAAGAGATTGTTGTGCAGGTACAATTCGCGCAACAGTGACAACTGACGGAATTCGTGTCCCTCCAGCGTTTGCAATTTGTTATTCTCCAAATGCAGTATGCGCACCATATTCAACTCGTCGAAAGTACCATTCTGCACGGACATTACATTCGAGGCGTTCAGGTAGAGCGCACGTAAATTACGTTTGCCCGCAAACACCTGAGCATCCAACACTGGCAAGTTATTGCCGTCCAAGTAGAGATCGGTGACGTCGGTTGGTATGCGTGCGGGTAGATTAATGCGGTTCTGTTTCCCACAGTCGACAATGTTTGTCGACCAGGTAGCGTCATGGAAACAGGTACAATTGTCTGGGCAAACCATTTCGCAGTCGCATTGTTCAAAATCACAGCAGTGGCACGTCGCCGGACAGTGGGAGTCGTATTTGCAGACAAAGTCGCTGCTGCTCAGCGCCGTCAGTTGACGTATGGGCGCATTCCGACTGTGCGGCATTAGGCATTCAATGTTGCCGAGATCAACAATGCGTGGATGCTGGCGGGTGGTAAGATTGTTAATGCGTTGTAGCCATTCCATTGAGCAGTCGCACTCGAACGGATTACCGCCCAAATAAAACTCTGGCACTGGCTTATCGGTGGCGACCGGTGCGACGCGTAACGAATTCAAAGTGATCTTCGACAGCACGTTAGCATATAGATCCACGCGCGCTAAGCGTGTTTTATCGACGAAAGTATTAGCTTGTATCTGATTGATGATGTTGTTGTTGATGAAGAGCAGTTCTATGGAATTCGGCACAGACATAGCGCCGATTTCGGTGATGCGATTATGACTGGCATCCAGTGTGGTCACGCGTATCTCTTCCTGTAGTTTATAGTAGTTGCCGAGCGCCTCAATGTAGTTGCCGTGTATGTCCAGCCATTTGAGATTCGATGGTATGAAGGCGTAATCGAACCAAACCAGATGATTTTCAGAGAGATTCAACCATAGTAGAGTAGCGAGTGTTGCGAAAATGCCATTGATGTCCGTAAGAAAGTTCTTATCCAGACGTATGGCCTCGATTTCAGAGTTCTTGGCGAAGGAGCCGCGTTCGATGGATTGTATGCGATTCTTAGCCAGATTGAGCACAGTCAAGCGTGGCAGATCGGTGAACATGCCAACGGTGATGTTGCCAATACGATTGTCAATTAGACGCAGACCAGTCAATTGGCTTAGATTCTTGAACGTGCCATTCTTGAATTCGGAAATCTGATTCTCACCCAAATCGAGTGTCTTCAACATGGTCAAGTCTTGCACGGCCTCAGGCACATCAGCCAGCTGATTGGAGCTGAGATCGAGTTCCTTCAGGTCAGAGCAGTTGCGGAATGCTTGTGTCTCGACAATGCTGATCAGATTATTATTGAGCGTCAGCTTATTCAGCACAAACAAGCCGTTGAAGATCTTATTATCCAGCGTGTGTAGGCGATTCTCGGAGAGCTTTAATGTATGCAAGTTGTACAATGGCAAGAAAGCGCCGTCTTCAATGTGGCCAATAGAATTGTTGCGCATGTCCAGTATTTGCAAGAAATACAGCTCTTTGAAGGTCTTAGCGCCCACGCGCGTCAGCGCATTATTAGACAAATTCAGCACAATTAAGCGTATAAGTCCAGCGAATGTGTTGTTGTCAATGTGATGGCTCGTCAGCTGATTAGCGCTGAGGTCCAACACCAGCAGTTGCTCTAAACGATGCAGCAGGCCTTTGGGCAAATCATACAACTCATTGCCCTGCAAATGTATCTCACGCAACTCCTTGTTGCCTGCAAAGGCATCAGCGGGCAAAGTCTCCAAATGGTTGTACGACAAATTCAGTATGCGCAATGAGCTCAAACCCGCCAACGCATTCGATGCAAACGTGCTGATGTTGTTGTGTTGCAAATTCAATTGCTGCAGCCGACGCAAACGGGAGGCGCCCCACACATCGGGCAGTGCGCGCAGCTCATTGTGCGATACATCCAAAACTTGTAACTCGGCGCCACCACTGGCGCCATTCAGCGTGCACATCTTTTCCGAGAAGCCTAAATTCTCAGCGGAGCGTATACGATTTACCGTCAGATTCAACACTTGTAAATTTTGCATAGTACACCAAACGCCCTCAGGCAGTTGACGTATATTATTGTCACTCAAATTCAACTCGTTCAACTCGCGCAGACCCGCAAACGAGCTCGAAAATATTTCTAGTGACTTGCCCGGTCCCCAGACAGAGTTATGTGTCTGCACTGATAGCCGCTTCAGCGACATCAGACCATCAAATGTGTTGGCAGCGATGCGTTGCATTTTGCACGCATCCACTTGTAGCTCGGACAGCTTTTGCAGGCGTGCAAAAGCGCCGGCAGGCAATTCGCTGGCGTGCAACAAATCGGCGGAGCACTGTATCTCCAAGCGATTGGCCGTTTCGGCGACTTGCAGATCGAGCGGCACCAGCGGTTCGATGGCGCGCAAATTGCACTTGATATCAAGCGTTGTGCGCACAAACTCCCACGAGCATTGCTGTGCGTGCGTATAGCTGCCGGTTAGGCTGCTGATAAGGATGATGAGCAGGTAGGGTAGGTGGCGGCTGATTGCGCCGACCAACGTTGTTGTGCTGGCGGTATGCATTGTGGTTTTGTGAGTGTTTTTTGTTTTTGGATCACTTGGTATTGTTGAGGACTTGGCAGTCACTCGCACACTTTGCTATTTATAATGTCGTTTTTGCTTTCTAATTGGTTTTATTTGTGTTGGATGTTTTATTTGAAATTTTTTTCTGCATTTACACTCAACAAATTCGTTTGTAAGCACTTCTTAACTGCACATGGCAAAGTTGCAACATGGCGCATAGAGCTTTTTCAGCGCGTATTATCTTTGGAGAAGCATATTCTTCATTAAAGTCACAGTACTTTTTGATTTTAATTAATTTTTATTTTCAGTGTAATCGCTAAGTCAAACGCGCAAACCGTAATCCTTGGAGGCAAATGCGAGCGGAGCGATTTCGTACACACTTGCAGTAATTGTTGTGGCACTTTTGTAATTACTGTGGCAGTAATTTGTATTTGAAACACTTCTATATTTTGTTAACACGTATTTAACTTTTTTCCAATTCGTTAATTTATTTTCTTGCTTTCGAAACAACTTTTTTACTTCACTTCAGCTATTTCAACTTCAATGAAGTTCTCTCGTTGGCGTTTTGAATTTTCGAAACTTTGATTTTTATTTAACAGCAGCGCGCAATAATCCAAAAAAGCATGCGAAATACTCTGCTTCTTTTTTTTCTTCAAGTCCAAACACTTAACCGAATTATAAACGTTTCGTGTTCGTGCGTACGTCTAAGCTAGTTTGCTGCGCGACGTGCGAGGAATGGAATTCAGTAACAACTTTTACTTAAAAACAAGAAACTTTTACGGAAGCGCTGCTATTTCAAAAAGCCATGTTTACCGCTTAACGTTTCAAAGAGAACTGATTACAAATTTTGCTCGTTGCGAGTCCGTTGGCTCGCTGTGAATTCCACTAGCCAGCACTGCTGCTGACGCCACGCTATTTCTTTGCTTGCTGCTTGCTACTCTACACAACACACGGACAACATAGCACTCCTGCGCTCCATTTGCATTTGTTTGTGGATGTATGCGTGTGCTTCAATGTTGGTTGGATGGCCGACGACGACGTCGACTACGAACAAACAGGCAAGCAAGCAAGCCAACGCACACACGAACTAGCACGAATGCCACACTAAAAGCTATAGTACTGTGCTCTGTAGGGAGAACAAAACCAAACACTCCAATAAGGCAACAAAAACAACAACAAGCAAGGAAAAACGTACGAAGAGCAGAGCACAAATCTGAGTGTGAGTAGTTTTATTGAGTTTGGGGAGCATAGGTAGACAGTACGTAGTAATAGTGGTGAGTGCATTAAGCTGAGAACAACAAAATGTTATATCTGATATTAATAAACAACAACAAATACATGTAGTTCTGTATGAAAGTGGTGCTGCTAATACTCTGAGCTGTTTGCGCTGTTTAGTAAGTAAGCTGCGCTGACGCGCTGTGAAGTGCATAAAAATATACAAACAGATGTATATACACAGTTATGTTGGGCAGTGAGAGAGCGCAGAGTGCCGAGTGCAGTATGCAAAGTCTTTCCATGTAGATGTGTTACTGTTTAGTTGAGGGCACATGAAGTAATGAGCGTAGTGTGTTTGTTGCAATTGTGCATGTTGTTGTTGCACGCGTATTCAGAACTACTGCAACTGGTTAAATGCTATGCAATGTAATTTCATATAAGGAAAATGACTGCACACTGATAGGCCAGATATTGCATACATACATGCACACACATGTTTTAACAAGCATTTGCATGCATATTATAAAAAATTATAAAAAAAAAATATCTTAAAAGCAAAAACAACTCTTGTAGGGCAAACAGTTAAACAAGTCATTGACTACAGCAGAAACAACAATAACACATACTCCTTACCAACAACTATTCCATCCCTGCGCTCTATTCTAACATTACACTGCCAACGTCGACAGCGCTGCTTCGTCTGGCCACTCTCAGCAGCATTTGCTCTTTTATAAACAACTAACAACAACAAATGCTTGGAAATGCAACAGGAATTGCATGCATGTAAACAAATAAGAACGTGCGCTCGCACGCACACACCCACACGACATCAAATGTCTGCATGTGCACCAACACAACCAAACGCATATACGGATACGCATGTACATATACGCCAGCGACACACACATGCACTAACACAAGCGCATAAAGTAGGGGAAATGCAGTCAATTGCATTTGAGCGCTGCTCAATTCATGCATGTTTGTTTGCATGTCTGTACATGTGTTCGTCGGCATGTTCATGCTACAGCTGCGCCACTCGCATGCTTGTTGTCATAAAAATTCATATCACATTCCATACGTTTGTCAACAGCATAACATACTCGCTCAGCTGCTGGCTCTCACACACGCGCTCTCTCTGCTGGCTCTTCGCAGCAAAACCGGCCGGCTATGTTGTCACTTACACATGCACATTATGACTGCAGTGCAGTCATATGCGTACTTGGCGGCTGGTTTACCAATTGTCATTGCATTCTTTCGAAAAATTGTGTTTCTGCTGTGCGGCGATAAACATTTTACGAGTTGGCGAGCAAGTGCAAGTGGCAGGAGGAAGTTGATTTTTATTTATTTCTTAAATTTAAAATGTAAAAAATATTTTAGTGATATGAAATAAAGTATAAATTCATTTAAAACCAAAAATTGTGTTTTATTGAATGTTAAGCCTAAATACAATGAAAAAAATGTAAAAAATAAAAAAAAAAAAAATCTAAAAAATAAAAATAAATTATCTAATATGCGAATTCGTGCCAAATTTCATGAAAATATCTCGTCAATTATAAAAGTTTTCCACAAAAGATGGTTCAGTTTGTATAGCAGCTATATGATATAGTAATCCGAAATGGAACATTTTTCTCAAATATTGTAGCTTTGCTTTGGAAAATAATTTGTTTAAAATTTCGTGAAGATATAACGTCCAATAAAACAATTTTTTAAAACATTAGTAGGGAAATAATTTTTTTATTCATTTAAAGTAATAAATTTGAAATTAAAAATTATTTAAAGGAAATTTGGAAATTAATCGTGATCGTATTGACTCAGACTCAGTGCGTTTACGAAACATTTTTATGTTAAGAATGTTAAACCAATGTAAACTCTTCTGATTCTTTGTTGTTCAGTGCAAATTATTGCATAGACTTTGCATACCAATAGCCGCTTTGGTGAGAAAAAATATGAATTCAATAAAAAAGAACGCATAAAGTTTCTTTCCTACGATAAAAGGTTATAATTATTTTTATTAAAATAACGTGTCTGCCATTAAAGTAATTTTATATTTACATATACATACATACATATGTATGTGTGTATATATCTGCTGTTGAAACTATGTACTTTTGTTTTCACGGATTCATTGCTTGAAGGCTGCAACGTCGCCTGTCTATATTATATTTTATTATCTATGAAATACGTAATTTGCGTACCTGCAACAACAACACTAAAGTTAACAGCAGCTTGCAGGTGAAATGCAAACTTGTAGCTTTAATAAACTGTTAAGAAAATACTGGCGCCTGTAAGCGCCAAAGTACTAACTATTTTAATTAGGCGAGTGACAAATGTTGAGTTAGTAAACTTAAATGGAAATTAATAAATATTTAGAGTACACGATGACGAATTTTACTTAAGTTGATGGGCATTAAAGTGTAAGTTCTTAAGTAGCTTGCACGAAATTATAAATGAAGGTTGTCGAAATTGCTGCTAATTGCGAAATGTTCGTCATCAAAAAGGCGATCAGAAATTTAGTTAGAATTTTAGATGGATAATGGTTATTTGGAAATATTTTTGGTGAAAACTCTTGTATTGCGCTAATTATTTTGGTATTTTTTTTTTTTTTTTAATAAATATTATATTATTAAGGATTTAGTATAGGTATAAGAAAACAAAAATATTTTTTTTATAAAAATAATAATATGAGCAAAAATCGTAAAATTATTGAATAATAGCCCATGCTCCAATGATCCACTATAGGAGTAACTAATGCAAATATATATGTATGTATAAGTATAAGAAAAATGCCTAACGCGTCACCATTGTGTCGTATTTTTTTTAATCATAGAACGTTTTCTATGTAATTCTTCACATTCATTCAGTTTTCTTGGTTTTGGTGCAGGACAGTTATAATGCTGTGCGCATTCAGGGGAACCATCAAAGTAATATGTATTCTATTTCTCTCTGTTCGCAAGCTTATGCGTATGTTCAACGTCGTTTTTTCGAGTTTTCCGATTTTATGCCGATACTTCCTATACTTAAGGGGGTATTCAACTTTAGAATTTTGAAAAAGTCGATTCGATTTTTTTCATATATTTAAAGTTTAGACTTTCAAAAATATGATCTTGGAAGGATTTTTCAAAATTCGACTTATTTTCGGAGATACAGCGGATTTTGTGAGGTGGCGTTCGTGTTCACTAGAATTGTCTCCTAAACTTTAAAGGCGTTTTTCTCGAAACTACTTTTTTCCACACGGTACCGGCATTATTTCAAGTTCTATACAACCGATTTATTTGAAATTGTGTGCGAAATTTCAAAAAAAAATGCGTAAAAAATGATTTTTATTTTTAGGCAGTCGCCATTTTCCAAGAAATTTTTTTTCGTGTTCCCGGACTATAACAGCATCTTTACTGATTGAGAATTTCTTTTATTTTTTTTTTAGACCACCAGGAGAGTCAGGATCAATGTCACTAGGATACGCCATTTTTTCGCACCTGTCTCTCAACCGTCCACCCTCTAATTATTTTAATTTTTAATATTTTTTTGTAAAATTTGTTTTCTGTATTCTTAAGATATCAATAAAAACACCATCAAAAATGGATGATAAAAATATTTTTGGTTTTTTTTTTTAAATAAAATTCAAAAAGCTGCCCAAAATTTGATTTCTAGAGTAGAATACCCTCTTAAGACATGCCCGAAAGCATCCATGTGGTATAACATTCGTCAGGTTTCTTGCGGGACCACTCTTTTATATTTTTGATTATCCTAGTCGTTCATCTACCATGACGTAACTTCCATTCTCCCATCTTGTTGGTCATCGTTCCAAAGTATGATTATTTATTTACTTTTTTGTGGTGGCGACATTTATTACATGTTTCTTCAACTTCCACTATTGTGCTGCTCTTAAAGCAGCTGGGCAACATCATTTTTCTACGGCTTTACGTCTCTTATTTTTCCTCAAGCCTGTCCATATCTATGATCCAACAAAAGATAGTAGGTTCTCCGATGTCTGTCAGTCTGCTAAATTGCAAAGATAACTTAGACGCATTTTCCGCAGCGTGTTGGATTTTTCTTCTTCTTTTTCTTTTCATTGGAAGCGTTTTTTAGGCGATGGGTCCCAAATCTAACCCTGGGAGGCATGTTTTGCCTTCTCACTTTAGCTCGCTTTTAAACGAATGTTTTTTTGGCTACCCGGAGGATACTTGGTCTGAGACCGAAAGTCGTGAGCTGCTTGGGTCATATGTAGAAGAATTGTAACTGGCCACTCCCAAGTGTATGGCGGTCAGAGAACTTTCCTCACTTGCGTAAACTTCTACACATGGTTTCATCCTCCATATTTTATCACTGCACTTTTAAAATTGTGAAATTAAATTTGGAGCCTTACTCAGTTCAAAATAACATGTTAGAGCTCTTCTACTACGTTTTTCAACTCAAACACATACATATATAAACTGTAAGAAACAGTTTTTCAAACACTAACAGTAAACGCATGTCAGTCCTTGAACTCAATTACAGTTTGTTAAATAATTACTTTAACTTCATATTGCATTAAAATGCTCTTAACTTTTCATTTTCATTACTACAACGTAAGTGCCTTATTCACCACTACTCACCACTCACCACTTACTTTCTTAATTTTAATAATTCTTTATAATTTATAATTTAATAATGAAACTTGTTGGGCTAAATGACTGCAGCTGCAATTAAACGGTCACCAGCATCGCACAACGGAGTGAAGGCGCAACAGTCAACAACAATAAAAGGGCGCACCAATTCCAGAAGCAGGCATGCCACCACCCAACGCTCGGCACGCCAAAGTGCAATGCGCTGTTTACTGCTATTTTCGCTCGCAATGCACCGCCATTGTGACAACAATTGTTGCACCAGCAGGCATACGAGTAATAGAAAGCACCAACAACAATAGCAATAGCAGCAAGGAATGATATCCAGCAGTTCACCATAATTGAGCCACAACAATAACACCAAATGCAATAATAACAAATAACTGCAAGAATAAGAGCAAAATGCTGCTCGAATAAAAGTTGGCAACGACTCAGCTCAGCGACAGTGCAGCGCAGTCGACGACAACAGCTGAGCAGCGTCCGTGGAGGCGCACATTTAGTTAAAGGCAACAGGCGATTTCCGTACTCCTTTCCGCTGTGATTTCCTGCGACTCCAACGAAATTTTGTGTTGTCGCAGGCACTCGCGTCTGTTCGTTTAAATAGAATTTGTGTACTCATGCTGTTACAGCAACAGTTGCAAAGTCAACGGAAGTTGAGAGTCATGTGAGCATTTGAAATGTTGCCCTGTTGTTGTATACACACACACACACATAAAGGTTATGTTAGGCGTGTTCATAACAGCACAGCGCTCATGTGAGCTTAAACAGCGTGTGAGAGCTTAACGGCGAATGCGAAAACACATGCTCGCCGAATGAGTGCTCGAGCGCACAGCACAGTAGCAGCAGCAGCAACACGTGTGCTGGCCGTCGCAGCGCCAATGTGGGAGTAAGTGGCGTGTTGTGCGAAAGCCAAGCACGAAGTGGCTTTGTTTTTGTGGCGCTGCCATGTTGTGGGCATAATGGCGAAGTGGGTTAGTTCATATGTTGTTTATACATTTGAAATGGTCGGCTGTTACGAGTGCTCTTTTGTACTGTTGCTGTTATTTGTGGCTGTTAGTCTTAAAATAATGTGTTACTGTTATAGTTGCAGTCACTATTAAATTTCTAATTGCTTTTGAATATTTCTTATTGTTATTTTGGCAGACATATTTATTTTATTATAATTTTATGTAAATTTTAACTGTTCTGTTAAGTTTGTGATACTGTTATTTTGGTACTGTAATTGATACGAATTTATTTTAATAGCTGGAGAATGCCAATAGAGTATTCAGAAGTGCGTTAAAAGTTTTCTGAAAAATTGATGGAAAAACGGTGCTCTAAACCTCTTAACCTTATAGACAAAACAAAAATATTAATAATTTTTTTTGAGCTATAAAATTAAATAATAGACAAGTATAGAAAACCAAAGTCAAATGGCTTATAGTGTCTTTAGATAGAGCTCTATTCCAAGAAATCGAATGATCTATTGCGAATAGGGATAAAAATCCAGGCTTGGGTTCATCTGAGATATAATTGAGATACGCCGAACTAAGGACCTGGAAATCAAAGTTCTCAGAACTGAAGATCAAATTTGAATCGGGCTGGAATCGATAACATTTCTATTCTGAAAGCGCGTGATTGTGACTGAAATGAGAGTCATCGATCAGCCGCCATATACATATAGTCACATTGGCTTCATGTGACTTTTGCCTGCTTTCGGAACTGAAAAATACTTGACCCAATACATAAATTCCTGCCAAACACAAAAGAGAGACACACTAACACAAAAGAGAGTCCGGGTCAATTTTGATCAATATTACATATTTCATTTTAGGTTTTAAAATTGATCGAGAAGTGTAACAAAGAAAAAAGGCAAAATTCATACTCAAATAAAAGAAGGAGCCGCACTGACCCACTGTATGAAAATTCCTTGACAAAATTTTCCCGGAAAAGATACATTAATTGAGAATTAATGTTGTCTCAATTTATGTTTTTTAACGCTACGATTTGCGGACGCAGTTTATAAGGACCAGTCCAGGTCAATTTTGATCATGAGTGCATATTTCCGATTAAGTTTTAAATATGAACGAGAAGTGTAAGGAAAAAGGAAAATTATATGTTTCAAAGGAAAATTTATTCGCAAATAGAACCAGGAGTCGCACTGACTTCTACACAGAGTAAAACCTGACCGCTATCAAGCAGAAAAATTCGGTATCGCTCGACCTCTATGACCATTCAAATGATATTAGTAAATTTATTACCAAACAATCAGACATCAGAATAAGGTATTAAAACAAATATTATCTTAAGTTAATTAGTAGTCTTGAAGAATGAAAAAGTGTCCTCCAGAAACTTTTAAAGCCATGCAATAGCCTTGCTCTATTTGAAACAGAGCCCTTGCTCAAAAAAACAATAACGATTTTTCCTACTTTAACTTTTAGAAGCGCGCACTTAAATATGCGAAGAAAACTTCTGCAGACAAAGTACAAATACAGCAACAAAATCAAATATTTTCATTGCAATTTCAATTAGTACTAAGTAACAGCAATCAGAGAAGGAAGTATTAAAAACTAAGAACACACAAAGAGTAAAGTTAATGAGCAGCAGCAACACTTTCTCCATCAGAGCAACTAAGAAATGAACAACAGACTGAAGGAACTCTTCACGGAAGTGCAGCGCAGTGTTGTGATGCTGAGTTGGTGGTATTTGCAGGAAGTGGGTTGGTATATGATAGCATGCATAAAACATAATAAAGTGTAGAAAACCATGTAATATTTATAGTAAGTATGCGTAAAATAAAAAACAGCAACAAAAATAGGGAAGAAGGCGCTCATAAAAAGCTTGCGAATAACGGAACTGCTCTTGGTGAATTTGGCAAACATTAAGAGAAGCCGAATCATGAAAATATGGAAAAAACAACAAGTAACATAACTTCAAAACAAAACAAAAAAAAAACAACTAAAATGCAAACACATACAAACTGTGTATGTGAATATACCAAGAATAACATAAGTGACAGATTAGCAATACGGAATAGATACGGGAGGCTTTGTGGAAATGAGTGATGCTAATTGTCAGGAGTACAAAGCTAGTGTAAACTGAGTAAAAAAATAGGTAAAAAACAGTTATAGCAACAACAAAAGCAACTACCAGTAGATAAAAAATCGCTACTCTAATTTGCTGCGCCAGAACTTTCGCACTCCTTGATAAAAATCTAAGATAAAAAGCACAAGAACAACAACAACAACAGTAGCAAACAACAAGAACAATACCTTACAACAAACACTTTCACTTAAATGCGCTTAATTTGCTGTTAAAGAAACAATAAACTTTCTTGCAACAAAAAACGCATGCAACAGCCAACAATATACATGCAACAGCTGCTTGCCACACTTCAAGCAACGGTAAAATAGCATAATAATACCGTTGAATGAAAAGTTAAGCACGTGCAATGTGAAAGAAACGTCTGCGACAACGGCGAAATTGGCAATAACAACAGGTGAAGCAAGTACTTACAACTACAGCTTGCAACATTAATTTGTCGAGCATCATGGTTGCACTAGAAATTAGTAAGTAACTGCGTACACCACTTCAACTGCTTGAGAGGAGTAGAAAGTAAGTTAGTAATTTAAGTAAAAACACAACTACACTTGCAACAGCCAGGGCAGTGTGTGGAATTGGAGAAATTAAGTTCGTAAGTGGCAACTAAATTTATTTAGAAACTAGTTTACGTCTTAGCAGCTTAGGATTGATTATTGAATGAATAAAAAAATGTTTTGACGGAAGAGAATCCTACTTAAATTCTTACCTTGATTGGGATCGCCATAGTCATTTCTTCGAAGACCTTCGAACAAACATTTATTAATTGAGATTTGAAGGTCAAACTTCGCATGAATATTAAAAATGTTTTACCAAACAGGGTCTTTTATCCTTTGGGTTTGAATGCACAATTTATATGGACCAATCCGGGTCAATTTTGATCATGAGTGCATATTTCAAGTTAGGTTTTAAAATTAGACGAGAAGTGTTATGAAGGAAAGAAGTGTGATTGAAAGAAAAATTCATACGCAAATAGGAACAAATTCACTAAAAGAGCGAGTTCTTTGGTGTCGTGTCGATAACATTAGATCAAAATTTCGCTGATTTTCAAAACCTTCGATAAAAATGGATCTCGCTCTCAACCCAGATCTTCAGCAATCCTAAACTCATCGCCAGAAACGAAATGATGTTTGATTTTCAAGATGACATGTATATACATATTTCTATCGCATTCTCAAAGTAGTGTTAAATCCTAGCCGACTCAACTTTCCAAATATCTCCCTGCGGCCATCATTTTATTTTCATACATATTCTTAGTCTTCTTCTATATGTGTACACATATTATTTATTTACACACATATTATAATTTAATTGAGTTCCATCCTCCGAGATCAACTGACAGCTTTTCCGAGAAGTTAATTAATTTTATTTCCTTGCTACAAACAACAAAGCTCAAACAATTTCGAATCTTGAAAATGACATCACATGTTCTTGCAATTATGATAATTTTCATATTTCCACGTGCGCATTCTTAGCAATTAATTAATTCGTTTGCAAATATTTAAGTAATTTCATACTTGTCTATCAATTTTCCAGCAAAATCTCCAAGGATGAAGAACTTAAACGCCAAAGTAAAATGTATCACAAACTAATCAACCTCAATACGTTGAAACAATGATGAGGCGCATGCTACATGAAGATTATGTATGTGTGTGTGTGTGTGATTATTTGTCTAAGGAGAGCGCTCATAGAAAGCATATCCTGCTAGTGGCATCGTTCGAATTTAATTTATGCTTGGCAGAAGATAATAGACAAGTGTCTTTCTAAGAAGATATGAAAGTGCATTTATGTGTATGTGTGTGTATAATCGCATGCATTTAAACTACAGATGATGCATCAATGGCGGCTTTGTTTTAAACAAAGCTTATGTGCACATTATGATAAATAGTATATACTATATATAATTATACGCGAGTATATGATGAGTATACGAATATACAATGATATAAGTGCAGTATGAAGTTTATGATAAAATATCTTAAATAAACACTTATATCAGTTTTAAACACATATATATTTAGTAGCTCATACATTGTATATACTCTCTAAATGTTGATGTTGCTTTCGAAATTGTTGTTATTGTTGCTAATTGCCCGACTTATTGTTGTATTGAATAGATCTTAACTCGATTCAAGAGTTATGTATATATCCATGGATTTCTTGGAAAAGTTGACTAGTGTATTGTGAGGGATGTAATGGGTCATTCAAGTAGAGGTACTTTTTCGATAATCAGATCCCGCATGAGTCGTGTATACATCCTGAGACCCAGAAATCATTATTGGATAATATTGGATCGAATAGACCATGTCCAGCACGCAGCCGAAGCTGAGAGTATACACGATGACCGCGGAGAGTCGATTCTGCACCATTCGCAGCAACTCGAGGTATCGTGTGGGACGACTTGTCCATTTTAAGACGAGATCTTAAATTAAAAGTGTAAAAAATATAGCTTATGCAAGAACTGGAGCTTGGTGAACTTCCCAAACGACAGAGCCTCGCTCTATGAGCTCTTAAACAGTTCCAAGAAGATCCGACGTTTTCGAGCCGAATTTTTTTAGCGATAAGACCCATTTGTGGCTCAATGAGTATGTAAATAAGCAAAATTTCACGGGAGGAAGAGATTCATTCGAAATGCTGGAATGAAGCATAGAAAATTAGACTCAACGGATGGACAACATTTGAAAGAATTATTCATTAAAAAATAAATGACAAAGAATATTCTGTCAAATGATAATGAACATTTCCCATTAAATTTGAAGTTTATGTGTTTTTTGTTTAAAAAAAAGTAGGGAATCTCGAAGTGGATCACGCTTTAGCAAATACATGAACATAAGTACGTATTTCTGGGGTTAAGTAAAGTTTTCCCCTTGATTTGAAAAATCGTACGAGATTTAGTCTTGGACTCCCCTAGGTATTGTATCTGGGGAATGGGCAGAAAAATTTAACTTTACGGTCGGATCCACGCTGGAACTAATAGTTTGTACGTTAAAAATCTCAGAGCGAAACGTTTCAGCCAACAGAGTCGACACCAAAGAACAATTTTTGAGTAAGAGGAGTAAGCAGTAGTAATCTAAGCAAGTAATTCTAGTCCATGATAAAAATAAAGTTCGGAGTACTAACTGATATAACTTCTAATCTTGACCGTAGAGCTCTGAAACCCAAGTTATATAGAGAAAGCGTGTCTAGAAATCCGTATGTGGACGGAAACATTAAAGCAGAAACATATGTATTGGCTTATTTTAAATTATATGTCTCAGATAGAAGGGGACGTACTAAAAACGGCATTATACGACACTGAGACACATAGGTTAGGCTAGGTTCGAGAGGAGATTTTCTAGATGGGGATTGCACTAGGACACTGGTAATTCTTTGTGAAGCCAGAAAATAGAAATCCTGTATTATATCTTATGGTGAAGTCGAGGTCAATAAGTTTTAGTCCCTCAGTGAGATATTTTCTATTTAGTTCAGTGGGATACCTCAAATATGCGCTTCCAAGTGTTTAAGCTTTGATTTCATTAAAGCAGAGCAATCAAGAAGGAAGTGTTGAAATGTTGCCACCACGTCTTCCTCCAAAGTTTCTACAATTGACATACAGTAAGATTTCAACCTCAGAAGGTGGCAATCACCGGAGCGAACCTCCACAACTTGGACGAGGTTAATTTTATTGAGGACAAAGTGCAGACTGGACTTCTTCCGATCGACGTAAAGCCAAAAGGAAAAGAACTGATGAAAGAAACTTCCGCGAAGCTTAGCTAGCAAGTATTGGAACGCACGAAAAGAGCACAGCATAGCACCGACTCGTTCCAATTCCACTGATAGCGCTGTTAGGGTGCCTTTTCTTGCCAGCTCGTCAGCTTTTCAGTTATCTGCGAAACACATATTTTTCTACTGAGGAGAAAGATGCTTTTTGGTGCACTAGTGGCAATTTCTGCTTTCACAAAGATCTGACAACTCTGTCGGTTAGCAAAAGCTTTTCTTAAAAAAACTTGGAATGACTTCTGTAGAGCCGACTTTTTGACAAAGAAAAAAAGTTTTTTTTCATAATTTTTTTTTTAACTCTTTTAATTAAAGTTCAAGCTTTGATTACTTCACCCTTCGAGCTCTTAAACGTACTCGAAAATCGACAAGTTAAGAGCGCAGTTTAGTAATGGCAGTCAGAAATGCGCCTATTTCCATCCATGCCCTGGCAACAACGAAAGGGTTGCACATAAATGTCGCGTAGCAATATAATGCTGCTGCCACGACAGCTGCTCGTGCTGCTTCTTTTCGCTATTAAACGCCCACTTTGCTTCCTATTTCGATATTTGCTGCCTCTAGCGGAGCACTAAGTGCGTGTGTTGCATGGTAACTGCATGAACACTTGAGTGGCGGCCGTGTGACTGAACCCGCATGCAGCACAAATGCAATAAGTGCATTGAAAAGAATAATGTTGTGTGTATATGAATAAAGATGTGTGAAATAAAATTTATAGAAAAACACTGAGTAAACTTTAGAAAAATATGCAAAAGCCAAGAAAAAAATACAATGCCCATAAAACGCTTTGTCGCCTCACTTACTTGCCACAAGCTCTTAGCTACTTCAGTGGCCAATATGCGAGGAACCCCTGCCCTCAGGCTGCACCTCATACACGCACACACACACTCTCGGTGTGTCGGCAACTTAGCTCAGCTGCTCTCAGGCGCATTAATGGCTATTGATTGTAGGGCAGTGCAATTGGCAAGTGTGGCATATAGTGCATGGAGCATGCAAATTTTTGCTGCAACTAAACAGCAATTGCTGGCTGGCTCGCACACTTCGACATAATATGCACGCACACAGTCAAGTGTTTTGTAGTGCTTGCATTTATGCTTTTGTTATTATTATTACTATTGCTTTAGCTATTGTTGTTGATGTTGCTGCTGTTGTTTTTGTTTTATAGCAAATGCAGGCTTTGGGTTCTTAGCTATTTACTTACTCGGTACTTATTGTTTTTCTGCATTGTTGTCGAGCTTTGTTGTCGTGTGCGTTTGTTATTGCTGTTGCTGTTATTGCCTGTTGTTGCTATTGTAGTTGTTGCTGTTGCATCGTTCGCATTGTCAAGTGGCATATTTTGCATTTACAATAAACTCGAGCGTATTGTTGTTGTTGTTCTAGCTGTTGTTGAACGATTTATTGCCACTTCCACGTAGCTGTGCATGTGTGTGTGTATGTGCGTTACATATAACACAATATGCCAATCGCAGTGTGCTGGCATGCCGGCAAGTGTGTGTTTTGTTGCTGTGCGGCACACGCATTACTTTCATAAGCAGCTACTGTTTGACACTTGCAACAAAGCGAAAATTGCTATCGTTTGCAACGTACAAGCAAGGCTATCGATGACAGATACCGTAAAATTGTCGACACAAATATTTTTTAGCGGAAAGTGTGGAATTCTTCGAGGAATTTCTCTAGCAGCGCATGTTTTTGCTCTCCTTTAGGTCTCCATAGTCTACATACAAATTCAAGGTGGCAAGTTTTACACGAGCCTTTTATAACGTTTAGTTTTTTTGGATTGCTTATGAGCTGATCTACATATTATTTTTAACACTGAGTCTCTCCTTGTGAGCGATGCCTTGGCATGAGTTATTGCTAACCCATTTTTAGGTTATTATTCGGGGTAGTCTTCGACTGCTTCTTTCACTGTCTTCCTAGAGTCATCTTGAGACATTAATTATATCTGCTTTACTCCTTTCCTTGTTCCCCGTCTCATTTGTTGCCTGAAGGAAATTCTAAAGTTTTCTCTAAAATAAATTCTTGCACGAAAGAACTCACCATTAAAGGGTTCTCTTGAAATGATAATGAGTCTAATTACGTTGGATTATTCTAAAGCGGGAGTGTTTTCTATTACTTTACTTCCTCTATTGCTTTCGCACCACTTTCAATATTCTCTACCTCATATCACATAACTTCTTTTTTAATAAACCGTCCGAGAATTACAGTTTCAACAGCTGATTGAATTAAAAAATGTATTTGAAAGTCAAGTATGACGAATAAGATTAAAGAATAATCACTTTCAATAGCTTGAGATCACAAAGTTCTATCATATGGCTTTAATGCTTTCATAAGAGCTTTTAGAAGAAAATGAACTGAATGAAAAAATGTGTTTAAATGCCAAGTATGCCGGATAAGGTATTTAATAGCCTTGATACTTTGACATCGCTAAGTCATATCATATAAGAGCTTTCATATGAGCTTTTAGACGAAATTGAAATGTATGAAAATATGTGTTTAAAAGTCACGAAAGGCGGATAATATATAAAAATAACTACACTCGATGCTATGAGCCCGCTAGGTCATATCATGTGGCTTTGAAGCTTTCATATGAGCTTTTAGAAGAGAATTAAAGGAATGAAACAATTTGTTTGAAAGTCACGTATGGCGGATAGAGCATAAATATTTGATACTTTGAGATCACTAAGTTATATCATATGGCTTAAGAGCTTTCATATGAGCTTTTAGACGAAATTGAAATGTATGAAAAAATGTGTTTAAAAGTCATGAAAGGTGGATAATATATAAAAATAACTACACTCGATGCTATGAGCCCGCTAAGTCATATCATGTGGCTTTGAAGCTTTCATATGAGCTTTTATAAGAGAATTAAAGGAATGAAACAATTTGTTTGAAAGTCAAGTATGCCAGATAAGGTATTTAATAACCACTCTTGATACTTTGATATCGCTAAGTTTTATCATATGGCTTATGAGCTTTCCTGTGAGCTTTTATTTAAGATAATTTAAAATAGTGCCTTCTCAGAAATTACTCAATTCAAAAATCAATTGTAATCAATGACTTTTTCGCTTAAAATATTTATTGCACTTTTCTTTTATTGCACAAAGTTTTACAATTCCAACTCTTTCTCAGCGTTGCAGCTTTGTGGTTTTTTGGTTGCATAAATTTTCAAAAGAGCGGTTAGTCGATTTTTTGCTTATACATGCTTCTAACCAAAACCGCGTAGCTTTCTAGCTTAGTTTCCCATTGTGGGTATGTATTTTTGCACACACCAACAACAAACGGACACATATTTGCGGCGAGTAAGGCCGGCCACATAGCTATATATCCATGTGGCAGCTGTGTGCGCATGGCTCTTTGCATACAACATGTCTGCTGCATAACTATGTCAAGCATATGCAATCAAATTAAACTCAACAAAATGCACTCAACTGTGCGGCAAGCGCCAAGCGTCGCTAGTCGAACTTGCCACAAATAAGCAAAATCACATATGCGCCACACATACACACACGCACACAATCATGTTCAAATGGTTTTTAGTGAAATTATTGTTTTACTTGCGTGTTGTTGTTTGTTGGGCATACAAGCACATTTTTTATTTCATTCAAGCAACGCGCTTAGTTAATTCAGCTGACCGCTTTGTGCGCCTTGCAAAGCATGGACCGGCGCGCCACAAGCGCCACTGTAGCCTGCAGCAGCCATGGCAACGCGCATCAATTCCATGCAACAGCCGCCAAAAAAAAAGCACAGCAATTGCCCACAATCCGCCGCGTTGCAGCAACACACCACGCCGCTTCGCATTTATATGCGCGTCCGATTTTTTATGAGCCCACTTTGGCCACATTTTTTATTGGTTGCTGCATAAAAAATAAACTTCTGTTGCAAGCAACCGACAAAAATTGCATTCAAATGTGGCACATAAAGCGACCAAGCGGCCAACCGGCCACATTTGGTCGCAGTTGTGCGACTAGTGGATGCTGCTTTGGTTGTCGCTGTTGTTTTTGTTGGTGTTGCTACTGTAAGCGCTTAATTGAATTAGAAAATGGCAATGGGTCAAGCGCACATGTTGCTGCCACTGCTGCAGCCACAGTTGCCGCGTGTGTTGCTGTCCGCGTCGTCGGCTGTCCTTGCCGCATGCTGACGGTCTGTCTGCCTTGGCGCTTGCCGCAGCCGCTACTCGCCATTCCAATTGCTTTTGACTTTGTCTCTAATAATCTCAGCCTTTAAAAGCATTTAACGATCGCTGCCACTGCGCTGCACGCTCTTTTTCACATTTTTCATAAATCGCGCTTTTGAGGACGAAATTTTCATAGGATTTTGGACGCAGCGCCAAAGCTGTCGCTGGCAATTGGATTATTTTTGTAAAGCCCGCACGTAAAATGAGCATACATATGGACATATTTTAATGTGTGAATGTGTATGCAACATTGCTGCGGCATGCAACTTTCGTACCACTGACACGTTTGCATAATTTTTCGTGGATTATTGAGGTCCACATGGGGGTATGTGTGGGTACATATGTTCGTCTGTGCTTAAATATATTAACTCCAGTGGTTCTGATTACAATAGATTCTCTTAAGACAACATTGAGCTTTTTTTAGTTCCGAATTTGAGTCTATATTTGGAAAGACTTCTTGGCTCCGAAATTAAAATGCAGTCGGAAATTTGAATTTTTAACTCCAAGCGTTATGTATGTGGAAATAAATTTGCGCTTTAGTTATAATAGATTTGTTTAAGATTCCCATAAATCTGGCAACACCAGATAAATTGTAAATATCATTGGCCCTTAGAATCATGCAGTTATATAATACAGCTGCGAAGTGTGGGCTCAGGGAAGCTAGGTATGTGAAGGGGTCTGAAAATGAACACGCCAAAATTCTCTCCTCGCTCTCCTTCTCTCATCTGTATTCCCGATAACTTCGATCACTACGTCGCAGGTGACACACGTGGCGTCTATTTCTCTAGCTACATGCCTTATAAGGATGTGTGATTGGAGAGAAGTCGTTGAATAAGAGGCGCTGTAAGCTTTTCTGCGTATGGGTCGAAGCTAGGACGGAAAGTTGGGGGGGATTTTCTGTGAAGAACTTTGCGTTAATCTTAACTTTAGGGTACCGGACCATTGTAGTGTTTTTTAGGTACAAATTACTTTCGGTTGCCATCTTTTCAAAAATTCTGGATGTGTGTATTTGAAAAAAGTTCGCCACATCAGAGAGAGAGAGAGAGAAAGAATGTAGGTTCTTAAAGGAATACATATCTGGACACTGAGATATCCTCACACTTTGATTTCATATCGGATCATTTGGATCATTGAGTCCTCAACCCGAACTCTGGCGGCCCCTTCTCTGCCCATATACCGACGAGGGAGTTATGGGCTAGCCTTGAACTTATTAACAGTGCGTTCAGGGTTGATGGAGAAGTGCCTAACCTCGCTATCAATAGTATCAAGTGTGTTTGTGATACCAGATGCCAGGCCGTAGCGGAATCGCAGAAAATTGCATGAGCTAGCAAGAAAAGCACCTAGAACCGCTATCGGTAAAATGGGTGCTTCCGTATTATCGATTGTTCTACTACTAGATGGCTGGGATACGAGGATGGTCATCGGTACATGCGCTGTCGCAAAAGCCTTTTGGCCCAAGATCGATTGAAAGAGATTTTGTGATCTCTTTGTCCTCAGTAAGGCTAGCCCTTCCGTAGTTTTAACGGGCTTTTAACGGGCCATTGCCCTCTTGGCATCCACGCAGTAAGGCTGTATTGGCTACTAAGCGTTTTGCTAATTTATAAGTTCAAACACAGGATTTCTTCTTTTCTATGGCTCTACATCAATCAGTCCACGTGCGATCTTTGTTCAGCCATCTAATCCTAACCTATCCATAGTAAAGCATTTTTTGAAAGGTAGGGCATTTAGGAACACTTCATCGACAAAATCATGTATTTGCCAACCTAACTCAATGTCGGTGATCTATAAAGCAGTTATCTCTTTCAAATTGCCATTTATGCCCCGATTCATCAATGATCTCTCTTAGATTTGCATAGGATTGACTTTAACTCCCTCTCATTTGAATCAAGTTTGCAGTATTGTGTAAGTTGCCAGCATATTAAAACTGATAACCCATGTCTAGTTGAGTTCAAGGTATACGCTTAATGATCATGCTTCGTAGAACTGAATTTTTACCCATACATATGTATGTATATTAGCTAGTTGTACCCATTAAGTGCATTAAGTGATAACAGCAGTGCCGATAAGGAGTCTCTTCACTGCGAATGCATTTCAAGATACCCTCTGATCCTCGCTGTCGATCAAGCAGTGATCGCTTGCTCGGTCGCTTAAAATGCGAAAAACTTCTTCTATTTCAATATTTTTTCAGGATGTCCTATTCTTCAGTGGAAAAGATTTACAAAATATTGATAGTAATTTATTTTTATTATTTTTCGCTCGAAAATCAGCAACCTTCTCCCATACTTACCTATGTGTATCTAGCTATAGGCTTGTATTTGTCACATTGTCGCCGTGTCATCAGCAGCCTGCGCTACTCTTGCCGCTAAATACAGTTTGAAGAGTTTGTGTTTTCTTTGCCTCGACGCAAAAACAACAGCAAACCTTAAATGCTCAGCAAAAACAAGTAAAACGAAAGAGATTTCTGACAATTAACGTCAGTGGGCTGATTTTTATTTTTCCAAGGGATTAAATATTGCTGCCGATCGTCGATGTGCATACTTATATATATGAATATACATATATGTATTTATATGCTTGTATATCTCTCAGTTTGGGACAAGCGCAACTTGGCGTAGCCATTGCAAGTGGCAGCAGCCACCAACTGATGGATATATCTTCATTATCTCGACAATATTGTTTTTAAAGCTGTCCGCCATTGTTTTGTTGCCATTGAAGATGGCTTGCAATTAGTTGTTAGCCTTTCAACTATTTATTTATTTATTCTAGGTATTATTTATGCCTTATTTATTCAGCAGTAAGTAGTTAAAATTGTAGTGTTTATTTTCCAAAAAAGCCTAACAGTCAAACACTTGCTGCCACCATTTATATGTATGTACATACCCACACATATACACTCACACTTCCACAGAAATTTCGCCGGTAAGCGTTTCTAATCGCCGCGTAATTTGGCAGCCAGTAAAATACGCTTGCCATTTATCAGCCAAGTTTCTACCGCCGAACTCTCGTAAGCGTCAACTCACACACACACACGACAAACTCATACGTCTTTATACCAGAAAAAAATTGAAGATTTGCAGCCGCCTCTTTGGTAGCTGTAAAAATAAAATTATAGAGCAATTTATGTGCATGACTCGGCTGTATGTGTTGGGCTCATTTTGGCAGACACTCTTTTTTAGCGCTCCACACAAGACAAGTCTGGCAAAAAAAAAAAAAACACTAAACATACCCGATTGGCGGCTATTGATAATTCAGGGTCTTATACTGATGAGCAAATTTATCAAAATGGTTATTAAGAAGAATACTTTTTGTTAATTCTTTTTTGCTTACTTTGGCTTGGTGAGCAAGAAATTGCATGTGTGTTATTTCAAGTTAAAAAAGCAAAGTAATTTCGTAATGACTTGCAGTTATTTTAGAAATTGTTTAAATTATTACTTCTAATATGTAGAGGCGTTTTGAGGTGAGTCTGCAATGGTTTTCTAGTTGTAAAGGTATTCAAATTTGTAAAAGCTATTATTTATGATAAAATCTGTTATGAAGTTTTGAGGTTACGAAAAAAATACCAAAATTTGCGATGAAAGTCCTGAAATAATCAAAAGTTGATTCTATGTATATTTCTCGTCTTATGGTCAATATGTACAGTTCTCTAACAGACCCGAGATCTCAGTTTTTTCAATCTTTCAGCTTTAAGTTCTTCAGTGAATTCATTAATTCGCGTCTTCAAGATTGTTTATAATGTATCCGGTTCTGGTTTACAATGACTTTCTGAAATGAAACCCCTGCGAAAACTTATCCATGAACGCTTCCAGAGATCTTTTCGTAATGTTAAATTTTTTTTGCAACTTGGAACTACTTTTGACATATAATTGGTTACCTTATAGGTTAGTAAAATATTAAAACACTTTCTTCGGCATAGAGCTTTATGGAAATGATTCACTCGATGAGATTCTCAAGAACACACTTTCGTATTACCATAAATCTAAGTTAGAATATACATAACCTACGATTTTGTACTTCAGAAATGCTCACAGATGAGATTTTCAACGTGAAAAACTTATTAGAGAGGCTGAGAGAGAAATATCACTCAATCAGTTATAAAATGTACTGTGTTGTAGGTGTGAGATAATTATTTGAAGATCTGAATATCTACCAGACGCATACCAAACACAGCACGCTTCTTCTAAATAAAATTTTGGATATTACATATGTCTCGGGTTTGCTGAGATCAAATTTCCCCATGAATTATTTTGCGAAGAATCAGGTAGGTGAAAACCTGCTCGTTTTAATGTTCTGAACGATATCATCGCCAGGATTACTTAGAATAAATGGTCTCTGAACAAAAAATAGTTCTTAAGTATATATAGATAGTAATGATAGACGAACTTTAAAGGCCACATGGATAGGCATATCATAGATTACGTTACGTTAAGAGGTCGATCCTTACAGCCTAGAAAGCCGGCTGGTTGTGTTACTTGAAACTCATCTATAATAGATCATAAGACCCAAAAAGCGTTGAGCCTAACACAAATTTGTTGAGAGGGCTAATTTCAATTCTGGTATATACTATCGCTAACTGTGCGCTCAAAGCTCAAGGTTTGTCTGTCCTAAATAAAAATTACATCAAGCTACTTCAACATTAGACTCGTTTGGGTGTCTGGTCATAGCGCAATCGCTTGCAACTGCAAGATTCACGATGGTATTGGATCCCCACTGTCTTCTTGCGTTCTAGTACCGGACTAATGGATAATAACTATAAAAACCGATAAATATCCAGAATTCAAAGTTACTTTGAATATTAAGTCAAATATACATTTACATTTCGTCAGTATATCAAATCTACTTGATCTTTGACGAATCTTTCAAGATAATGTCGACTTTTTGCGTCTAAATTTAACTTCGAAATTGACTTAGAAATCACCAATCGCATGCCCAACCATGACCATGCAAATATTAATTCTTTGGCGATCGCTGCGATCAGTGCGTAGAGATAGCAACAAGTTAATCTTCATACAGATTATGGAATTTTAGAAATCATACATTTGCTAAGAAGACCCACAACTAAGCTAGATTCCACTAGCAAAGTTGAATAATTATCGCCGACCGCATATTTTTGAACCTGTGATAATCTTGAATATTCAACCTTCTAAGAATCGGTCCGTCCATCGCCGGTACTTCTAACTTGTCATAGTTTGTTTTGCGACGCTGATCCAAGATAATAACTGTATTCCACTAACACCACACTGGATTTTCATGTGTATTAGCAAAAATTCTTAATTACAGCCTGTAAGAATAACAAACTTAGAATTTCTTTTCTCATTTTTCGGAGCGCTGCCGCACTGAACTGCTGTAAAAACATCACTCAGCACAAAATTTGTTTATCTTCCTGCGAAAGAAGGCTGCTGCGAATGAAATCCTGTCTACGAAATCCCAATTCAAAACAAGTGCTATGAAATACGAAGCAAAACAAAGTGACAGCCGAATTTTCCACCAGAAAGCAAGTACTCCCTGGATTTTCCAAATATTTTCCAAGTGCATTTGGCTGCTCTTTTGCGCGTGTAGAGTGAAAGAATAGCGGTTCCAAGCATTACTGAAAATGTTATTTTTATAAACATTTAATAGCGTCGCTAAGCCCCGTCTTAGGCCCACCAGCAACTGCAACAAACCCACAATTGTTGTGAGTCCACAGATTTACTCTGTGGCACATTGTTCCTTGTGCGGTCATTGTGTGCCTGTCTACTTGCCTCTCGCTTTGCTTTTGTTTTGCTACCTTTTAAAACGACCTAATCTGCTTGTGTCTGTGAGTTGATATGTGTACTCCTTCGCTTCGTTTGTCTGTCCGTCCGCCTGTCTGATTGTGTGTTATGACAAGATCATGAGCTCCGACAGCATTTAAGCAGCTATTAGACTTTGTAAAATGTAGCAGGTAGATCGCTGTGTGCTGAGCGCGCACAACCTCGCTCACACTGTCAGCCACTCTCCTCTCAGTTTGTTGCGCTCGCGCTCAATTTTGAGGGGAAGTGTCACGCACACAACAGCAAAGCACTAACACATGCGCACCTGCAATTCACGCACACATAGAAAATTGTTGCTCGCTAGCTTTGCCTTCACATCGTGCTCGCTCGCTTCCACCGCTTGCTCATTGCACGCTAGCAACGCTTTCAACATGGCGCATGCTAGCGCACGCACACTTGCACAGATACCAGAGCGAGTGTGGCGCTCTTGGTGATCGGTGAGCGCTCACTAACCACACTGGCGCTCTCACTAAATTAGTGATCTCCATTAAAGTATTTCACACGTTGACAGGCCCGACAATTTTCGCAGCGCTGCCGCGGCTATTTTCCTCTCCATACTTATATTGCAGCCGCTGGATTGTGTATCTGGCAGCGTTAAGTTATCTTGTTCTTGTTATTTGTTGCAGTTGAACTGCATTTTTGTCATTTCGTGGGCAAAGAGTAAAAAATGCCTTGCTTGGCTATTTGTAGTTGCTGCTAGTAGGCACAGAATGGGTGACTATAGATGGCGCTGGTAGGCCTGTTTGTGGTTATAGCATTAGTTTTGAGTTTGCGTTGGAAATTTTAAGTAATAATATTACATTTTTTATTATTATTTTGTTATTTATTATAAATATTTTATAATATTTTTTGTATATAGAAGAGAGAAAGGTATAAAATATGTGCTATTTCAGCGAAAGGTTATTTCAGCGAAGTAGACTTCAAAAAGCTGATGGTAGCGCCTTTTCTTGCTGAAACAAATTTTGAGCATGGAAAATATTCTGCAGAAAAACCAATCGTAAACAGTACTCTCCGCACAAAGTCGTCCATCAGAAATTGCAAAAGGCACACTAATCCCACAACTCAAAACCCCAGTTTCCGACAAGTCTCTCTCCGAATTCGTGTTAAAAATCTTATAACTTGCCACAGCACTCAACTCAAGTTCATTAGTTGTCTATCTACCCGAAGTATTTATTAATTTCTCAGCCTTTTTTAGACCTTCATAATTTTTTCACTCACCAAGTAAAATTGGGGAGACAAATTTCGCAAAACCGTTCAGCTGTAGAAATTGGATCGAAAAAGCGGAATTACCGGAAAAAATGTTATGGCAAATTATCGAAGGTGTAAAAAAATGAAATCAACGTAACGAAAAACCGCAAGCGTAGATAATGATAAATCGTTGAGGCGTAAAAAAAATCAAAGAGCTTTGACGTGAAAAAACAGCAGACACCAAATTGCAAAGACCACAACTAAAAAGGTGTAGCCAAAGCAGGTGAGAAAAAATAGCAGATAAATGCAAAAGCAAAAGCAAACAAGTACGTGTAACCACATTACACGAAGCAACAACAAGAGCGCCGCCGCTAATTCCACACATTAACCACCAGCGGTGCAACACTTTCCTCATTTAACTTCATTTTTGCTTAATTTAACACAAAAATGCAATTGCAGCAGACACATTACTATAATACACACACACACATACACACCAGCATACATGCGCATGAAACCGCTTACGAACGCTTAGTCTTGCGGTAAAACAAGTTAAGCAGCGGCAGCAACAACAACGGCTGTGCAACCTGAAACTATCGATCGACGTCGGCGATCGCTGCAAGTTGATTGCCTCCTCGCTGCGACACGATCACATTTCACATGAAAGCAAAATAAACGTCATTTTACGATATTGTCTTAATCAATGAAAACCAAGTTAACAACAACAAAACAACAACAAAAAGCCAGCGGCGAGGAAGTGCAAAAAATAAAAGTAGTCAGCAGAAAAAGAGGTAAAATGTTTTCGATTACAAGTCAGAAATTCACACCACACAACGGCGCAGTGGCGACGATAAAAGCAAGCTCAAGCTGGGCTTGAGCAGGCGGAAGACAAGAGCGGCAGCTATTTAGCTTAAACCGCAGACAATAAAAGCAACAAAAACGAACTCGCAAGTACCGGGAAATAAAAGTAAATGGTAAGGTGGTGTTGAAACTAAATCGATTTGCGAGCTTTGGGGGTTTGGAGACAATTGGCGTTTGGTTTTAGAAAGCGGCTGAAATGTAACAGCCAAGTTGGAAAAGACTTAGCTGTTAACTAAGTTGCTTAGTTGATAGGTTAGTGTGAATTACTGCATGAAATCGGCAAGCTGGTGCTAGATAGCTAGGCGGCAACTGTTGGGCGTTTTAGAAATGAGTTCGACGACACGACGCGGGCGCCAAGCAAACAAAGAGGAGATAAAATCATTAAGTGAGGTATAATCTTGAACGGAAAATATATTTTGCAAAGGGAAACCCACATGGGTTCTTGAATATTTGCCTTGACCTCTTTTGTGGTCCGATAGTTATTGGCATTCAACTTCTTCTTCTTGAACAGCGCGACATTTGTTCTCCCCTTTCGCTGTTTGGCGTCAATTGAAGATTCCAAGTGTAGCTCGGTTCTCCTCCGCCTGGTCTTTCCAACGGAGTAGAGTTCTTCCTCTACTTCGTCCGACTGAACTGAATCAAATACTCTCAGAACTGGAGAGTTTTCATCCATTCGAACAATATGACCTAGCCAGTGTAGCTGCTGTCTCTTAATTCGCGAAACTATGTCAATGTGGCCATATATCTCGAACATCTCATCGTTTCATCGACTGCTGTATTCGCCGTTGCCAATGCTTACAGGACCATAAATCTTCCACAGAATTTTCCTCTCGAAAACTTATAACGCCCAATCATCAGTTGTTGTCATCGTCCATGCCTCTGGATCATATAGCAGGATGGGAATCATGAGTGACTTGTAGAGTTTGGTCTTTTTTCGTCAAGAGAGGACTTTTTTTATTTTTGCTACAGTCTGAAGCAGTATTAGTTGGCAAGTGTTATTCCGCGTTGATGCTGGTTCCAGGATTACCTTACTTTTCAAATATGATCACAGAAAGAAGTCAAAGTTTCTGAAATCTGGAGATTTGTAAATAAATATCAACTTTATTCGATAATGTTTGCCTGGCTGGTTGAAAATGAAGGCACATGCGCTTCGGACTGCAGGCGCATTTAAGATCATCATTATGCCCATTGTGCTCTCGGGTGGTAACCAATATCCAGATTTATCCAGTAATTCATTGGATTTGATAAAGTACCTGATTCTTTTCCACCCCAGCTGCCAAATGTTTGTTAAGTCGGAGTATTGAGACGGTAGAATATGTCGCATCTTATCCATCACAATCGTTGATAATAAGTGGTTAGTCCTTAGCGCTTTATTGGCTTATTGTACTTCCTATAGGAAACCAATTATTTAGATTTTGTATCCAGCATTTTTAAGGTAACCTCACAAAACTCACTCCTATTGGTATCTTCTTGAATTATATACCTCTCAGGAATATGACTGGGGTGGAGTCGCTGGAGAAGAGACGCAACGAACTTTTCACGGATGGATCGAAGCTCAAGGGAAAGGTTGACGGGAACTCTTGTTTCAGACTGCCAGATCATTGTAGTGTCTTTCAGCAGAAATGCGACTGTTTTTAGAGAGTTATGCTGCTAATAGCTGAGTTGTTATATAGCTTTGAGCGCGCTGCCAGTGACTTCAAAGCTGGTCACTTACTGTGCCGTCGAGCTACTTCCATTTTAAAGGTGTCTGGTTACCTGACCATAGTGGAGTTGTCGTAAACTGCAAAGCCGATGCGCTCGCTAAAAAGGGAACCTTTCCTCAAATCCCATTAGGATGGGAACGAGCCGGTGTTCTCCTGTCGTCGTGCACTCGGAAGCACAACCTATGGGTCTTGCACAAGCAGTGACCAGCACATGCGGGTTTGCGAAAGCCTTCGGGCTCAGAATGAAACTACTAACTCTAAATAAGGTTCACATGATCGCAATGATAGTTATTCTAACTGGTCACTGTCCCATATCCACTTTCGCAGTGAGACTAGACATTTTGATCATTTTGGCAGATGATGTGGAAACGTTTATACACCTTCTACTTTTCGCCAGACTTAGGATGCATCATCTTAGTTGCCATACGTTCTACGAACGCGGCGAATTGGATGGAGTAGATATTAGCCAGATCAATAATTTTGTGGCTAGCTCCAGGCGCATTGTATACATATGAGTGACGGTATTTTTGATTCATACTTTTTAGTTCTGGCAATCAGAAATGGACAAACGCATCTAGCAGTCCAAGTGGTATTATTCGTTGTCTTGTGAATATCAGCCTACTAACCTATCCTAATCTAATCTCAAAAATGTGTCAAGGGAAGTTTCTCAGGGTTTTATTCGTATGAACTTCTGTTGCAAAATAGCTAATAAACCCTTTCTCAACATACTGACCAAACAATAAAAGTAGGCTGATTGAACGTGTGAAGCCGACAAATATCATCTCCACATTGCCCTAGGAATTCGTACGGTAAAAATCACATGCTGTGAGCGACATGCATGCTGCGTTACAAAGCACAGAAATTGTTCAACGTAATTTTTATTTATGTATGTAAACTTCAGAAATTATTTAAATTACCAAAGATGTTGCAACAAAAAAGTGTACGCAACAATAACAAACGACCTTGTTGTAAGTATTTATGTATGTTGTTGGCGGTTTTTCGTTAACGCATTTATTTGTGCGTGAAACTAATTTCCTGCAACAATTAACTGCTGACCTTTGCGTTCGTACAAACTCTCGGGTCTACAAACCAACCTGTAAGCCAAATAAAGTTTTTATTATAAAAAATAGATGCTAAGCACGAAACAGTTATAAAAGATTGGCTTTATAACTAGCAGCAATTAATTTTGTTTACAATACAGAAAAGTGTAATAATATTTATTGTTTCTTGAAGATTTAACAAAAAAGGCACAGCGTAAATTCATTGTCATGACAAGGCAGTTTAACTATTCACAGACAAATATTTAAATGTAGATCTCAAATGCAGATAAACAGCATTAATGAAACGCTATGTTAACCAATTTTTGGCAAAGCCATTAATAGTAAGACGAAAAAATAAACATTTATCAGCGCTGGCAAACGAAATTTGAAATTCAGCGAAGGCAACAAGTGAACGCGCGGCCAGAAATCAAGCAAACGAAATCAAAAGTGTGAAAAGGTGCAAGTAAACACTTCGCAAGCGAAGCGAAACAGACGCATAAACTCAGGCCAGATAAAATATATGGCAAAAAGTAAACAGTGATAACAACTACAAAACGAGTTGAACGAAAAAAATCACAAAAAATTAGTTGGCCGCGGCAAAAGCACACAGTCAATTTCAAGGAAACAATAAAAATGTAAACAAAAGACTTGTGTAAAACAACAAACTTGGACAGCTGGCTGACTCGCGCTGGCCAACTGATGGCCAGTAGAGTTTTTTCAGCGCATTACGCATGCAAAGACATTTGTGGCAGGCAAAAAATATAAAATAAAATAAACAAGAAATTGCGCTTAAAATTATTCAGCGCTGAAAATGTTAAATGAAACACCTACAAAAAGTGCCAGCGTCAGCGAAATTAATTGCAATTTATGATGGGCCACACATACACGCCACACACACACACACATCACGCGAAAAAGGGAGCGCAGAACAAAAGGAGTTGTGCATACGAAACGGCGCACAGCCAATAATGACGGAAAGCAGCGTATCGAAAACTGACAATCCGCGCACAAAATAAGGCGCATCAGCGAAGTGAAACAAAATAATGGCCGAAAAACGTGCTGACGCTAATTAAGTTGTAAAAACGCGCGGCAGCAATGCGGCGAAGACTTGCGAAAGCGCGGTCGTTGAACGGCAGTAAGGCGGGCGGCAAGCAAGCGAAAAGGTATACGCTGCAGTTTGTTGTTGTTGAAACACATTATTGTTGTTTTTGAAACGCATTGTTGTTGTTGTTAAAAAAACATTATTGTTATTGTTGTTAAAACACATTATTGTTGTTGTAAATGTTATTAAGCGCGCTTAAAGTCCTTTCCTTTTATAGGTAGGTATACTGCACATCACACTTTCATTGATTTCATACCCACATTGGCACTAAACTCAGGCTCGGTTCCGTTTACGCTACCCTCACTGCCAGCATTATTGCCATTGCAATAAACTAATTTGTTAATTGGCACTGCCCACCGCGTGCATGTTGACAAAGTTGCTGCTGCGCGGCCGTAAAATGAATTAACTTGCTGATGTCTCTTTTAGGTAACTGCATGCGCGAAGCCTGGGAATTTAGCGCGGCTCCAATGCGATTTTGTAGCTTTAGCAAAAATGTTTACAAGCGTTGTAGGCGCATAAATGTTATGAACTGCTTGTCGTTAAATGATAATTTTGCGCAAATAAATGTAGGAACTTAGCGGAATTAAGCAGGCCGGGAAAGAAACAAAAATTGATATGAGTCAGAAGTGTTTTAGGTGGAAAACGCATACGTTAACAGCTTGGAATTCAAAGAGCAGTAGAATTTTGTATTTATAATATATTACAATTCTTCAAAGAATGACCATTTCAGCTGCGATCGGAGAACGGTTGGTCTGAAGCTTGAAGAGAGTAGCTAAAAACAAACAAACGAGTGCTTCAGGTCAGTTAGTCAGTTCGTTTCTGAGCTATTTTCAAATCAGATTGGGCCAATGATTCTGTTTTCGACGGTTGGAAAGCGAAATCACCACATAACTGATGGGTTCAGGGGTTGAAACAGAACAGGAGCTTTCGCATTCTCTAGTAATCCATACAGAGACGACAGCTTCAGTGTAAATTACCACAATTCAGTCTTTCGGGACAAAATTGTGGGCATAACAGAAGGTGCGAAGTTTGCCACTGCTCCAACAAACAGGCCCACAAACATTCCAGTGCAAAGTCAAGCAGCAACCAAGGCTATCATTGGCGCCAATACAAAGTCCCATTGCTTTAGTTTATGCAACCAGGCAATAACTAGACTTTTAGTAGATATCTCTGCTAATCATCTTGGTAACCGGCCATACAGGCATAGAAGGATATGAAGAGCAGAAGAGCTGCCAGACCATTCAGCTCCTTCAAAGGTTGGTTGTAGCAATCTAGTATAGAGGAACATCTCAGATCTTGGAACATAAGCAACGCATACAAAATTACTTTGGTGGCAAGTTGTTGATGGTGAACACACCAGAAAGCAATTTGGCAAGCAAAACCGGGGCTTAATAAAATTTAGGGGTCATCACAGTGCATCTACCACTAAGATCGTATCTTAAAAGAATTAGAAAAATGTAGAAGCGGATTATTATCTCAAACTAAAAAATCTCGAAAGCTCTATTGGTTTATGGTATGAACAAGTTTTTCGACAATAAAACTTCTTTGCTTTTGTCCAATATAAACAAGTTCACAGAGAAGACGATGTCTAAGGTCGAAAAATTGTGTGTAATGATCATAACGTGGAATCTGCTGCTTTACTTTACTTTAAAAAGAAACTTCAAATGTAAAATCTTGCATTTTTACATTCAAGGCAGAACTGTTTATTCTTGAGCTAAGGTCCCTGATAAGGTCAACAAGGAAAACTTTTAGAATGAATTGTTAAAACTTTCACTAGTTCAGACCTTTAGGCGGTTGTTTCCAACGTTGGTCATAGAATGTCTGGACGTTCTGTTTCATTAATTTCAGAAATGTTCTTCATTTTCTGTCGACGTCTGGTTCGAAAGTCCTAAGAAATATATTTTGTAACTCAAATTGGTTTAGAAGTATGTGGGGAATTTCTGAACAGGTTCTAAGGATAAATAAATCAAAAAACGATGAGCTTGGACCAACTAAAATTTTAATATTTATATAAATTAAAAGCTTGATAAACCTCAGAGGATAATATATTTTACGAGGTTTAAACTTTCTTTATTTTAATTTTCTCTTGGAACCCTAAAAAATATTGGCTTAGCTAAAAAATATTTTGGTGATGTATTGGAAAATTTAAATACATTTTTTAAAGCTAATTACACAACTAAACCATGAACCAACCGGTCAAATCACTTGCATCCAAAGTGAATATAACCTTTAGCTGAATTCCTACTTTCTCAGCATTCCGCTGGCGCTCAGGCATTTAGTTGCAGGTGTCAAACCGTAATAGCCTCAAAAGCAAAGCAGTACCCCCGCTCTCACGCTACAAACTGCAACCGAAAACTGAATGAAATAAACTGAATGGGATGCTGAAATCAAATCCTTTGAAGCGGCGCCGATTTCAATGAAGGGTGCTAATAGTCAACATTAAAATACCACCAAAGCCCATTAAATTTGATTAAAAATGCGAACACCAAAGGGAAATAAAAACTAAAAAATAAAAGCAACGCCAAGCGACAGCGTAATTAAATTAAAATGATAGTATAGAAGCAATGTAAGTATGTATTTGAAAAGCAAATACTTGTAGTTACATTACAAAAGCAGACCACAAAAGGAATACAATATCAAATAAGTAAAGAAAGAAGAAATATTTGAGATAATACAGCGTAAAAGTCAAAGATTCGACTCGGTAATCTCGAAGGCATCGCAGCTCAGAGCAAACACATAGCAAAAAAAATTCAAACAACCAAAGTGAAGAAGCCAAATGAAGAGCAGTGCCGGCGTTGTAAATACATACAGACGGAGAAGCTCGCACTACAAACAATTTGACAAGCAACAGTAGTACAAAGCAGGTTGTTTGAGCGATAACAAGAGATGTTCTGTGAATCAAGCAGCGAGTAAAATAGAATCAAAGCGAAGACAAAAATAGGAATAACTGATAAGCGAAGCATAAAACCACGAGACAGTTTTGCCCAAAAGAAAAACAAACGACGATTCGCGCAAGCTTAAGGAATTAAAGCATTAAAAAGCGGTAAATCAAATTGCTAAGCGGCGCGCAAAAGGCTTAAGGTGGCACTACACCGTACTTGGGACACGTATAATGTTTTTAAAGTAACATAAAAGGGTTAATTTTTATATAAAAGTAGTAAAATCAAAGCAGCTCTAAAGATTTCGAAACCCTTTCAATCGATTAGAATGTGTTTCCTTTTGAAAATTTGTCAATTAAATGTTTTATGGTCAACCAAAATGTCACTTGGCTTGGCGGCTACAAAGGCGATTGAAGAGCTTCCGGTGGGAACACTATTGTGTGCGTTTTTCATTATGTTTATAGATAATAAAGTGGACTAATTTGTTAATGGCTTGAACATTTCGATTTTTTAATGGATGGAGTTTGAGTATTCTTTAAAAATTCTCGAAGAGATCAGTCAAGCATATTTTTTTCGAGAAGTTTTTGGGATCTTATAATATTATTATGGCAATATCAATCGAACAATAATCTTTGTGCACAATAATTTTGTTCTCCAATTCGAGAATTCTAATTCGAAATTGGTCTTCCTCCAACTAATCCCTCCAACGGAGTGGAGGTTTTCCTCTTCCCCTGCTTTCGAATCAGGGACTGAAGCGAGAACTTTTAAAGCTGCAGTTTTCTCTTCCATCTAGACAACATGACCTAGTCAGCGCAGCCTTTGTCTCTTGATCCACTGAACTATGTCAATGTCCCCTCAGCTCATCGTTCCATCGACTGCGGTATTCGCCATTACCAATGCGCAAAGGACCAAACATTTTTCGCAGAACCTTTCTCCCGTACCATGTAGTAGGTTGGAAATAATAAGGACCTATGAAGTTTGGTTTTTATTCGTCGAGAGAGGACTTTACTACTCATTTCAAAGTAGAAAATGTTGGTAAGAGTTATTCTGTATTGGATTTCAAGGCTGACATTGGTTTTGGTGTTATTACTGGTTCCAAGGTAGACGAAATTATCTATGACTTCGAAGTTAGGACTGTCAAAAGAGATGTGGGAGCCAAATCGCGAATGAGACGACTGTTTGATTGAAACGGGAGATATTTTGTTTTGTCCTCGTTCAACCCATTATGCTTTGCTTCCTTATTCAGTCTGGATTGTTCAGGCGAATGACATCAATGTCGTCGGCGTTACGCCAGCAGCTGTACACTCTTATAGAAAATTGTACCTTCTCGGTTTAGTTCTGTAGATCGTATTATTTTCTCCAGCAGTAGATTGAAGAAGTCAATAGACAATATGGAGGCTCCTTGTCTGAAACCTAGCTTGGTTTTGAATGGCACGGAGAGGTTCTTCTCGATTTTTACGGAGCTTTCGGTGTTGCTAAACGTCTGCCGTATTAGATTTGTGGGGATATCAAGTTCAGACATAGCGGCATAGAGGCAGTTCCTTTTCGTACTGTTTAAAGCAGCTTTAAAATCGACGAAGAGGTTGTGTGTTTCGACCATCTTTTCACGGGTCTTTTCCAAGCTTTGACGCATATTGAAAATTTGATCGATAGTAGATTTTCCAGGTCTAAAGTCATACTGATAAGTTCCAACCAGTCTGTAAATACAAAATCATAATTGCTAGAATATTTGAAAAATAATATCGATGCTACTTTGTTATACAAAATATTCCTTTTTCCAAAAAATTCTCTATTCCTTTAGGTTACGAGTATTGTTCTTAACATATTTATGCTAAACAGAAAACTGGTTGAGAATCGCAATATATGAATTGTATCAAACGAACGAAAGCCAAATTCCTAACATAACACTAACAGTAGATCTTCGAACTGTAATTTGAAATGTCAAAATAATATCCTCTCCCTCTCTCTCATAGAATTTCCATAGAACTAACATTAATATATTTATAATTACAAGTTGTGGCATAAAATGCTTGAATAATCAGAATCCCTAGCAGTATTTCAACTTTCCACTAATGGGCATAAACCTTCAAAATTTCAGCTGTTCCGTGCTACCGCCAACAAAGTTATCTGAGAACACACATTTGCAGCCATTCAGTAGCTAAAGGGTAGCAAAGTAGATCAACATTAAAGGACACACGCCTAATGGGTTCTACAAGGCGTAGGAAAACAGCGGCTAGACGCGGCGCTTTCATGCACCGTCGAGCGGAAAGCGGTTGACCAAAACGGAGGAAAGCAAGATAAAAAGGACATTTTCGGACGCACAAAAAGGTGGCTAGAACACGCGGAAAATGCAGGTTGCAAGCAGTTCTCCTTGTCAGCGCACAAAAACCATGAATGAAGCAGCGCTAGAAGAAAACCTTGATAAGCAAGCAATAAAAAGTAGAGTAAAATTTTATATATTTTCGGGCTGAATGCATTAGGTGACACTAAAAATGGTAATACTCGTATAGGTGAGCGTACGCTTTGCATTTGTGGCAAGACAGTATTTTATCGCCTGTCTGCTAGGGAATATGGGAATAAAGCAAGCGTTGTGTGGCTGCCGCGCTGTTTATAGCATTGGTCGCGATTAGATAAGTTGGCAGTGTGCGTGTGGCTACCCGCTGCGTGTTGCAACTACTTGTAACCTTTATTGCAAGCGTTTGTTGTAGTACATGTGAGCGCTTGCAGGGCACTACTTGAAATGCAGGACATAAACTAGCGCAGTTTTCAAAAGGGTGCTGGTGATATCTTAATTTTATATGACTGTTTCGATTTTCGACAGCATCCAAGCACTTTAAACACAACATGGGTCAGCGCAAATTGTAGATAACTATTTTATTATTTCCTTTTTTAAGGCTTTCCTCGAGTGTTTATTTGTTTTTTTTTTTTTTTTAATTTTTCAATGTACTCTTTCTACGGCTGCTTGCGCGCCTGAGTGGCGGGCAGCTGCACTTGTTTGACCGCGTTGCCGCTGTTCCGACTCACGTCTCTACTCTATTTGGTGGCATATCCGCTGAGTCGAAATAGCTGTATCGACATCAAACATACATTGCTAACCAACTACAGCAAACATTTACTTAATAGCTACGCCCAGTTTGCAGTAAATATGCCATATTAAGCAAATATCCTGTGAAAATTTAGTTATCCTGCCGCCAGCCAGTCACCCAGACTGCCTGAGCGCTGGCCATACATCGCGCATTTCAAAGAAGAGGCGCACCAGCCGCTGCACTTGAGATTTTCCGGCACGCTCAGGTTGCAGGTCCTTTGTGTGCACACAGGCATATGCACGTGGCTTTGTTTGTGTGCCTTTTCGACAGCCTTAAATAGCGACGGACTGCTTTTTAATGATGCAGAAAATCGCTATATTTGCTTAGTCTGCCGACGAGAGCGGCTAGCAAGCGAGTTTGAAGTTATTTAAATATCCATGCAACGCACACACACACATATGCACTTATTTGTGAGTTTAAATGCATATGTCAATTGCTCTAAATAAAGCAATTCAAGCTGTCATACATCTATATTCTCATAATTGTTGTTTGTGTGCTTGTGCAGCGAAGCGGTACAGCTGTTTGTTGTCGTTGCACTGTGCTGCATATTTGTTTGTTGTTCTCGTTTTTTTGGCCCTTCTGTTAGCTTAGCCAACTGCGCGTGTAATGTGTGCTTTCATATGTGTGTTTGTGCGTTCGCGTCTTCGCTGCTTTCTTCTTATGCATTTTACGTTGCTCTCCATTGTCTCCTCCGTAATTTGATATGCATTTTCCTTTTTTCGCCACATTGACTTTTTCTGCAAGATGAACTCCGATTAATTGATGCAGGCAATTGAGCAGATGCAATAAACAATACATACCTGGAATACATATGTGCATACAGTCGTCTGTTTTAAAAGACTTGTCGTCTTCCAAAATAAGCTGTATCCCCAATTGGCAATTTAAATGTTACCCTCAAGTCCTTCACGTGTAACTCTATACAGGCCACTTTAGATTCTCCGCTGATAAGCATCCATATTGCGCTACCGGTAACCAATACGACTACTTCCTTCCTTTTATGTCAACCGTATGACTTTTTCGCTAAAACAGACATTTCTCAAGCTGACAGTTAGTGCATTCAAAGAAAATAGTAAAATAGTTGACAGGAAACAAAATGCAGTTGACGAGAAACGAAGCAGCCAGATCAATTTCATGACAATCAATCATTGTTATGCACAACATGAAGGATTTGGAAGAATACTGCGAAATTACGAGCTCTAAGAGATCGGAGGATCGTTGTTAATATCTATGATGCGTGACTGTGAAGTAAAATGCTAGAATCTTCTACTACACATAACCATATTTCGGGCTCCGGCGAAGTGTCGATCAGCCCCAACCCATTTGCGGATGTTTCATCGCGGAGGCTGAATTTACCGACCGTTGTGCCAAAGATACTTTCATTGCCTCTCATAGATGCAGTCCAAGCGCTCATAGAATACATCTTTGGTCACAATGTCCTCTTCTTCCGTCGGGGCGTGGGCGCAAATCAGCGATATGTTTAAGAACTTCGCTTTGATGTGAATTGCGGCTAGACGTTCATCCAAAGGAAGGAATGCCAGTACTCAGCAACGGAGCCTCTCTCCCACTACGAATACAACACCGAGTTTGCGATCCTTTATACGGCCACTGTAGTAAATGCCATAGGAACCTGTCTCAGTCCTCGCACATTTGGACGGCGGTATTTTTACAAGGACATCAACCAGCTGGGCAGCGGCACTTTCCCATTTATGTTGATGTTTTTTGGCTTTACTGAGGATACTTGGTCTAAAACTGGAAGTCGTGAGCTGCTTGAGTCCTAAGTAAAACAATAGTTTCTGACCACTCCCAAGTAAATTACTTTCAGAGAACTTTCCCCACTTGTGTAAACTTCCATACATGGCTACATACCCCAAATACTACAATAGTTTCGAATACCACACAGTTGATTTAAATTTGGTCCCCAACATTGTCTCACCTTGCAGAGAAAAATGGGAAAGGGGTGAGGTAATCATGGGGAACTGAACAATCGAGCGGTGTCTCTGCGAAACTAGATTGCAAAATCTCTTTCCATCTATCAGACCACTACGAGTATGTCTTCCAAGCGGCGAAGAGATCACTAAAGTCTCTTAAGATTTTTTTTAAGTTAGTGAAAGTGTGTATTGATCTCTTAGTGGATATAACTTCCTATTTCACAATAAACCATCAATAGGTTCCAGGACATAGGAATATCCAAGGGAACTGTAAAGCTGATGTACTAGCCAGAATAGGCATCCCCGTACAAATAGACTTCGGAAAAGGGAGAATTTATATGCCTCTAGTCTCGGTGGAATCAATCACGGACTTAGTCAATAGGCGTGCATACGTGATATGAATGAAATATGGACCGCACATGCTGATTATTAAAGTATGAAAGGAATGATAGAAGAGCTCTAATATGAATGCTTACAGGTCTCTGTCTAATAGGTAGACATGCCAGTGCACTACAAACCCAATATAACAACTATCGTAGAAGCTGTCCGAAAGTGGAAAAGGAGGGAACAATAAAACCTCATCTATGCAAATGTAAGCCCCTAAACAGAAAAAGTATTGAAACTATCGATCGACGACTTCTTGACAACGGCTCACAGACACAAAATTTCGTACTGATGAACTTTATCAGAAGCACCAGGTAGTTCAGAGAGGAGACTATAGAGTAAGGGTACTTTAGTCTACCAATGGGCCTCTGAAGACCAGTCTGCTTCAGTAGACAGTCGCTCTACTTACCTACCGAGTTCACTGCATTTTTAGTCTATTGTATAGTCAGTCCATTAACTAACAATCCGCACTCTCACCCTGAACTATTCGAACCTGCTAATAAACTTAAGAAAATAAGAAGTTGCAACACATTAGAGAACTTAGGAACACATTCTGGAGACCAAAGTTACTCTAAAGTGAAATTTTAAGAGTTTTTTTTCAGTAGATAAACTTTGATTAAATCCCCTCGACGAAATCCGCTTAAAACTCTTCAAAACTAATAAATATCATAAAATCAGCAGCTAGGTCGTTCTTCGGCTACACTCGCCTAAACTGTAACCATCCCAGCCATTAATGCGTGTGTTTAGTAATTCATAAGCCTTAAGAGCTGCAGTCAAATGCGCGAAAGTGCGAAGCAATTTCCAGCACTCAACGGCAAACGCGATGTTTCAATTTTATGAATATTACTCAAAATGAGCTTCTAATGCTTCCCGTGCCTCTATGCCTTTATGCGCGGCTTTTAACTGCACTCGCGATGCACGACAAAGAAGTAGCGAATGTAGATGTGCGCACACTTGCAGCCGATTCATGCAACATTTAGCAAATTGCTGCGCCGCCGATCTGCTGCACTGGCGCATACCTAATTGCAGCAACAAAGTCAGCAAATTATGAGCGACTTTTAAAAGCTTCAGCAGCGAGTGAAAGTCGAGTAAGTAATAAGGAAATGGCGAGCAGTAAAATCACAAGAGTAACGGCCAAGGAAGGAAGTAAGGCAGGCTTGAAGACATGCTACGTGCAAACGATGGCGCAGCGGCTGTGAAGGGGGGAAAGGTTTTGTGGCGGTTACTTAGACGCGTGCTAGCAAATAATAGCAAAAAACTAATTGGGTTAACTTGCTAAGTTGGCGAGCTTATCGGCAAGGAGAATTGCTTAAGAGCGCGCTACTTTGAGGTTAAATTATTTTCAATTTTTATTTTTCGAAAAGTCTCCGTCCACTCAAATGCACTTGCAATCTTATTATGCGCACACATGCAACCATTTGTTGTTGCGCGTACCGCAGCAGTTGGACGCTTAAAGCCGCCTTCGTGTTGCCTAAGTAGGCGCAAATCGAAAAATTCCGCTTGTTTTGCATATTCAACATTTCACCCACTCTACGGGCGTGCCGGGCGCCAGGTTGCCACTATCGTCCTGCTGCCGTCAATTGTTGTGATTTTCTTTGCCATTAGCCTTTCCAACACTCAGATGCATATGTTGCCTGTGGCACGTGGCATGTGATGAAAAGTCACTTGCGTGTCAACGTCACGGCTCGCCGTTATCGGCTTTGAGTTAGTTGTCGCCGCTGTCGCGGCTGGCGTTGGCCATTGAAATTAGCATTTCAGTTAGTGAGCTGCTAAAAGGCGTCCATTACTTGTGCCACTTTTCAACGGTCGCATAAACAAATAATATGCAGGCTACTTATGTATACATATATGTATGTAGTCCACGCAAATGCCGTGCATGCCTCTCAGCTTTTGGCTCTCGCATGCCGCTTGTGCGTATGTAGTTGGATTCAGATATTTATATACATGGAGCTTTTTGCACAATTTCACACACCCATCAACACGTATCCTTCATAATTTATGACCCATTTGTGTCGTCATATTTCATAAATTAACCAAATGACCAAATTACTGCATGCAATTAAAAAGAAAACACACGGAAAATTACTTTGCTTGAGAACCATGATGAGTATATGGTGTTGTTGTGGTGCCTACACTCAAGTGAGTTAGAAAACTTCAGACCTTCGGAGTCGTAAGAGAAGTTTATAGTTAATTTTTCATTGAGAGCGTGTAAATTTCTGCACGTCCTAGAGTTTTATAATAAACTGAACTTTTGGAACACAAATGTACGGGTTTTTCACCAAGAGTGCCACAAAACGGTTTGCGATATCAATGAAATTCTTTATTCCATTATCTATGGAACTCGATTTTTTTTGCAAACCGTATTTTTTCGGGATGCAATGGTGACTGATGGAGTACGAGTAAATTGCCGTTTGATGTTTTGCTTTTTGACGAGGCCATTCAACCGGGAACTAGCCTCATCGCTGAAGATGATTTTTCGATGAAAATCCCGATCATTTTCAAGTTGTTGTTCAAGTTGTTGTTCTGCTAAAACCTTCGAATCAAAAACTCAATAGATTTATTATATAATCTATTTGCAGCACGCTCTGCTTTAGTCGTTTCGAATTAGTCAAAATTGTGTAGTCATAAACTAATCTCTTCATTCGGCTACTTTCATTTATTTAAACTCTACAGGTTTCACATTTTTCCGGTCCCAGTTGTCTAGGCATACAAAATTTTACAATATTAGTAATTTTCATGTTAAAGAAAATACAAAATTTTCTGATATAAATCGTAAAAGTATAAAAAAAAGAAATCTACATATTTACAGCAAATAGAAAAAATATAAATTCCAGCGGTCCAAAAAAATTAACTGTGTTTATTAGCTTGTCATTGTCAAAACTGCAATAAAACCAAATCTACAAAATGTCTGTGCTGCAATTCTTGAAACGTTCCATAAATCTCAATCAGCCTACACTGAAGCTGCTGGGTGCGCGTCACAAAGTTTATCACAGGACAAACAAAGAGGACAAGAAGAGCATACGCGACTACGATGATGGCTACTACTACCGCAATGGCGAAGAGCAATATGCGCAAACGCTGCGCAATCGGCAGGCCGAAGTCTTGCGCTTCGACGATATTTACTACAAGCTGAGCCGCAACCGACGCAAGTTCAATCAAACCCATATCGATTTTCCGAACTGCACCTGTGCTGAGGACTTGAAGGAATATGAAAAAGCGAAAGGAAAACAGCCGCTACCGGAAACCGCTAGTCCTGTCAAGGACCCCTATCGGCTCTACAGTATGTGAAAATATAAAACGAATGACTGTGGTGATGGATTAGAGAGTTTAATATGACAGTAGAGCGCGCTCTCTTTACCACATAAGCTTGGTTAGACCTAAGTGTCTATTAAACAATAAAGTTAGGCTTGATTGAATAAAAAATTGTAAAAGTTTATATGCAAATTTACTATTAATTTTCGTATCAAAAGCACTTTTAATAAAACTTACTTATAATAATATAAAAATCCTGAATAAATGTAATAAATGAAAATGCTTTTTCAGTTTCTACTTTCTGGTCCTGGAATTCGTAAAGGATTTGTATGTACGATTAGATCTGTCATGAAAAGTGACCACAAAGTAAAGTCTCGTTGATCTTCAGGGGACGTTCAAGCAAGCAAAGCTTCATCAGTCTTGTGACGTTTCTTTTCTGTAGATAATCAGCATATACTCATACTTAAAGTATACTCGAACATCTCTGGAATTTGACATTATGCGACCGGTGGACTAATACACAAGCCACAAGCTGCTCATAGCTGCACGTTAACGGTCGAAGACTTTCGAAAAGAAATAGTCGAACGGCTAATACTGGAAATTAAAATCCAATTTGACATTTTTTTATAGATAAGTAGTATTTAAGCTTAAATGAGTAACTCATAACTAACCATTAGGGAAGCTGCCTCCAATTCAAATACCAGTAAATTTAAATCTTAGTCCTCTAGTTCCACAAGCCCTTAAAGAAATTAACCTTTCCAAGCTGCACCGTCGAAACCTCAATTTTGAAAATATTAAATCTTTCAGCAACCTCTGAAAAAATGGGCTCCCTCAACTCATTTGTAATAATCTCAAAAAGAAAATATCAAAAAAAATCTATACTTTAAAGCTTAATTTCACTTTATTCTAAATTTAAACCAAAAAAAATACAAATTTATGAGAACTACTAAATTCTAAATTCTCTAATTAATTTGACGTATACTTAAGGGCTTTCCATTTCGTGCAACAAATATACGCTATGCTGAGTTTAAAATCGCTCGCTTTGGCGCTGACATCATCGAAAATGTCACTTATCTGCGCACAACGCCTTACCTCCACCGATGCACCTGAGTTAGTACTGGGCTGCATCCCACCGCCTCCCAAGAAATCAGATAAACATCCTGCGCGCGATCGTTGCAAATTCATTGAGCCGCGCTGCGCGGAAGAGAAAATGCAACACGTCACATGTAAAAAGCGGGAGTTTCCACCACATTTCAACTTCGATGAATGCTGTCCACCTTGCATGGATGTTTTCCCGCGTTTCGACGATCTCTACTATCAGCCATCAGACAAGGAGAAACGTAAATACCAGCAAACCTGGTCCGAATGCCCACGCCTGTTTATTGTACCACGGAAGATCTGCTGCTATGAAGATTTCGATGTACCGGAAATGGAGAAGAGAGAGTTCAAACGCGATGAAGATCAATTCAATAATTACCACGTTAAAACTTGTAGGAATAATTCACAATCGCGTTGCGCCAAAATTACGTGGCCCGGTTGCCGTATGGGCAGATGGCCGCCCAAATGTTTTGTCATTAAACATAGCAGCGGCTGCTTGAAGATCTGCACACCCTACCCGAGCTATTCAGAGTGCAAACGTCCTAAGCCGAAATCCTTGCCACCGGTCGAATGCACTTGCCTAAGGGTTGGACCGTGCATCCACAGTTGATTGTCTCAAAGGTGGACGCACTGTCCTTAATTGATTTACACGTGTATAGTGGAGTGTAATTGATATTGAAGCTTCTTTGTGAAGGAAGCGTCATTAAGCAATGGACTGAACATTCAAGCAACTAAGAGCAATCAATCTTGCATCTTCTTCAATGGAAATAAGTCAGCATTGAAGCTGTGCGGGGTTGAAAGCCCTGTTTTGCTTTCGAATGAAGTTCAAAAGTGGTTAAATTTTCGGTGATTTCGGCTACTAGAAGCTGTGATATTGTAAAAATTTAATTTGAAGATAAAATAAATTTTTCGTACTTGGTAATTCTGTTTTTTTATTTGCATTCTTTATGTGCGATATTTGTGGATGGCGTTCCCCTCCCTTCATCGTTAGGTTGGTTTGGTAGGTGCAGGTTGAGACGACTTCCCCTTTGCGCTGGACGGCTCTAAGCGTATTGCCTCATAAGGCTGTCGACCCTCGTCTTGTCCTCGTTACTGAGACAACATTGGAATCATGAAAGGAGGCTACCTTTCCGAGAAGTGGATGACGGTTGTAAGTGGAGACCCTTTAAGCATGGGAAATAAAGCAGAATATAACTAAAAAGGATGTGAGTGGAAATAGGTCAGAATCAGCCTCAAAAATAAGTAATTTGGGCGGGGGGTCCTTACTAAGGAAGAGGGAACAGTATAAAGAGGAACCTCTGCTAAGATCACAGGGAGTTGCGATACGCCGGCTAGTGCCAAAGCTAGCTCGAACAACGACAGTGACTCGGGCGGGCGGTCCAGCTTAGGAATACCACCTTTTAGTAAAAGTAATGTAAGCACACGTGTTTTCCCCGAAAGAGGTGGTAAGGTATTGAGAGTTGGCCAAAATCTTCCGACTGATAGTGAAAGTAAGGCAGTAGAGGAACCTTTGCTTAGATCATGGAGTGTTCCGACGCCCCGGCAAGTGCCAAGAGTGGTCGGATCGTCGCTGAACAGCTAAAGTCTTGAAGAATGGTCGACTAGTACTCTCAAGAAGTACCAGTATACGAGCCAGTTCAGCTCAATCGCGAGCACACACTTGCTCCACGGCTAGAATGTATAAATCTTATCTCAGTAGCAAAATTTTTAAACTCTTTTCAATAATATTTCAAAAACAAAAATTTTAATTTAATTCGAAAATCTAAAGTTTCTTACAGTTTTCCCCTCAAAATACACAGAAAAACAAATAAAAAAGCTCAAAATTATTTCTTTGAAACCACGAAATTCGAAATTCCAACGCTACTCCAATTTTCGACAAGAATCTCTTACAAAAACAACAGCTATATAAATTTTGCACAAGTTTTGGAAACGTAGAAAAATGACGCTCTTTCGTGCATTTGGTAATCAGCTCTTGCAAGGCCTCAAAACGCCAGCCTTCAATAAGTGTCTGCCACGTACAATGGCCAGCCAAAATAAGCACCCAGGCTATCGTTCACAGTGCGCATCTGACGATCCAAAGTGTGGCAAGAACAAGATCAAAGAAAAGAAAGACAGCGGCGAATGCGATAAAAAGAAAGAAAAGAAGCGTACTTCTATGTGGTTAAACCCAGAGTGTTGTCTGGACGTATGCCCAGATGTCTTGCCGCGTTTCGACGATCTCTACTATAAAGCCTCCGACAAAGCCAAACGCAAGTACACGCGCACATGGAACGAATGTCCAGATCTGAAAATAGCACCGCGAAAGATTTGCTGTTTTGATAACATCTCCTTGCCACCATTAGAAAAACGCAAAAAACGTCGTGATGATCGAGAAAGCGCGTGTCCCGTTCCGACGGCTGAGCAAAAAGCCAGCTGCTCGATAAAACAGAATAAGCGCTGTATTAAAATACGTCTACCCGGCTGCGGCGCTGTACGTGAACCACCGAAATGTTTCGTCATCAAAGATTCAGCAAAATGCCGTAAGATTTGCACACCATATCCAGCATATTCGGAATGCTCACGTCCTAAACCGAAACCACGCCCGCCAGTCGAATGCAATTGCCTGGTCGTGGGTCCACTCTGCAGCCTACATTAGTCGGGATTATGTGCAAAATAGTCACGTTGTTGCCGAGGTGTTTAGTGAAACTGAGTAGAAGATGTGGAAAGCATTCAACTGGTGCATTATATAATTCAAAGTTTCAGCTTTCAGTTTCGTGCTTGAAGCTGGTCATGATATTGAAAGCTGAAATTATTGAAAAAACTTATTTAGTTGGAAACAAGCGAAAAGCTCGTATAATAAATATTGTTGAAAACAAGACTAGCCACTCCTAGCAATTCTGAGAACATTGCCAATTCAACTTATTCCCAAAATCAAATTTTATGTTGAAGTTAAAATCTCCAAAATTTAAACAAAAAAATTCTAAATTTAATAAAAGCTGAAAGTAACACAAAACACTTATCTTAAAGCTTGTTTTTCTAAAAGAATGTTCTTTACAGATTTCGAAAAAATTATTACATTTTAAGAGATTTTCGCTCTCATCGATTTCTGTATCAATTTTAAGAGCAATACAGAGTGTTGGTGATCCATAATTATCTTCTGATAGAATTTACAGAAGACCCACATAAATTCTAAAGATTTTCTTCCGCCCCGACTGTACCTCGGGGCGTGCGAGCACCGACTGGATACGGTGAGGCGACGTGTTTCTGTGAGTGGTGCGAGCCAAAAATGCAGCGTCCGTCAGAGCAGAGGCACGCGATTAAATTCTGTGTGAGACTCGGTAAATCTGTGACAGAGACGTTATGATCAAGAGGCTTACCCAGATCTTGTTTTAGCAAGGAGTGGTGTGTTTCTGTGGCACCATGATTATTTGGAGGGTCGAGAAGAGGTTGCTGATAAGGACCGACAGAATGAGCAAAACCACCATAAATTTGTTCCTCCTGGACAAACCGTCAACGTCAATTTTTACGTGAAAGTCCTCAAGAGACTCAAACGAAGGGTTATTCAGGTCCAAAAAGACATCACATCCGATTGGAAGTTGCACCACGACAACGCCCGGCTCACACCACCTTTCTTATGAAGAGCTACCTAACCAAGGCCGGCATCCCAACGCTTCCGCAGCCGCTCTACAGCTCAGATGTGGCCTCCCCGGACTATTTTTTGTTTCCTTGCCTGTAAATGCGGATGAGAGGAAAGATTTTTGAGACGACAAAGGGGAACCAAGCAGCAAGCACCTCGGTTCTCAAGGTTATTCCGGAGAATGCCTTCCGTGACGCCTTCAGTGCTTGGAAATAGCGCTGCGTCGACACAGAAGGAGTGGTCTATTTTGAACGTTTTTTAAAAGATTGTAACGATTAGTTCGACTCAGTCCTATTCTTTCCGGACAAACCCTGCAAAGGTTCTGATCTATTCTGTAACTCGATTCGAAAAAAAGTTACTCGAATTTTAATTTCAAGGAGTTATACCTGCATTTATTCCCTCAGAATACAGCTACTGTAGTTACCATAAGATCACTACCATAATTAATAAAATACGGTATATTTTCGGGTAGGAAAAGGATGGTTTTAACTCAAGTTGAGTAGGCGTTGGTTTCGGCTTTCTGACACCACTTAAACACAACTTAGGTTGATACTCCTTCAGTTTGCTGCCGAATTCAGTTGAAAACTACAAAGAGAGTGGCAATTTGAACGCCCAAAATAGAACACTTCCATGTTTTGAGAAAAAATGCTCGACATATTTGGAACGCAAGATGAATTTTGACAGCTTGGCCTTCAAAGGCGGTGCAGATCGTTTTAAAGGTACCGAAAGTAGATAATTTCACTTAAAATTTGTACGAAAACAATGAGACTTACATACATATGTTTTTGGAAGCAACAATTTCTGAGGAAAAGCGAAAGATAATTGCAACACAGCAGACGTGAAGTAAAGAGTTCTTGCTTATGTCGAGCGTGTTAGTAAGCTTCTATGCATGGTAAGTACACACGTCTGCATATTGGAAGTACCTAAGTACACACGCACATCTTGCTACGCATCTGTCTGCACCTAGTGCAACTGACAGCCAGCCTGTCTGCTGTTGAAGTGTCTGCCACACAAAGTGTTGAAATGCAAGCAGGCGCAACAGCAACAACAAACGAGCAGCGGGGTCGGTGTGCAGCTTGGGGGAATTGCTGCTGGCGAGTGAGGCGATTTGAGGCATATATACGTATATACATATGTATGAGTATGTATGGATGTGTGTGTATGCACTTGAAAGTTTAGCTGCATGCGTTGGCCAGCTTCGTCAGGGACGAGCAATGCGTGCATGTTGCGTGCATCAACAGCGACTGGCAATTTTTGTATAATTTCGGCAACAACCAAAAACAACAACTACAACAGCACGCATTGCTTTGCAGCACGAAAACAACAAAAAAATGAGAAAAAATGTATTTCGACGCATTTGGCATTTCATTTGAAATACAACTAACACTTCACAACAACAACTCAAGTGGTTTGTCAGCAACATTTCAAACAAAGCGACGACACATCACAGCACACAGCAAGGCGGCCGAAAACTAGTGAAAAGTGTCCAAGTAACCGAAAAAAGTAAATAAGCGAAGTCCGAAAACCAACTTGAAGTTCCCCCTTTTCCCGCCGCTTTTCTGTGAATATGTAAAATGCTACGTTTCTTGGGGTCGAAAAGACAAAGCGAGTGGAAGCGAGTGGAAAATAGGCCGCTCGCACTGAGTAACAAATAACCAACAAATTCAGAAAAATTACAAAAACTACAAAAAAGACAGCCGAAAGGGCCGAAAAGCCCTGCTGCATACGTCACACCATGCCACCCTGTCTCCGTCGCATAACAAGTACACGCACACACACACGTACACATTTATCACAGCAAACAAATGTGCTACGCAGTCAAATGCTTCACAGCCGCTAACTGCATGACAGTTGTTGTTGTTGTTGTCGCGCCATTGTTGTTGTCAACTCAATTTTTCGCCTTGGCCTTTGTTTTTTCACTTGAAATTGTAGATACTTTTCGTTAACTCATTACTAGACACACACTTAATCATAAAGCTGCAAGAAAACGCGTCTTATTGTTATTATTGTTGCTTTTTATGTCGGCCGTTTTTTTCTGTTGCCGCCGTTGTTGTAGTTGTTAATGCCAGTTAAACTGACAACAAATTTCGTTTTGTAATGAATTGCGTTGGCCGCACTCAACACTGCACACTCACAAACAAACACACTCACACACACATATCCGCCGCCACTTAAACCCCTTCTTCATCCACGTAGCCACGCTGGTCACTCAAGTATGTTGTTAAAGTAATTTGTTGCTGCCACCAACAGCACTAAGTTGCTATTAATATGTGACCGTTGCTGTTGTTGTTGTTACTATTATTATAACAAACGTTTCTGTTGCAAAGATGTCTTCAAAATTTGACTCCATAAAAATATGTGTTTCCAAAAAACGCTGTTTTATAAGCAAACCAACAACACATAGCCAAGTGTGTGCATGTGTGCGTGTGTGTATGTTTGTCATCTTGAAAACTGTTGAATTTCTCACTTCTCATTTCGCTGGAGCGCTGCGGTACATACATACATGTGCCTACATAGCATCTACCTCTTCTTTTGGGGCCGACACCAATTCATTCAACGTGTGGCATCAAGTGTTTCCAAGTGCCGAAGTGGTACGCCGCCAGCTTGTTTGTAGATGTACGCAGTGTCAATTTGTATATATCATGAATTTATTTGCTTTTGCCCACATAGCTGTTGTATTGCCTCAAAAAATGTTGGAAAACTTCGAAAATGCTTGCTTTTTACTAACCTTCGAACGATTGTACGCTCTACTGCGACCAGTAAGCTTTTAGAGTAAAAACCGTAGCTTATGCCGCGAATGAAAGTAATTTAAAGAGACTTAGGACTCTCATTAAATGATCGAGCTGTTACACGAAGATCGTGGAGAGCCGATCCGGCGCCATTCGCAGCAACTCGAACTAATGTATGAAACGACTTGAGGCACTTTTCTTCGAGATCTTAAATTGAAAGCGTACAAAAACAGCTTACGCAAAGACTGAAGTCGCTCGACTTTCCCAAGCAATATCGCTTCGTTCTATGGGTTCTTGAAAAGTTCCAAGAAGATCTGACGTTTTCAAGCCAAATTTTTTTCAGCCAAACCCGTCGGTGGCGACCGTTATCTCGCCACTATAACCGACTTTTTAATGCCTGAAAGTGCAGCTCGTTATCTCAGCGACAAAACGGCGCCACTTCCCACACATCACATCAATCGATGGATTTATTGAGAGAACATTTCGGTGAGCAATTCACGCTTTGGGGCGGTCGAATGGTTATCAAGATCGTGTGATATCAAAACGTTAGACTTTTTCCTGTGGGGATATGTAAAGTCTACGCGAACAATCCAGTATCGATAGAAGCCTTGCAGCAAAACCTCACGTGTATCACTCGCCAGTTATAAGTCGAAATGATCGAACGAGTTATCGAGCGGATGGACCTAGCCGTAGCCCCTAAATATAAACTATTTGGAAGCTGAATGTTTTATAATAATTCAAAAGGTAAGCGCAGTTAAAGAAAGTTTCAGTTAAGTTTTGCAAGCTGAGAAGTATATGCTTTATGCTTGTAAAACCCAGACTTTCAATGAATAAAATATGCGAGGCATGACAATATGAATATTCATATTAAAAACCGATTGACAATGCAAATATTATAGCGAATGTGTAAAGGTACGAGACTTTGGAATTTTTACAATCGAGGACGTGAGGCCACAACCGCCACCACCAACGAAAGCGGCACAGCGAGCGAAGGCAATGAGACACTTGACGCATTTTAAAAAGTGCCAATGACGCACGCTTGACAACAGAATCTGGGCACTACAGCCAGTATGCATATGTATGTTTCCGCGAATGTAAGTGTGAATGGGTTTCCAGAAATGCTCGGTTGCATAATTTTGCATACTGAAATGTGCAGTTTTCATTTTCGATTCAATGTATATGAGAATTGTTAATGTTTTTATCGCTAGTGAGGAGTGAATGCAAGCACTTGCTTTTCTCAAGTAACGGCTATGGCCACTGAGAAGCCAGTGAGAGCTAGAGAAGGTCCTTATCGCACTGAAAATGACAGTGGTGCAAGGCGAGGGGACTGCGAAGTGCAGCCATAAAATTTTATGTTATTCTTGCAATTAAAATTAATGATTTTATTAACCCTATGGAACACTGCTCTTACTAAGCGCAGAGTATTGCTTCAGTGTTTATATAAATACTTTACAGTTTTGTTAGATTGTGAGCGAAGCACATGCACAGAATGTGCAAAAAGGCCAGACATTTAATATTTTGGTTGAAAAGACACTTAAATTCAGTTTGTTTGAGACTTAAGCTCTGTTTTTCTACTATTGAAAGCGCCTTAAGCATTGTTGTTCTAAGAATAGATATATAGTCTGTGATATATAGAACGAAGGCTCAACAGAGACAATTACCTTTATATTATAGTTTTGAAGACCACATTTATGACTAGAAGAGCGGTGAATTTGATCGATTGAAGCCTTGCACTTTATCCTGAGTGGTCAAGAACTGTAATCTCGAAACCATTCGAAAAAATTAGTTTAGGAATGTTTTCTGCCGCTACAAAGGCAAAAAACAAGAGAACTGTTTCGTCAAAATACAAGCAGAGATCCAGTCTATTTGGGATCAGACTCGGACAAATTAAAAAAAAAAACACAAAATATTTGAAAGATAGTTTTAAAATATGAATGAGCGTCTTTTTCGCAGCATTCTCTTTGAGTAATCTTAGTCTGACTGCACGCAATATTTGCGTAAAAGAAACCAAGTTGGTGTAGCATTAAAGTACATCCAGTTGAGAAAATCTAAAATCATTAAATAAAAACGCTTATGCTATACCTCGATCAACTAGATATTCCATGGAAGACCCCAACAACGAAAAGTACAATCCAAAATACACGTGTACTTCGTAGAAAGCCAAGTCCATTACAACCGTTGACACTTTTGACACTATACAAATGTCAGCCACATTGTTGTTGTGTAGTAATAAGTGCTGCCGCCCGAATGCGCAACACATGCAAACCGAGAGGTAAACGAAAAAAACAAAGTCAGAAAATTTTAATAGAAGTGGAAAGGTTTACAAAAACGCCGCCAAACGACGTGAGGATGATCTACAATGGAAATCTTGTACTTCTACGCACATGGCAGATAGTGAGTTAACGAAAAAAAAAACGACACCAACAAGGCGAACGTTGTGAACGTGGTGCAGCATAGTGCTGGCAACGAACGGCAGCGCCGAGATTTTTGAATTTTCTCATTTAATTTTCTACACTTTTTCACTCAAGTGCTTTTTGTCGGAAAAAAGCTATGGTAACGTACACGCATCTGCACGCACTCAATCATCGGTGTGTTGCACAAGGCCTGACACTTTTGATAGCATCTCTCCGCACGCATTTGTTGGAGTGCCGCGGTGAAATGAGCGTGCAGCCGGTCCTTAAGTTGCTGGCTTCACCTTCAGCTGGTCAGATGGTCAGCAGGCGGCGAAATTGAAAAAATCTGTAATTTTTTCCGGCAGTAATGAAAAAGAGAAGTGTGTAGAATGGAAAAATCACGTTAACTTTGTGCCGAAAGCGGTTGCACGCAAGGCAGCGCTAAGACCAGTTTGCATAGCCCAGTACCCCACTAGAGACATGTGAGTACCTACTTGTTTGTATGTAAGTAAGTCATTGCGGTTTCAGCGTAAACGCTGGTTAGCTGCTATATTCTAAGTATCTAAGCTTTTGCTGCTCCCGTTGATGTCAAGGCAGCTGTTTTCCTCTTCTCAATTCTCTGCCTTTTACTTTTTGCTTTGTTACCATATTATAAATGGTCTACGTTAGATTACAAGTGGGATACACATATCACGTTAGTTTATTCGACGTTTTAAAAAAGTGCTAACTGTTGATTTGACTATCTTTCATGAACTCGCGGAACAGACTTTCATGCCGGATGAACTTTTCTTGGCTTAATGTTTATATTCCCACAATATATGAAAAAACAGATCACCGATTCATTTTATTTAAAAGGGCCTTATGTCAAATCTATTGATAAGTCAAGTCCATTTGTTCCATTTGTTGTTGGGTCTCATCTCAGGGCTTACAAAACAGTCCCGTATTGAACAGGCACACCAAATGTGCTTCTGCGACAGCTATCCACTATGTCAAGCCGGCTTTGATCACGGTCGCGCTTTGATTTCGTTCGTGGGTTCAGTTAAAATATCTAAAAGGTATTATCTCTAACTAAAAATATCGGTTCTTTGATGTCCACAGACCTTTAGCTGTGAATGGCAGACATTCGAAAGTTTTTCTTCGCCCGGAAAATGGTTTGAAACAGCAAGGTACACTAAGTATACTTCTTTTGACTGCGTTCGTTGCTTAAAAATATCGGGTTTTTTGATATAAACACGCTTTTTTTGGTCATCCAGATTCTCGACGGTATATTTTGCCCGGAAAAAGGTTTGCAGTACCAAGACAAACCAAGTTTTCTTTCTAAACAGCTATCTAACCTATCCAACAGACTATGACCACGGCTGTGATTTCATGGCGTTCGATGGCCTGCAAGGACCTCATTTAAAATCTCTGACGGAGAAATACCTATTACTAAAGAAACCGCATTTTCTTATAACAATAGCCATTTGACCGTCAGTGTTAGAGTATGGAGATTAGCTGGACTGATGGACGTTAAGGTGTTAGCGCTCTCCACTGGTCGGAATGCCGAACAGTTAGGGTCTTTTGCACGTGAGTTGTTTAGTGGAATGTGTACGATGTGGGTATGTCGTCCAACCCCTGGGCACCAGTCCAGAGCTGTAAGGAAGCTCAACTGCTAGTAGTTTTGCTACGAAGTCTGACCGGAGACTTAATTCTGGTATCACTGAGAGCAGGAGCCCTTGGAGTTCGCTCAAATCTGCTCATGCGGACTGGATCCCTGGGGAGTATCGTGGTGGTTATGGTTAAAACCTAAATGCGCGAAGAACTGACACTTTGCCAGTTTAATGTGGAGTTGCATTGCAACCGGGGTCGGCAGAGGTTTTAGATGGGCCTCGAACCCTACCAAGGTAGTTAAACTCATTAGCCGGTCTCAAATGGCTTGAAACTCGCTGGTAGGACCCTTTCTAAACCACTACGAAGATAAGTATTAATTAAAGGGGCAAAATGGTCAACAATACAACCCTTTAAAATATTACGGATGTTAAGGTGAGGCGAATTCTAGTTTGAGAAACTCAGCAAGAAAATCTTCTTGAGCGCGCATACCCTATTACAGAGAACTTAGGCCCATAAGCTTAAGAGCTCTAACACTACCTCAGTTCGAAGTTACTTTGTACTATACACGGAAATATTTTCCACTTCCATTTTTTGTTTGCTTCGATTTCAATTTTCCTCAGCCTTTGTTCAAGTTTTTACAACCTTTTTTAGTGTTTTTTTTTTCTAGTTTTAGCAATTAATTCTTGAAAACTATGAAAGCACGTTCACACATATTTCTTTGTATGATCTCTATTTGACCTCTTTTTCCTGTGCGGCAATTGTTTTTGTCCACAACAACGACATACTCGCTTTTGATGGACATTTCGGCATGCTTTTTTCTTCTAACTTCTAGTTTTTATTGCTTCGCGCCTGACCAGCGCTCGACCTGCCTATGCGCTTACATGCAGTCGTAAATTTGTGTGTATGTATTCGGTTATCTGTGTATGCTGCAAGTCACTGTGTACACTTTAAAGACTGAAACTTCATTGTTTGCGGTGAATCGAACAAGTCAGCGAGTGAGTACATATTTCCTAAACTTGCCAAAAACAAAAAAACGGAAAAAAAGTTGTTGTCGGTTATTGTCTTTGACCGCCTGACAGAACTTGTTACAACACAAGACATAAACGGTAGAGCCGGTGAATGGCTAAGCGCGCAGAAGAAGTGCCTAGAGCAGCAGAAAACAACAGTCTAACGACTCTTTGTTGAAAGGCGAAACAAGTTCTCAAAGTGTGAGTGAGTGAGTGTCGCATAGAGTGCAACAAAAGCGGCATATAACCTCAAAAAACGTCCAAGCGACATTGACGAAGTGGCATTTCAAATGAAATTGTCAAAATTTCGGCAAAGCAAACACAAAACGCGCCGCTCATACTTACATATATGTGTTGCATGCACCGCCCCAACTCCCCTTTGCTGCAAGTGTGCAACATTTTTCATTGCAACAGCTTCAACCATTACATGACAATAATTTTAAATGCATATGCAACACATACCGCTAAGTATGGGTTAATGAGCGCTTGTTGCACGCCTTTGCTCTGCCATGCAACAGCAGCATGCCGCAAACATGTGTCATGCTCGTGTATGTAGGTCTTTTTGGTGCTTAACTGACAACGCTGATTACTCAGTGTCATGCACTTTGTCAAAGGTGAACACTGCGCTTGTTGTTGTCGCATGTAGCTGGCTCACCCGCCGCCTGCCGCTTACAACTTAGCGCCCAATCCAGCAAACAATACACATACAGACGCAGCTCATTTTCTCCCAAATGATCTATTACCCCAGTGATCGTTGTCGTTGATCTTAGCATCTAAGATCTTTAGAATGTTGACAACAACAACAAATAGTGCATGAAATAAACAAATATGCTTTGGCCGCGTAGACCGCGTGCGTTTGGCATATCAATTTCACTGCTTTCTTGCCACACTCATTCATCACATTGCATTGTAATGCATCGGTAATCTATGCTTTAGTTTAAAAATAACGGTTCAAAGTGCGCATAATAATAGCGTGACAAATTTTTGTCTCCGCGTTGAATGCTCGCCTGCATTCCCTATACATCCACTTACGCGTGCGTGTGTGTGTGTGTGGTGTGTGATTGAATGATCGCAAGTGATCCGCTGATAGCACCAAATTACGGTACATGTGTCTGATATTCCACGCATGAGTCTTTCCCAAGTCAGTCAGTTCGTCTAGCTGTCAGTGCATTGCTTTTGATTGATGGGAGGCATTTCATCGGGCGTTTTTCTTTGTACAAGTAATTTATTCAAGATCGTTCACTGATCGCTATGCGATAAAGGGTTATTTTGTTGCACGTTAATTGTTCTAAATATATGCATAAGCTTGTCAGGGTTCTTAATTAATGAGCGCGCATTAATAACATTTGTTATTGTTGTAAGTAAACGTTCTAATGTTGTCACTTGAATTCACAGATAATTGAAAATTTCGAAGTTAAAAATTTCGAATTATGTGTTGTGGTACTTTGGCAAACTTCAAAGAATTCATAAAAATTTGTTGAGAATTTGTTATTTTCTTTCCTAGTTTTATATATGTGATAACCTTAAATTATTTCGTATAGGTTTTTTACTAATATTATAAGGCTGATCCCCCAAGAACTTATGATGAGACAGACTTCGAGATCAACGAAGTATACACCCGCCCTCACGCAGCACGCAGCGCTTGTGCTCCTCTCCTGTTAAACCTCTTCACCATTCACGTTTAGAGGGCATCCTTACCCTGAAGTGACTACTAAACCTTGAAAAAATATAGCCCAATTTACTTAAGTATGTATGTCTACCAACCTCCTAATTCCTGTATTTTTTTAGCAGAACTTCTTGCTGCTTACAGAGTAAGTCTGTGGGCAGCTGATGCAGGAGTACTTCAGTACCCTCTATAGTGACGAATGTCTTTTTCTGAATGAAATGGATCCTATTTGGCTACGAAAATCCGATTATCTTACATTGACTTAAATAGGCGTAGATAAATGAGAAATCTTGTCATTAGCGGTTTCCATAGAGGAAGTTGGCAAATACTGTTAGAAACGGATCAAAAATTCTTACGGCTCCATATTCATAATAAATGGAGTTATATTTATAAGCTGCTTCAGGGAGGGTTTTAACGAAATTTCCTATGTCTATGCCTGTATACCTTCCAAAGCAAACTAGTGAACTCATTTAAAGGAAATTGCTGTTGATCATAAGGGTCTAAACCGAAACGTTCGTATATTAAAGGGCTTGTGAAAAATTTGCCACTAAAAGTAATTTCCTTATTCATCAATTATCTTCGTAATGACTTTGTTGCAATAAACAAAATGTAATTACAGCCTTACTAATAAACACAATTTTTCTGGAAAGACAAACCGTTACACATTACACAAGCCACTTTATCGAAAGAACAAAAGCAACAAGAAGTGCAAGCAGACTTTTGCAAAAGTCAACACCGGCAGACAAAAAGTAACGGTATGAGGCAACCAGGTAGCAAAAGTGAGGCGAGATATACTAATAGACACACACACATACTCACATATATATGTAGAAACAGGTAGAAATAATAAAAAAATCACAGTAATTATTTTTTAATGTAACAAAATAATATCAGACCAAAACGATCAAGTCACGCAAAGCCACAAAAGACATAAAGGCAGGCGAAAAGCAACAACAACAACAACTGCAATAATAATAATAACAGCAGCAAGAATTTGTAGTGGCAATAGTGAGTGGCGAAGGTAGAACCGTGGCGGTAGACGCTGCAAGAATGGCAGCAAATATGTTTGTTTGTAGAAATTTGTACACATATGTATGTACATATCATACATACTTATGTATGTATGTGTGTATGTTTGTAGTGAGCGCATATGTAATAATAAACACACGCAGCGTGAGGAAAAGTATAAGAAATTTAATAAGAAAATTCAATCAGCGCACGAAAGTGCTCCACTATCGCAAGTAAGCGTACACACACATCTAAAAATGTGCATACAATCATGCATATGTACATACTCATATATTGTGTGTATGTGTGGCCAGTGAGGGAGAGGTCAGTGCAGGAAATGAAAACTGACGATTTTTTTTTGCTTTTTAATTTCTGCTATTTTTCATGTTGTTGTTATTTGTATTTTATTTTTTAATTTCTGTGACGTGTTGTTAATTGTAACCCCATTTGCGTCGGCTGCGCGCAACTGTTAACTTGCCAACACATATGCAAAGCACTCTAACCGTGGTCAAGAAATCACGCACGTCATACGGCTAACGGTGCTTAGTCAAGCGAACCGGTATAGAAAGAGACACATTTTTGGTACGATATATTTTCCCCATTTTCCGCTGGAGACATAATTCCATCAGTGCAAAACTTTTCTGGTTTCTCGGCGAAAAACTGCGATAAGTAATTTTCACAGGCTTCTCTTGAAGCCAACTTCACTCCATTGAGGGAGTTCTGCATTGACCGAAACAAGTGGCAGTCCGATGATGCAAGGTCAGAGCTATATGTTGGATGCACAAAAACTTCCCTGCCATACTCAACAAGTTTTTTTCTCATAGTGGATGATTCCTTTCCAATCCCACCAAGCACCTTTCGAGGCGTCAATGCGGGCTTTGCGACCATTTGTTGAGCTTCATTACGGTTGGACCATGATTTTTTTTCGCACATTATTGTAGTATTTGATCCACTTTTTGTCTCTTGTTACCATTCGATTCAGAAATGGTTCAATTTTATTTCGTTTCAGCAAAGAATCGCAGATGTTAATGCGGTCCATTAAATTTTTCACAGACAATTCAGGTGGTAACCAAACATCGAGCTTCTTTTTTTCGCTTTTCAATATAAAAGTCGCCATGTTAGTATAATTCTTCAAAATTCTCCTTGAGAGTGTTGTGATGTTGCTAAATGAGTTCGAGTCAGGCTAAGTGGCAACCGGGCGGTTACTTAGTCACTCGGCCAAGCAAGCGGCGAGCAAATATACATCAACTTAACAGCCAACAAAAAAAAACGAAATTTGCGTTTTGAGTTACAATTTTATATGCATTTTTAATTTTTCCTGTTTGCATACCATTTTTGCGATTTAATTTTATGTTTTCTTCCTTCAGGGTGTTTTCAGAGGTGTTCATCGATTTATAAAACGAACTTCCGTTGTTATAAAAAACGACCAAAAAAGTGCCAAGTACAAGAGTGTAAGGAAGAAATGAGAGCCATAAACTTTTTTTCCAAGACACAAACACTATCAAAAGTTTTACTTGTTTACAGAGGATTTGCAGAAATATTCCTTTGCGCTTCGTGTGCAGTTTGGGGATGTGTGCTGAAGTTTAGCTGACTCATATTTGGACTCGTTGGCGTTTGGTTTGTTCGTAAATGACTTGCGCACGATTCGCAAATTATTTCGTTAATTTAGAAAAGTGTAAATGAATGGCGTTTGTGCGGCAAATGTAACAGCCAAACTGCCTCTGCGAGTATTTAGGTTGCTAAGTAGCTTTATACCGTTAGTTAGATAGCTATGTTTTAGGAGTTTAACTGACTGCTGATGACGGTCCAGAGTAGTCTGTTGCATTACTCATATTTTAAGTGACTATTTACTAATTTGAGACTTAGCAGATTTTTATGGTCAAAGCGGTGTCATGGGTTAATGGTATAAGCAAATTTTAGTAGAGTGGTAGTAAGAGCATTTATATATCAGGACAGGGGAAAACACGTGGGTAAAAAGGGAAAGGGTTAAATTGAACATAGAATACCACTGTCAAGAAATTATTAAACTGAGGTTAAATTTTAGGGTATTTTGAAAGATCATTTAGGCTTAAGAAATGTGAAGGCGCGATTGGTTCCAAAATCACTAAATTTTTACGAAAAACAGTGCCGCATTAACGTATGTGAAACAATGCTTTCCGACTATGTACCAGCATGTCATGAAATTCATTATTACTGGCAATAAATCTTGGATCTATGCTTATGACCCGGAAACAAACAATCAATTGATCGAATAAGGTGGAAAAGGTGAACCGAAATGAAAAAAAAAAAACGTCAAAGCACGTCAAAAATCAGGACTATGTTGACAGTTTTCTTCCACTATCGAGGTGTGGTGCCCTCCGAATTCCTTTCCACCGGCCAAACTGTCAAAAAAGAATATTATTTGAGTGTTATTCTTCATTTGCGCGCAGCTTTTTAGAAAGAGATCGAAATTATGGGCTGACAACTCTTGGTTTTTGCACCACTATAATGCACAATCCCATACTGCATTGAGTCTTCGTGAGTTCTGCGTTAAAAGTTCAGCCACAACCACCATGTTCGCTTGATTAAGCTCCGAGTGACTGTTGGCTATTCAGAAAACTCAAAAGATCGCTCCGGGGAAATCGATTTGAGTCAATTGAAGGAATTAAACATGAATAGCTAGAGGCACTGAAGGCTATTCCGGAAATTGACTTAAACAAATGTTTCGAAGATTGAAAACAAAAACATTGGCAAAAGTATTTTGGGGTCAAGAGGCATTACTTTGAGAGGAATGCCATAGTCTTTGAAGAATAAATTAATTATTTTAAAATATGAACAAAATCTTACTAGTATAAAAAAGGCATTACCAGTCAAGTTCAAATTAGTATTGAGCTACAAACTTTCAAAGACCACCCATCGTCTACGATAATTTGCCGAAACGAAGCGGATTTTACTGCTTCTTAGGTTAAGTAGAGCAATTGCTTTCAGAAATACTTTGCAATTTTAAGCATTTCAAGCATGTTTCTTTTGTTTTTAACCTAACCATATACATACATACTTACGTACCGATTTACTATAGTCTATGAGATACGCAGAAAAATATGCCGATTTTTTTTATTACTATTATTTTTTTGATTAAAAACATTAGCAATCAATCAACAATTTCGGCAGGCTTGTTAGCGCCCAGCGACTCTACTGCGTCTACAGTTTCGGCTTAGCGCGTTCTCCTCCACTTGGCATTTACGCATTGTCATTAAAATTCAATTAAATGGCAAAATGTTTTGACGCCAAACCATGGAATTCACGGCATTTTACGCACCATTATTATTTTATTTTCAATATTTTTTTAAATTATTTAAGCCCTTCTTATTCGGTTTCGCCTTTTCGCTGGCTCTATTCATTTCCCTTTCATTTTTATGTCCCGCTTTTTATTAATGGTCGATTTTTGACACTTCCAATTGCTACTGGCGCACAATTTTGAACACCATTTAGAAGCAAATCGCGAAAATAAGTTGATTTTGCTGAACAAAGCGATCAAAAGCTTTAGAAAAATGTAAGGGGTTCTTTGAAAAATATGCACTTTTTTAAGCTTTGAACCTCTAAACAGCAAGAGTTATTTATTCTAGTATTTTACAAAATACCTTAAGTTGCTGTATCAGCCTAACTTGGTTACCACCCGGCAGCACAATGGGTCTAATAATGGCCTAAATGCCTTCACATGTGGTCCTTTTGCAACTAACCAATCAACAAAGCTCTAGTTAAGGACTCTCCTTAGCTAGCCAAAATGCTTTCAACCTTTCCCTCTGTTGCTTGCAAATATTTGTAATTCCATAGCTCTGACTAATGAACCAGCTTTCAACACGCGCACGCTAACACACCCACTTTTAACATACTTTAGACCACAAAGTTTATAAGCTTTCAGTTGGAGCCAAGCGCTCAAGTTGCGGATTATAAAGAACTTCAAAACAATTCGCGTTCGTAAAAGTGTAACGAAACGCAAATATATGTCAACATGACAGCTGACAGCTACAACAACAATATAAACAAATGAAAAGTGTGGACACACATGTACTTATGAGTATATGTATGTGAATAGCTATAAGACAGCGGTATTGCGAATAAGCGGGTAATTGCTAAATTGCTTATAATGAACCACTCGACTTGAAGTCGAACGCGAAAATAATTTGATTTGTTTAATTGTTATTATAATGAGTGCTAGAAGTAAAGCGTGAAAGGCATGTGGCACATTTATAATCAATATACGGACTTGAACGAGGGCAGTTAGATAAATCGGCGACAACCGCAGTTTCCATTACTTAGTGTTCACCACTTTGCGGTTGAAAAAGGAAAGATTTCGAAAAGCTGGAAAAATAATAATTTAATGTACTCCTAAAATAGGACTCTGTGGAAAACTCATATGGCTCCATTGGAGCTTAACGAAAACCTGGAGCTTCGCATGATCAGGATTTCCGAAGCAGATCGTAATATCATAAATTATTATTACAATCCATTAGTACTATGAAATGATCGGTTATCGAGATCTAGAACTTTTTTGGAGTAAAATTTCAGAGGAATATTTAGCGTTGTGAGGAGGCTGGAGCCATGTGTAGAAGTTCACGCAAGTGAGGAAAGTTCTCTGAGCGCCATTCACTTGGGAGTGACCAGAAACGATCCTTTAACATATGGGTCAAGCAGCTCACGACTTTCGGTCTTACACCAAGTACCCTCAGGGTAGCCAAAAATCATAAGTTTGACGGCAAGCTAAAGCGAGAAGGCGAAACTTCCCTCCTCAGGGTTATGAACTGGGCTTGGGACCCTCCACATGAAAAGCCACATGAAAAGAAGAAAATAGCCTCAGATGAGAGAGCCCTTTTTTGATGGCGACCCCTTCTAGGGGGTCATATGCAAGGCTCGATGATATCGAACCGATTAAATATATTTCTGACACTAAAAGCCTTCAAAAAAGTCTTACCGGTATATATATTATTGACTTGCTTTTATGGAGTGTCAGCGCAAGAGTCTAAAAAACGCCAAATGTTCAAAGTATTATGCCTGGAGACGATGAAGGTTAGTATCCATTGATGTTCCTTATCTGTGAGCATTGCCAGACTGTTATGGTTTCAAAGTATTATCTTCCACTATATTTATTTATATATTTTATGACGTCATGGTTTGACTTTCTGTTTCTCCAGTCAACGCAGTCAGCAACGCCATTATAGCACACTAGTCTACTTTTGCATGATTTTGAAAATGTTTACATCCATTGCCAGTGGGTTGACAGGTATTACTTTTATAACAATTTCTAAGTTTTTTTTTTCAAAATGTATTGATTTTTCAACAGGCACGAGCTCTCGCGTATGCAAAGCTTTTTTGCGCTATATTTACTTCTTTTTTTTCGTAATTTTCTATTTTCTTACACTTCGTTGCGGCTTTTGTTACAGCGAATTCATGGTTTTACGCCATTTACCCACTTTTTACCCTTTAAACGCCAATAACAACTACAAAAAAATATTTTTACCGCGCTGTTTTCTGTTTTAAAACTTGACTTCATGCATTTCTTCCATCATTTGTACGCGTTAGCTCAATTCTTCAGATATATGAAATTTCAAATATCACTCTCTTTGACAGTTGACAGTTCAACGGCGACGGTTTTGTTGACTGTTGGCTTAGCGTTGGTTGCCAACGACTTGACAGATTTGTATTCGTAAAAATGCTTAACAGTATCTGTGTTTGTGTGTATGTATATGTCTATAACTGTTGTATTGTTTGTACTTACATGCATATACTTGACTTAAGTTGCTTTGCTGTCAAAGCGTTTGTCTTAAAGTTGGTATTATTTTGTATAAATATTTCTGCGTTTTTGGTTTTTTCTTTCACCCTTTGCTCACAAATCCATGCAGCATATGTGTGCGTATGTATGTAATGGTTCATAATCGCCAACAAAGGTGTCAGTTTTGACTGATTGAGTGACAAGTCTACCTGTTTTTTGTGCTGAGTGCGTCAGGCACTTGAGGAAGGCGGTGTGTCGGTGTCGGTAAGAAAAGAGGTGAGAGCAGGCTTCATTTACTATGTATATAGTTGTGGCAAGTTTTCGAAATGCGAAAGTGTAGCCAAATCACTTACAATAATTGATAAATGTTAAAAATAAACAATAATACATAAAATATTTTTTGTTTTATTTTAAAGGCTTAAATTCAAGCTTCTTTAAACAGCAAATAAAGTTTATTTTTGTCACTTTTTGTGATTAATATTATGAGGTGTAGAGCTTTCCAATACTGCATTGTATGAATGCGTTTGGTAGCACTGGAGTTATTTACTGCAAGGACATCTATTGACCAAATACGAGAAGAGTTTTCGACTACCCAATATATAGGTTATCAGCAACTAGCTGAGTTGATTTCACCATGCCCGTCTATATATACGCGAAATAGTCCGTCAGGTTTTGAGATATCGATCCGAAATTTGGCAGGCGTGTCTTTTCTGTAAGAAACTGTTCATTTGTTGGTAGTGCACCGATATCGGACAACTACAGCATGGAGCTGCCATACAAACTGAACAATCGCAATTAAGTTCTTGTATGGAAAACTTTTATATTTTAAAAGATATCTTCACGAAATTTGGCATGAATTATTTCGAAAGGAACCGTTATAATTTTCGAAAATATTGATCAGATCAAACCACTATAGCATATAGCTGCCATACAAACTGATGTATCAAAATCAAGGAAAAGATCGTTATATACCCTTTTAACTACAAAAAATGCAACTGTGACTGTTTCATTGCCGTTGAAGTTAACGTTTTCCCTGTTTTTCTCTTTAACGCCGCCATTTCCTTATCCAAACCCCCTCTAAGTGAATACGTGCTCATAATCAAAGTTCCGTTATAAAACTGAAATATACCTTACATATGCATATTATTGACCAATTTATGCAATTAATAAGTTATTAAGCTTTTGTTGAACTTTCGATTTCCAACCGCAAAAAAACGCTCCCAAAGGCAATGCACGCTTAATGGCATGCAATTTATTATGACAATATGTGCTTAAGTTGGAATTTTCATACAGCTTTGAATACATAATGTAACAATAAATTAAACACGTGTGTGTAAGAAAATGCAAGTAATCATTCGTCATTGTGTGTGTGTGTGTGAGTGTTTGAGTGCAATGTTCGAAAAACCGGCAGCGCAATTGAAATGCAATGCCACAAACTAATCGAACACACTGTAGTTTAATTAAAAAATCGTGATCGGCTGCATAGGTGCACTTTTATATATACAAGTATAGACATACGAATATATGAAAATTATTGGTATTGGAAACTGATAGTTTACTGACTAACTGGCTGCCTCGTTGACTGCCACAAGCCGCATGCACACATATATGTAAATATATATACCACAAAGAGCGGTTATTTGTTTACCTATTTGCTGCAAATAACGGTTTATGAGCATATATTTGATTCACCGTTAGCTGCATGTTTGCTGGCCATATTTTTATTGAATTTGCAAAGTCAAACGCGGATTTTATGTGGAAAACGCGATTTCAATAGTGGGATTAGTGGCTGAATAGGTTATATTTGAAAATTTTTGCAATCAAACTGCTTTTACGCGCGCAAATAATAATTAGAAAAATATGTGATAGCGTGTAGAAATCGAAAGTTATTGATTATGAGAGAAACAAATGGCATTGCAGGGATTAAAACGTTAAAAAAAGATAATCAAATAGGAAAAACAATAAACTAAAACTTAAAAACAGTAAAAACAAAATTAGAAAAAGATTAAAAAAAATATATAAAAAACTTATATATATATATAAAAACTTATATATAAAAAAATAAACAAAAAAAATATTAATTAAAAAAAAAATAAAAAAAAAAATACAAAAAAAAATAATAATTTCAGCAATCAAATTACATTCACCGAAAAATCAATAAATAACCCATGGAAAGCCAACAACAACACATGAAGCCCAGTAGCATTGCAACAAAAGCTCATTTGACATGAGAAATCAAAAGCAAATACAACTCAAAGGCAACAATAAATATTGTATTTGATGGCCAACTGCTTTTCTCTATACGCGCTCCCACATTTCTTCGCTCGCCTACGTCCATTATTTGCTCAACCTCTATGCTATGCTAATTTCACTTTTTACAGCTTACATGGTCACTATGCGCAGCTGACGGGTTGGCATAAAACCAACAACTATTCATCCAACCATTGAAGCAATGCAAACAGCATCCACCTTCACTTATTGAATATTTTCTGCATTTGATTTGTCTGTGATTGCGCGCATTGCTGCTGTAGTAGCCGCTGTGGTGGCTGCGCCTGTGGCGTTTTATGCGCATGCGCAAATCACTTCAAATGCTTACACGTTCCATCGCATACATTTACTTACATACCTATAAACATTTGCAGTAATAAATACCACTGCTGAAGCGCAATAAGGTTGGCTACACAGTGGATTAGAAGTCGCTTAATTGTTTAACAGAATATAACTATTTTCACCGATCCATAATTGTAGCAATTTACCTTATCCCTTTAACGAGGAGTTTTAGATAGCCGAGACAACCCTTAATTAGGTTGTTGGTTCCTTAGAAAGACTTTAGTTGGTCAGCTTAGAACTCCGGCCCCTTGTGGTAACTAAAAGCTCCTATATGGTTGATCATAAGACCCTTCGACAAAGTGCGTTGAGTCTGAGTCTGAGTCGGCTAATATCAGTTTATGAGTTCTAGTTCGCCGAAGTTGAAATTGCCGAGATGTTTCAGTCTCAGCTTTACAAAGACTGGAATATGAAAATGCCTGGATAATTCGTTTCACCTTCCGCCAAATAAATATGAGAACTAACGTCCGACAAGACTTTAAGAATTATCGCATGAATGCCTATTGGACAGTGTCCAGTAAGAACTCTTACAATTGCATTATCCTCTAGGCCAGAAGGACCTTACAATAGCAAAAGAACTGATCGTTGGCCCAGCGCCTGCGAAGCCTTTTGGTCCAGTGCTAGAAATAAGACACCAATGCAGATCCAACTCGGTCCCAATCCGATGTAAGCGACGCTAGGGTGTCCCTTTGGCTAGCTGATCGACTTTGCAGTTGCCAGCGATTCCGACTTAGACAGTAACTCTTGCCAAATTACATGAAGATATCTTGTAAAATAAAAAGGTTTTCAATACAAACACTTGATTCCAATCGTTCAGTTTTTGTAGCAGCTCGTCAGGCTGATCATTTAGATCAACTCCGACGTTGGTTTCTAGGTGTTATAAACACGGTGGTAAACTTAATATACCCTGTTCAGGGTATGAAAATGTATTTCTATATTCCTGAGTTCTGGTTACTTAGACCCAATTGTCGTGGAAACAGTATTTCTTTTGTAATATTTTGCTTTGAGTTCCGCCTGTTCTCCCATCACTACAGTGCTCAAGACTACACTATGTGCTCAGCCTTATGGCGCGTTGCGGGCAGACATATTTAATCAGTGATCTATTCGTTGCTTCACTTAAGTGATGCCGCGCTTGTTCGCAAACAGCTTGTTGCCTGTCTTTTATGTCTATCTGTGTCTGTCCATCTATTTATTCATCCGCATTGGTCTGCCAATCTTGTGACTACCACAAATTAAGGTTAACCACGTTTTGCGTATCAAACAAATGAAAGTGCAATTAATTTTCCTATTTGCCGAGCAGCAGCTGTGTATATATGTGTGTGTAAGCAAAATTTCGATTTTCAAATGTATATTTCTGCGTGTGTGTGTTTAAATACTGAATAAGCGATTTTTGTTTGATTTTAATTTTTTGGTTTTGAGTAAAGGCCAATGAACGAATGTGGCCACATTTGTGCGCGACTTCGCTGAAATTTTACATTTCGGCAATTTTTGCGACTTTTTGCTTTTATGTTTTGTGTTTATTAATGTTTGCGAATTTTTTTCACGCCTGTGTGTGTATGATTTTTGGTTCATGTATATACATAAATCAGCGTTGGAGGTGCGGCGTGTTGGAGGCAATTTATTATTGTTGTTTTTTTAACTGACCGTTTTGGTTAACTGCGGTGTATGTGATATAAATATGTGTATATATGTATATATTTTATTAAAAAAAATTGGATTAAATAAATTGTTGGCCAATTTATGCTGAAATGAATTTATGTATATATGTTTAAATATGTATTTATATAAATTTTTACATACATATGTGTAAAAATATGTTCTGCTTGCTGCCGCGTGTTAATTTACCCGAAATATCTAATAAAATCATACTGAAATATGAGTTTCGGCAACAATATTGTTTTTTGCTCTTTTATTTTTTGTTTTTGGTTAATTTTTGTTTATTTGGCCGTGTTTTTGCTATTTTAATAGTTTATAAAAATTGTGGGATTTCTGCGAAGTATGTGTGCAAAATATGCACAAATTTGCAAATATTTGTTTTTGTTTGGGCATTGTTTTCATTTCTGCTGTAAATAGCTTGGCTGTAGGTCAAAAGGTTAAACGTTCTCAATTTACATATAAATATACTATTTTCAGCAAATTATTATGAATTAATTGTAAATGTTTGGCAATTTTATTTGAATAATTTAAAAATGAAAGTGTAAATAAAATAATTTTAAGGATTTAATAGCATTTCAACCTTGATTTTTAGAATAAATTAAATTAAATTTGGATATAGTAATGAAACTCCTTTCGACTTGAACATCAAGTAAGTTAGAGTCGAAAAATGTTGAGGTGCATTATATAAATATATACAGAAATTTCGTGTGAAATAAGGAGAATAACTCCCATATTATTCATTCTGTAACTTTTGTACCAATATATGATGATTCCCATGACCCGGATGTTTGCCGAAAAAGTTCATAAAATAATATTGGATGACGGTAAAGTAAAGTTGTTCGAGATCGCGTGGACTCCAAAGATTTTAATGGAATGGTTATACGAGTATCATATCACGCACCCATATTAGTGTATGGGAAAGCTCTGTGCAAAGTGAGTGCCGCGCGAGCTCACTTTAGACCAAAAACAACGACGAGTTGATGATTTGGAAAAGGGTTTGGAGATTTGCAAGCTTAATAAATCCGAGCTTTTGCGTCGATATGTGACAATGAATGAAAAATGTCTCCATCATTCCACTTTGAAGTTCAAACGACCCTTGTTTGAGTGGACTGCATATGATGAATCCACACCAAAGCGTGAAAAAACGCATCAATCGGCTGGGATCAGTCTGTATTTTGGTGATGCGCATGGAATAATTTTAATTGACTACCTTGAAAAAGAAAGGATCTTAAACAGCAGTTAGTACATAGCCTTATTGGACCGATTGTAGGACGAAATCGCCGCGAAATGGTCGCATTTGAAGTGAAAATCGACGGCAAAAATCCATGAATTGGGCATACATTTGCTTCCGCATCCCTTGTTTTCTCCAGACCTGGTCCCCAGCAACTATTTCTGCTCTCAGAGCTCAAACGAGTGCTTATTGGGAAGAAATTTTCGTGGAATTAAGAAGTGATTACCGAAACTTGAACCTATTTTGGTGAAAAGTACAAATCGTTCTACAAAAATGGGATCGAAAAGTCCGTATTGAATAAAAAAAAAACAAGTATTCGAAACAAAAATTTTTTTCTATGGTAGGTTGTAGCCTTTTCAATTGACCTGATAGTTGTCTTCTCTTCATTCAGCGATTTAATGAATGCAAAAAATCTCTACTGGAGTTAAAATCTTATCAATATCTCCAACACTAGCTTCTTTTCTGCTAGCAAGTTCCTAGTTCAGTTTTGGATTTAATACTTCGCAGATCTCATATAATTATCATTAACAAACTGACATATTCCCCACCCTGTATATACATAGTTTGTCATCTGTTAATTATGCAAGCATAAAGCAGACGTCTTCCAAATGCCACAGTTCACCGTTATAACGGTAATAAAAACCTGCATACATAAACATAAAACGGTTCTAACGGTTTTGCATATAAATGTGATTTATTGTAAGCTACTTCGTGCAACATACCGGATTAATTAAAACTTAAGAATAATTGCAACATGGGCACTTAAGCAACAACAATAACAAAAGCTTTAAACTAATACATGTAGCAAGTGGAAAAAGTGCACAGCGACAGACAATGAATCGATTTGAAATATGGCAAGCGTTAGACGATTAATTTTTCATCTGCTTTTAAGTGTGTATATGTATTTTATGTATGTTTTTGTATATGTATGTGCTTGCATGCCACTTTATGCACTTTATTGTTGTGGTGTGGCGATGTCAGTTTCTGTGTAGCGTTAATGTTGCTTGTAAAAATTTGTAGCTGAGCCGAAAAAAAACTCCATGAAAAATTGCAAAAATGCTAGCTAACAAGCTCTGCTTTTAATTAAATCAATGCGCGCTTAAGCCACCGCTCGTTTAGACTCTTTTGTGGCTTTTTGCTTGGTTGCTCTTTTCATTCGATAATATTATTAGTTTTGTGTATTTGCGTACGGTACTAGGGTCTGCAGTAGTAAAGGATTTTTTTTAATGTTTTTACTTATTGATATAAAATGACTTAAAAGTTTATAAAAATATTACATATTATATGGAAAAAGGTTGGCTTAGTTTATACTGGCCGGCCGTCTCACCGTACATAGATCTACTAGTCTTTAATAATACTAGTTAGGAGGTTCAGTTTAATTTTAACTAAAAGTCTTCGTCATACAAAACATCAATGCTCTCTGCGAACTTTAAGAGCGACTTGATATCTAAGGCCTTTATTTCATCTAGTCTGTTGTACTGCGGATCTCTTAGGTATTTAAGCAGAGTTCTAGATAGTGCTTGGCAGAAACATAGCAGGTGATCCGGTGTTCCAGTGTCTCTCTCATACCCACTTCCTTGCACTTTCTGCATGTTGCATAGTTATTTATGCCCTTCCGGCACGCATATGATGCCAGTATCGTGGATCTGTCATCAAACCAACAATCGTCTGTAGTGCTTTCGAGAACATGTGAGCTTAACGCTTCAGTGTTTCCTTTCTGGGTTCTTGCTGACGATGTTGGCGATGCTACATTGCCTAAAGCCAATCCATCTCGCTTAGATCTCTCTGTCAGCACCTTCAGATATTTCATTGTATATTGTTTTAGTGAGTGCTGTATTTCCTATACTAGTTCAGGTGTCAGATCCAGTATATGTATATGCAGCCACTATCTGGCAGCCAACACATCTACTTACTCTCTCTTCTAAGGAAATCTATCTGGCTATCGACGTATGTTATTGATCTTCTTTATATTGTTGCCTGCATGGTTGGTTATTTCAGCCGCTTTCCTGATCAATATATCTGTATGTACATGAACTAGTCCCTCATTTATTGAAATATTATTCTGAAATTTTACACACGTACTTTTTTCCCCAGAAGTTGCTTATTTGTCGTCAGCGCCGATTTCGGACCGCTGCCATCGAAGGTTGGCAAGTTCCATAGAAGTTATTATATGGCAAACTTTTTTATTTGAAGAGGTATTTTTTCGAAATTTAGCATGTCTGATTTTTCGAAGCATTGCTTTAATATCTGAAGAAATAGGAAATTAGCATATAGCTGCCATACAAACTGACCGATCGGAATCAAGAGTTTGTATGGAAAAGTTTTTTATCTGACGTTAGCATAGATGATTATTCAAGATAATACTATAATATCTGAAATAATTAGACAGATTGGACCACAACAACGAATAGCTGTCATATGAACTGACTGCACAAAAAATATGTCTTATAAAGAAACTCTTCTAATTCCTTTGGTGTCCTAGTTTCGGTTTATTTAAAAAAAAAAAATTTGGCACATCCTAATGCGAACCTTTACTCAGTTATAAATATTTTACACATTTCTCTGCTGCTCATTTTAAATATAATTTTTTTTTATATTAAATTTTTTGAAAATTTGTTTACAGTGTACTTTTTTATTTTTATAGGTTAGGCACAAAATCGATGGCCGCCGCACGCATAGTTTCGTCACGACAAAAAAAAAAACGAATTTTCAGGTAATTTAAATTTTATTTTGACCAGCATAATTGTATATATGTTTAATAAATACTTTTTTTTATTAAATAATTTTTTGAAGACACTCAAGTGTCCACTTTTTGCCACACTCGCAATTGACATGGTAACTTTTGTTTGCTTATTGTTTTTATTGTAATTGTATTTTATTTGTTATTATTTCATTTTTTCGCTTCGCCTTGAGTTGTATGTCTTCCCGGCCGCCTCACGTCGGCAAACGCGCTGCTTCATCTCGCTGCTTCAATTGCCACTGTTGCATACACCTCAAGCGCCCTTTTCACTATTTTGCTTAATATTGTGCAATATTTCATTTATGTTTACACTACACCTTCAAGTGCCGAAATATGAGGAGGAAATTGAATGAAAAAGCACGCCAACAATTGGCAACACACAGACATGCACACATACACTTGCAGGCATATAAATGTTGGTCATGTTTATGCGGTGGTACGAATATGACTATATAACTGTATATAATTTGTGCATCCATACAATATTGTAACAATAACAATAGCATTAACAATAAATTTATCTAGTTGCTGCGACTGCGGCTGCTGTTGTTGCCGCTGACCTTCCACCGTTAATTACTTCAACATGGCAATCGTGCCTTAGTGTGCACTTGAGTTGATTGGTTGGATTTTTTGATTTGTGCACGCGTTTCGAGTGCTAAAAAGTCATTAAAAACACTTCAATGCAATGTAGTTGGCGTTGAAGTGGGAAAATATTTAACCAAACGCACACATATTCAACATTCATACACACACCCGAGCGTCTCTCGCATGCGCATGGCTTTTTAGCTTTTTGGCTATTGCTCTTAGGTGGCACGCTTTGTTGTACCGCAATTAATAGCTGGTTGCAAGCAGTTGCGTATACGCGGCGTTGGCTCAAGGACACGGCTGTGGGAATAACTGGCACAATTTACATTTATATTTATTACTTTTGTTGCTGTCCGGCTTTTGCCGTTACCCAATTTCGTTTGATTGCCTTCGTTGCGTGTTTCATTTCAAACTCCGAAAAGTTGTAGTTAATTTGCGGTTTTCCGGTTGAACTAATTTATTGCAATAAATTGTCTAAAATGTATTAAAACCACTAAAAGTACACAATCTGTTTTTTGATGAAAAGTTTTGAAGGTCACCACGTTAGGAATTTCGCTTTATTGCCATTTATTTTCAATGTCAAAAAATTTTTGTTTAAGAGACCTATTTCTCTTCGACATTGCAAGGTCATTATTCATATTATACATTTCTTTCAAAATAAGAAGAATACTTAGATCATTGTATCATAATGCTTTCCTAAAGAGTTATTTTTGGTAACCACAACAGATTTTTTGAAATTAAGCCTTAACATCATTTTTTGAAATTTTGACTTCTTCGAATTCCGTAGGCTGGATTCAATAATTATAAAAAGGCCATGATTTTTGTTTAGTGCTTCAGAATTATTGCCAAAGCCTTCGAACTTTTTATGAAAATGCGTCATTATTACTCTTGTGGTGGTTACGCTTTGCTCCAAAGAATTAATTGGAGACTTTAGACTTTACATATCTATACAGGAAAGGATATAATGGTGAGATATTACACGATTTTGGTGGCAAATCGATCGGCTCAAAACGTGAATTTATCTGCTTACCGTAGTGTTCCCCTAATAAATCTATTGATTGCTGTGGTGTGTAGGAAATGGCGCCTGACTGTTAAAACCAAATATCGCCGAGATCACGAGCTTAAATTTTAGGCATCAAATAGTCGTTTATCATGGCGCGATAATGGTCGCCATTGACGGTTACGTTCCCACCGTCAACATTTTGAAGAAATATTGGCTGAATACTCCACTGGCACACAATCCACATGCAACCATTGTTTTTTCTGTATGAAATGGCAGCTCTAGAATCTGATCAGGTCATTTTTCGTCCCAAATGCGGGAATTTGGCTAGTTTACATACCCATTGAGCCAGCCTCATCACTGAACAAAATTTACCTCGAAAACGTCAGATGCTCTTCGAACTTTTCAAGAGTCCATACAGCGAAGCGATGCCGCTTGGGAAGGTCGAGAAGCTTCAGTTCTTGTACGAGTTGTATTGTAAACACTTTCAGTTTAGGATCTTTACATAAAATGCGCAAATTCGTTCCATACGTCTGTCCGAAATGGCTGCGATCCGCGCCGAATCGACTTTCCACGGTCTTCGTGTACACAACGTCTGCTATATTTTCTTTACTGAGGGCTGAACGTAGTGTATTCCGTCGAATATTATACTATTTATATTGACAAAGAGGTGAGTAGAAGACTTACGATAACTACAGTCGAACAAGCCTAATCTAAAGTTTATCGCCCGCAACTCAGCGTCAGGGCGGCTATATATCGTTGATCTTGACAACGATTTAAAATTTTACTTTTCTGTGTTCTCGTTCAAACCGATTCCTCGTAACTTTCGGAGTTCATACAAACACAGCTTAACATATAGCACCCATCCCATTGAAGAAGACCTAGCATAAAAAGTAATCCGGATTTCAAAATCTTTAGAAAGGAAGATCAAGGGATGAGTCATGCCAAGGAACTGTTAGCAAAACAACCCTAGCTTAAGTGAGTTTTTTGAGAGACTTCCGCATCTCAGCAATGAAATTGTTTACATTTATCAACCCCACGGCAATATCTACGATTTGATGGCTCAAAAGCTCGAAATGCGATGAGAAATGCTGAAGAGCTTTCTCTTTCTAAGAACGTTGGGTTTCTAAAAATGTTCAGATTCCAAGTCTGTTCCAAGAACTAACAGTAGGATATTAAGTACATCGGTATAGACCACTCGATCTCTCAATATTGTGCACTTTGCTTTCTACTACTCCCAACTGTATGTCCAAATTGCGGCTTCTTCTGGCATTTAGACTATAAAAAAGTGGTGAAAATCGTGAGGCGTATTACAACAAAGCATACCGTACCACAACGCTCACGTAAACCCCATTTGTACCAAATTAATCACAAGGGTAATTATAAATATGGGCAGCAGCATGGACTTAGACAAACGACGGAAGTGTTTCCCAGTGATTTCGGTAACATGCAAAGCATACGGCAGTTTACAGAAGCTTCGCAAGCCGAGGCAGTTGGTGGGCCCACCGACGGTGCATGACAGGCAACTGCATAAACAACAACAAAACACAACAAACAATGCGCGCTTAATTGCCAATATAAAGAAATATGCAAAGATTACCGAGGCAACGCTGCGAACCTTCGCTGGGAACTGCGCAGGCCCGGCGGTTGGGCTTGCAGCCGTGTACTGCGGACTAGCATGCTAATATGTTTGCGCGCCTTGTTTGTACTTTGATTAAATATAAATACAGGGAAAAATAATTATTTAACTTTTACATAACAACAAAACCGACAACAATGCATGGCCAAACCGACATGTTGATTCTTTGCAGCTCACCGGTGTGGTAGTTCGGTTTTAAGCACGCTTTTTTTGGAATTCCAAAGAGTTGGCGCAAAAACTGCACGCCACATTTTAATTGCTCGAAATTGTGCATAATCTGCATTTTATTGATTTTGAGCAAGGCGCTTCGCCGGCGTCAAGCGGCCCAAGCCTAAACAGCGAATATGCAAAGTCAGCCGCACTAAACTGCTTACTAACTGTAACTACGTGCTTACATACCCAGCCGCATGGCGCTTTGCTGCACATTTTCTTATTAAACACTACACGAAATATACTAAAGTTATTGCTGTTGTTGTAGATGTCATGTCGCTGCGCGATTGTGCTTTCATGGTTATGACTTTGCTGGCGCTTTGTCGCTACCGTTATTCACGTAGATTTTTGCTGGCGCTGTTGACACATTCGTTTAATTACTTGTCGGAAATTGTGGTGAAAAATCATTAATTTTTCAGTATTTTGCGCCCAATTAGTGACTGGTCATGCTAGTGCAAGTGGGTGGCTTTTCCAATTCTATAGTAAAATGACTCCAAAAGTATTGATGATTTTAGTAAGGGCTTCGCAACGTCTTATTCTTGGATATAGGTGTAAAATAATTAACTTATATCGAGGTTATCACTATTTCATCATTTATATAGAACAGAGTCCTCGGTGGAATCTTCGAGACTTAAAACAAATTTCTCAATATCTATAAAGATCCAGACGAGTCTCAGTTGAAAAAGGCACGAAGTAATGAAGTCAAATCTCTGAGTTGAGTTGAGTTTTCTTTGAAGCAGCACTAAAATTAGGGCGCAAAAAGGCCTAAAAAGTTGATAGACTTGTCAATGGTATTTTAATATTTTTGAGAACCTGCAGACTTTTCCTCGACTTTCACTGCTCTCAAAAATTTCAAATAAAGTAGTAACAACTATCGTCACCAGCACTAAAACTTCCTTCTCAACTTGAACGAACCAATTAATTAATTTTACACAATTTCAAGCAACACACACACATAGACATATAGACGCTGAAAAGTAAGAGAAACTAAAATAACAACCTTAAAATTAGTTTACAATGGAAAGTTGAAAAGTATTCGAAAAGTGAATGCCGCAATTTGAAACTTAATTAGCACGAGCCTACAAACGCCGATAAGCAAAATCGAAAACAATCGAATTGCATTGAAAACAAATTTATTTTCCAGCATTCCTGCCGCCTATCACTTCGTGTAGTGTCATGGAAATCGATCACTTTCACTCAGCAACTTTTCAAACCGCCGCTAAATCAGACACTTTTCCTAACTTCGTGTGTGTTATCAATTTAATGAGCGCTAATGGATGTTGTTTGTGTAAAAACTAACACTTTTCATTATTTCTTAAGTGTTATCACTAACGCCGAATAACTTAGGCAACGCAACACTTTCGAAAATAAAAGCCCAAACATTGGCAGTAAAAGCAAGCGCTAAACAGAAAAGCAACAAAAAATGCCAAAACAACAAAAAATGCCAAAACATGAAAAACAACAAAAACAAACTCTAACGCATTTGAGTAACGAAATTGAGAGATTTTGTGGAGAAAATTAAACCATTGTGAAGACAATCGGCATAAATCGCTCTTGACTTTAGTTTAATTTATTTATTTTTACTGTTGTTTTTGTTGTTGTATATTTTTATACGATTCTAATGCAAATGCAGTAAAGTGCAAATTGATTAATCACAATACACACAATTGCAGGTGGCCAAGTAGGCTTTATTAGTTGTTGTTGCTGCTAGCTATTGAAAGCGCCGCGGTGTCTCCGCGCAACCCTCGGTGTCAATAGCAGTCATCGACGCTTTTAGTTGCTCATTAGTTGCAATGCGGACCGTAAAGTAGCTGTAATCGCTGCTTTATAGGCGCGGGCGCTTGTTGTTATTGCTATTGCACTCGCCACTTCGTTGGTGTCTTGGAAACGATTAATCACCGCGATAAGCATAAGATTTGGTTTAAGTGGCAGGCGAAACTAGTGAGGGCATACTTAGATATGTACAAATATACATATTGACACATGCATATAAACATACATACAAATTTGCCTCTATGCATCACAGGCTGACGATCGCGTCGGCTTTTTTGACAAACACCGGAATTAGGTTGAAGTTGCATGTGTGTTTTTTGACGCGCCAGACATACAGTTAGTCATTTAAAGGCAAAAGTGAAATGCAAAATTTATTTCTGATGCTTAATGCCGTGCCAAAGTATGCATTTTAGTGTGATTTGACGTGTTTAAGTAAGTGATCATCAAGTGATATTGATCAAATTGGTGGTTACTCAAATATTGGTTAGTCGAAAAAGTCTTTTGTAATTTTGTCAATAGATGTCGTTGCATTACATTTCTCCAGTGTTACCAATCTCATTGTGTCATACCATATAGTGTTGGAAAAGTTTTTAAGCTTCATTTAACAAAAAAAAAAATTAAATTCGGGAAAGTTGAAAAAAAGTTACAGCCGTTCAAAAATGAGTAAAAAAATAATAAAGTAATTCGCTAAAATTTGAAATTTTTGTATAAAAAAAGGAAAAACCGCGACCAATGATCATCACTTGATTTCGCTTTTCATCACATGACATCACATCACAGTGTATGGACGGTATATATTTTGCATTGTATCGCTTATGCTTAATAACTGAGTTACATGACGAATTTTGCGGACTGACGTCACTTATTTATATTTCTTGTTATGACTTTAGTGAGATATAAATTTATCACATGTGATGTATTCTTTTACCACGAGATGAAAAAATATCTTACTATAAAACATTTTTCTGATCAAACTTACATTCATATTTGTAAAAATAGTTTCATTTAGCATCATGTGACCGCAAATTATATCATATGATGCTATGGGACTTGAAGCGATATCATGCGATTTTAGTTGTAGTGATGGTATTGTAAAAATATTTATCATTAAATTTACTTTCGGCATCGGCATATTGCATTATATGATCTCGGGGGACTTGATGTGATATCATGGGATTTTAGTTACAACGATGGGATTTTTATATTAATTATCAATAAATATTTTTAGCATCATGTGTTCTCAAATTATATCATATGATCTTAAGAGACTTGATGTGACATCATACGATTTAGCTATAGTGTTGATTAAATACCTGTTCTTTTTATTGATTATCAATATTTTCCATTTTGTCGTTTGAGATGCTAGTAGCTGGTAATAAATTATATATTTATTAGTCTGTGTCGTGATTTTATATCATATGATTTGTTATCACATGATCTAAATTTTAATTTTTTAGTACTTTTATAGTGTATTTGAGGCTTCTTTTACATTATTTTTTAATCATTTTCAGTTTTTATACTGTGTAATGTGACATCATACAAACCGATTTGACTTTGCTTTGAGTGCTGTGATGTGACTATACTGTTTCTTTTTACTAAATATTATAAATAATTGAATGATGTATTATTTTTTGATATTGTATATGATAACCGTTAAATAATTATGTCAGATCATATGTCTTGCTTTGCTGTAAAAGTTGATCAACAAATTTTATTTTTAATGACGTGACCATCAAGTTTTGACTATGTTATCAAGAAGGAGCGAGTTATTACACTACAGTTAGATATATCATTTTAAAATATAGCGGCTAAGTCTTTCTTCCACCACCTCAAAATTTCATATATAAAGTCACGAGTGATATGCAAACATTGTCACATCATATGAACTAAAATTGGAGCTACCCTCACTCTTTCGTCCAAAATAAAGCTAATCAGTTTAAAAACGAAAAATATCTGCAAACATTTCTTAGAAAAACTTGGGCTTCAGCAAATGGTAGGTACGGGGATCCATGCAATTCCATTTTGCAAGATTTAATCACATAAATCAATAGCTTTGAGAGATTATAAGCATATTTTTAAACAATTTTTCACAATCGAAATCTCATATTCACACACACACGCGCTCACTCACACTTTCATCTCTGACCTTTCGCCTTCGATATTATTAATTTCGTATTAATTTTCTTTGTGCGAACACAGAAAAAAAGTAACTGTTTAAGCTCCCTTCGCTTTCAGCGCAAATCATTCGAAACTGATTTGCTTTGTTGTTAGCCCTCTGTGATTTCTGCGCGCTGTGGCTTTCAATTTCGTGAGAATTCTCCAAAGACCACACACATGTCTGAGGCTCAACACACATCCACGCCACATACCATAGTACTGTTATGCTCGTATGTGGTATAGTATGGCGCATGAGTAATTTATAGATTTGCCCCAATGTACGCATATCGACCGACCACTTCAATTTAGGTCACCACAACAAGTTGCTTATTGACCGTAAATGTTGGAATTGCAACTGTAAATCAAATCAATGGCAACAACAAAACACACATTTTTTAAATCAAAAATAATAAAGCGAGTAATTTTATTGCTTAAATGGAATATAATAGCGGCGACTGGTGCGGCAGAGTAATTAAGAATGCAAATGCCAAAACTTTACTTATTCAGATTATAAAAGCATATATTTGTATAGTGTCTACATATGTACATATGTATGTATGTAAAGGTCTATAGAGACATATATATGTATATGCATGGGTAATTATGGAAATTAAATTGCCGCAGAAATATTTTCTCAGACTTGACCGAATTTGATAACTCAAGTCTTCAAGCAACTTTTGCGCATATGACTTACGGACAGCATATGCATATAGCTTGAGCTTAATTAAAGACAGTAATTGAGTGCATGAATGTGAGAAATTTGAACGTTTTCATTCAATTGGGAAATTCAATAAATGATAATCAATGATTTTTGTTGCCACAAGTATTTTGTTAATTTTCTGCTTAATTGAAGCGAAAGTATTAAATAAATCAAGCATGCGAAATGCATATTTTATTTCAATAAATATGAATTAAAGGTGCTCAATTGCTTATAAGAGCTTGTTGCTACAACAACTAACATTTTTTGCTTCTGTTTTGGATTTATCGATAAAGTTTTTTAGGAGCGGAAGTGATCTGGTCTAAAACTCTTGTATCCATTTGATGGCACTGGGAAAATGTGTCTTTTTAAGCTGCTCACCTCCGGCTTTGGTGCTCTTAAGCCGCTTTAGATTAGTTTCCCCTCGCCTTGGTCGATTGGCTAGATGACAATGTTGTGGCACTGATAACGCCATTTAGCAGTTTCGAGAAGAGTTTCTCAACCGTTTGAAAGTATTCAGTGTGTTTCTTATCAGGTTTCCTTTCCAGAAGCCGTCCCCGAACTTGAAACCAATAATTTGCTTCCTTTACTTCTGATAAAATACTCGTTCCGAACTCCTGCTAGCCAACATCTCAAACTCTTCGTACTCACGTCTTTCTCCTTCTCTATTATTTTAGTTCAAAAAACGTATTTCTATTCTTAATCATTTATACTCTTCGAAAAATGAAATATTATTATCCCTAAATTGAACACGAAAACGTTGCATATTCTCTTCGAAAATTTGCATTTACAACCCTTAGTTTTAAATACTGCAGATATGCACCCTTTAGTCGTATAAGTTTGGAAAGAGTGCCATGACTAATTCAACGAAAACATATTTATGTACATAAACCTTCTAAAAAGAAAAGCAAATCTACAACTTTACAAAGAAACATGCCCAAAGTCTGTATGACTAAGCAAGTGAACTCAAACCGAATTTTTGACAATGCAATTGCAAAGCTTCTTTTCATTCCAGACGAGTCGCCGAGTCAGCGCTGCCAGCCATTCAACATGCAACCGGCACTTGATGCACGCACATACCCTTACTCATTACATGCCACATTGGCTAAGGAGACCCAGATTGATTTGAAAAAATCAACGAACAAGAAGAACACACACACACACACACACATACGAACACAATCGCATTTGAAGTGGTTGCTACACAATGCACGCATGCAAGTTGCAACTTCATTTGACGAAAATGTAGAGTGTGCATTGTGTGGCAAGTAGAGCGGTGGTTGCATACGAAAATCAACACAAATCAATGCATAATTAAGAAATTTGTCGTCAAGCTGGCATTCAGAATTGTTTACGAACAAAATTTTTTTTTGCCAAGTTTCGCTCAAGTATTGTTCTGAGCCCCTGCGCCTGCCTGCCTGCCGCTTAAAGAGGAAGTCGGAAATGTTGCGGACATTCAGTTGATTTGTGTTTCATTGTGTTTGGCTTTGATTGCAGCCGCATGCAGTGCCCCAATTGACTGCCGTCTGCGTAGCTGAAGAAACGTGTGCTTGTGTTGTTGTTGTTGCTGCGCTGTAAGTGCACTGGAGTGCATGCGTGAAGCTATCTAAGTGCATGCGTGCCCACTTGACTGTGTAGTTTTATGCACACAAGTGTGTTTGTGGCACTCCAATTAGGCAACACCTTACCGACACCGTCAACGCAGAGTGCCGGTGTACAGCAGGAATGTCGAGTGCTCGGTGGTTGGTCGGTTACTTGGTTGCCGTGAATACTTCAACTGCCCACTGCGGTGTAAAGGGCTCGCATTTGTGCAAATAGCTTTGGTTATACTCCACATACCACCCCCTTCGAAATGCTTTGCAGGTATGCACGTACGTGGTTTTTATCGACTCACGTGTATGCATTTGCCGTTGATTGCATTCAAATTGATATCCTTGCAACAAATATCCTGCGGCCCACAAATTCTTACTTACATAAGTAAAGAAATTTGAGTATTCATAGAATTTATGAAAACAATATGAGTTTTGGTCGCATGCAAAATTAAAAGCCGAGGAGGAACATTCTTAGTTTTATTCCGAGCGAAAGGGCAAGTTGGCTCTACTTTCAGTGCGGAAATATTTCTTGCCTTTGCCTTAGACTTATCTCAGGCTTTTAGGATGGACTCCATTATTAGGCTGGATGTGATTGCTCAGCAGCAAATTCTCTTTTCCACATAGTTACCGGACGCCATGACTTGCGATGAGAATATCGCTAACTTATTTCTTGATAGTCTTCAATGAGGTCTTCCGACCGTTCTCCGGATCACAGCGATTGTACCTTCAACTGTCATCCATTATTGACTTTATATAAATATAATTAACCATCGACACGTATAAGGTTTTTATCTAAGCTTTCCAGAACCCAAAACATCATTGATTCAACTTACCCTCTGAAGAGGGGGACTAGAGCAATAAATCTAATATGCTTGGAATAGTTTTGGTATACTAAATAGCTCCGTAAGTCCAGTTGTTGTTTTTGTAATCCACGTTAGTATGTAAAGGATTAGTTAAGTGGTCGTCGACGTCATCCGACGGTAGGTCCAGGAAATATGCTATTTCGACGGGGTTGGAACAAAGGGAGAAGGATGCCGGATGAGTAGGATTAGCAGGGCAAGCAAAGAGGTGACCAGTGTCATGTGGGAGCTCATTCCACTCTAGACATATATTTGATATGTCAGGGTCTCTTCTGGATAAGTAACTGTGAATGGCAATCAGTGATTGTCAGAAGTTAGTTTACGGACCGTCAGTTCATAGAAAAGATCGGTGCAAAACTCGTACTTCAGAGTATTTATTTATGAAAACTTTCCGTGATATCTTTATTTACACGGATTTTATGGTCTTAGCTTCCCGTTCGGTGAAGTTGATCAAAAATATTTGTATGGGAGTATAACTTAACTTTTTCATAGAAGAAGTAGGAAACTGTTGTGTGTAGGCTTTGACTTCCGAAGAGCAATCTTTGTCTGCGGACTGACTCCCATATGGATCAGGGATGTATTGAATACACAGAGACGACCCATCATCCATAAAGGGATTGACTGGTCTTAGTTAGTATGAGTGACGCGTTCAGCACTCACAATTCACCAGCGCGACAGCAGCGGCAAGCGATGAAAGTGGATGAGGCAGCAATTAGTTGCGTGATTTTCGTACTAATTACCACTTTCAGTTAAGTGCATACGCAAATGCAGAAGTTTATGCTTAAAGCGCGAGTAAACATACACACACACCCACACAAACAAAAACGCGCTGGGAAGTGTGTAAGCGGCCGTGTTTCAGAGCATTTTTAATGAAGTTGTCGATGGAGAAATAAATTTTGTGTTAAACTGCTGTTAATTACACGCGAGTGCAGCGGAACTGACTGCCAAGTAGCGCTGTTTGTTGTTTTTATTATTAGTGTATGGATTTTGTTTTTTTTTTTTTATCAACATGCCACAGCGTAACGACACGCTTGCATTAGCATTTCCGTCGATTGCACCAATTTTTATTTCACATATGCTGCACGCATCCACGCATGTGTGCGTGTGTGTGTTTGTGCCTTACTGATTGCTTGCCACACGTTCCTCAAATAATTCACGTAATGTGGCACGTTTGGTAGTGAAAAGATCTGAGCAGCATGCCGCTGCGGTGCATCCAATGTGTTGCATCATTTGCATTTGTATGAAATGAAATTTGAATACGCGCTACTTATGATTCTCACAACACACACACACACATATACATGAGTGCATAATTGCATTTGTTCATATGTACTGGTGTATTTCCATCATACTTGCGCTATCGCTGCTTTATTACTTCACATAAAATTTTTACAAATATGTGCTGATTTTTTTCCACACACCGACACACACACACTCACGCGCGTATGTACGCAAATAGTTTTCCTCGCTTTGTGTGCAACATGTGTTGTACACACTGACGTTTTTGCTGCTATTGTACTACATGTTTGTACTGATTGCTTTGCATTTTTATCCACATGCCTTTCATGTGAACCCGACCGATCGCATAGCGCCGCCGCCGGCGCAGCTCTGTGAGTCTGTAGCTGCGCTGAAGATTGCACTTGCGCTGTTGTTTGATCTCGTGGCGCTAAGCGCAGATTGCATGCTGTTGTTGTGTATGTTTTTGTTGCTAGTCTGATTTTTATAGGTATGCGCTATTGTTTGTTGGTAAGTCGGCAGTTACCCCTTTCGTTGATTTCCGCTTTGTTTTTTGTTTTTTTTCTTGCTGCTTTGACAATTCCATGCGAGTTTTAATATTTGCTTCGAATTTTGGCGTTTCTATGTGAGTTCCTGTCTTGTTTTAGTTGTTATTTTCAGCATTTTTCGGTAGAAACAAGATATATTGAAGAAACGAGATGTTATTGGAAGACTATTTTGAGAAGAGCCGAGATATTACATCATTGGAAGGGTTAGTTTATTTAAAAACAAGAATACTACCTGCGCAAAACAAAAAATAGTCAGTGGATCGTCAATTCCTACACAATATTTTCAAAACACAGTATATTCCACATTAGAATATCGAGCCAAGCTTTCAAGCGCTTTCCGCTGATTGTACTTTCTCTTCGCTTTAAGAGCATTGACTTGGTTGCCAACAGAAAAGCCGATATTTAAAACCCTAGTAAGGTAATAATTCACCAAATTTGTCGTCATAAGAAAATACAAAATAGAAAGGTTTTGAATCAGAGAAGAAAATGGCCCTAACTGCCCGCCCTTAGTCTATAAAAGCAGCATGACAAGCAGGTCCTTTGCGTTCCACAAGTTCAGTGGATTGTATATGCCCGATTAATTATTGCTTTAGGAATGAGAACAACAAACTTCAGCAATCTTTTGTCAGCAGAATACAAAAGAATTATTTGAGTTAATTATCTCTTTGATTAACATTATTCATTAGTATTCCACAAGTTTAGAATCTTGATAGATTTCTTTATTGCCAGCTTTAACCTTAGAACTGCGACTTGTCAGTTCAAGCTATGTCTTGTTAGCTAAAGATCTTATTATTTTAGAATATTCTTTAGTGTTCCACAAGTTCATAACCTTAATAGATTTGTTTATTGCCAAGCTTTAACCTTAGAACTGTGTCTTGTTAGCTAAAGATCTTACTGTTTATTGCAAAAAAATAACCTTAAATCAGTGCCTTTTCAGCTAATAATTCGCATAACTTTCTCCCGCTTCTAGCTCACACGTATCCATTAGTGTAGGAGGTCCAATTGGCTTACTCATGGTTATTCAAGCCATCAACTAACAAACTGGATACGCCTTTGGCAAATCTTTTCTATATATGTATGTATCTTTCTTTATATATTTAAACTTTTATGTTTTATTGTCACACCTCTTTTCATACAAGTTTCTTTCGTATATATTTCCGTTAATTCTTTTGACTTCCTTAAGTGCCGCTAAGTATATAATTAATGATGCGCTTGCGATTTGCTTTTGACAGATAAGCCAAATAAATAAAGAAATTCTTGAAAGAGTTGTAAAAAAAGAGGCAAAAACTAAGTAAATAATAAATATCTTAGAGCATTTCCACAAAGCACAATGTTTGACCGGCGGCAGAGAACAGTTTACTGAAGATAAAGTCGTTTGTGAACATTATGACTGAGTCAGTTTGAGTAAGACAAGTTTTGCTAAGGCTTCAAGTGGATGTATAAGCCTTATCAGTTGCGTCTCTGTTTGCAAATATAATATTTAAGTTATGAATGAGCTTCACTAAAGTTATTCAGATAATCGATATTGGCTTTGGAAAGATAAAGTTGCTGCAAATGTTTACTTTAGTCGAACACACACTTCAGAGCGGCAAACAGTTTTAAATAAGCCCGTATTTTTTATAGCAAAACCTGCCTTTATTTACTTTTTTTCGTGTCTGGTTAAGCGAAATTTTCAAGGCAACTATTGGAATTTATAAGTTCTTCAAGTATAAAAGGATTTCCATACAATCGTTATTAATTAATGGTTAATATTGTTAATGTGGACTCCGAAAAAAAATGTCTTAGCTATCTAGACCAATATCTTCTTAAGCAATGATCTCCAATTTGACAACAAAACTGTTCTATGCTAATGTTGACAACAGATCTATATCATTGATTCTTTTCATGTCTTTCAAGAATCTCTAATAATAGGCTCATATCATCAATGCTCACCGGTTCTATTTGCGTGTGATCGATTTTCACGATTATTTCGTTAAATCAAATCTCCATCTTTGATTTTCAAAAATTGGTAAAAGCAACGACTTTTTTTTAGTGATAAGACCTTCGAACCCGCTGTGACCCAGAATCGTATATTATAAGCATGAAAGGGAAATTTTTGTGGTTAGCTGCCCGGCTCATGCAATCGACTACCTAAAACAGAATAACGTCACTTTTCTGGAAGTAAAAAGAAAACGCTAAACACTTTTTATAATGATTTTTTTTGATTATAGTGATTTAAAATAGATCAATTTTAAGTGAAAGTGAAGAAAGTGCTCTGGGCATAAAAATAATTAATTATAGTTGCAATATTATATAATGGTCCACATCACACGTTGCCGAAACTGCCACAACGTTGCACTTATGATTAGAGACTTTTTAGTGCCGAATAACCACGTTGTTGTTATATTGAGTAATTTCATATTCCCCACATTTAAATGATAAGACTTGAAAAGGCGGCCTTTTGACCACTCAAAGCACGCATCAGCACATCGTTTACACCTAAAATTTTCCTTAAAGGCCTAACCAATTGCACCTGCAAACAACTATAAACAATAATAAAGCGAACACAAAGCAAATTGAGCCGAGCGAATAGGCCGCTGGCCAAAAGCGGCGCTCTAATAAAGTAATTTTTCAAAAAAATCATTATTTTTGATAAATGAGCGGTGCTGGCCACCATTCAACGATTTGACACCTGAAAACATCGCACTGACAGGCAGCCAGACTTTAGAAAGAGAGAACGTTCGATATAGAGAGCGCAGAAGTCATTACAAGGTAAGGGTACGAGTATATCTTAGCCAGTGCGGCGCCACGCTGTGCCAATAATAATTTTCCAATAATGACTTCGTTTTCTCAGCGTGTTTTTATGTGCGCGCTGCGCATGCGTAAAGGCCGCCACGGCAATGCTCGCCGTACAACGTGCGCCTTCAGCAATTTCATAATACAAATATAAGCCAAAAACTTTGAATAATTGGTTTGTAAACTCATAAACATTTTTCAATATCCAAAGCCAAGTGATTTTTTCGCTCCAACATAATTTTTTTCTTTTTTTAATTTGAGCTTCATATGCTTTCATTGCTTGTTAAATACTTTCATTACCTTGGACAACAATAAAAATTTCAACTTCCAACCGCAACTTGCTCCAGTGCTCCGTAAAATCATGAATTGCCTTTCGTCTCTCAAAGCAAAAAAAAACGTTTGCTGATATTGAAAAAATATTCTCCGCTCTACTGTCTGCCGCCGCGTCTGCCGCCGCGTCTGCCACCGCTTGTGTCTTACATGGCCAGTTTTTCGGAAAAAAATTTAATTAATGATTTTTCTATTGTTTAGCGTATTTTTCGATTTATGCCGCGTCGCGCTCACCCGCTGTTTCGCTTTCTTGTTCTTCCGCTAAGCAACTCGTCTACAGCGCCGCTATTAGCCACCACGACGACTATGGCTACTCTTTTCGGCTACTTTTCTGCCGGTAATGACTTATTCTATAAACAATTTCTACGCAAGATTAGTTCATCTTATTGCTTGTTATTACTTATTGTTTAATTTTCACACACACACACACTAACACACAAGCGCATGGCGTTTTTAACTTTTGTATCACGCTTCTTGCCATTCCGTCAAGTGCCCGAAGTTTTGACCCTGCGGGAGAGGTGGGGTTGGCTCGCATGTTACGTAGTTTTGTTGTTGTTGCTTCTAGCTGCTTTTCATCTTTATATGTGCTATGTACTTCACGCTGGCAAAATTCGTAACGCCAGCGTCATTAAAATAATCATTAACGGCAGAGTTTTGATTTCTCATTCTACGCATGCGCAGCGCTGAGACGAAATGTAATGTAGCGATGAATAGCAGAAAGCTGTATTTTATATAATTTATAGCTGTTGAAGTAGTTTCGAGCGCATTACATGTTTGAGCTGAAGTGTTGTTGTTGATTTTTTTTTTTTTTTCAAATATGATTTAGTCCATGAGTAGTCTGAAGTGAAGCAAAATTTCGGGGAATTCCAAGCAGCTGTGGAGCGAAATTTTATTGAATTTGTGAAATAGAACTTTGACTCCTTTGAGAACTTGAAAACGCTCACTGTCCTACTAAGCCAAATGCGCATATTCTATGTTTATGGATCGAGTTTATTCCACCGACTTCCCAACTTTTTCTTAATTAATGAAAATATAATGCTGAAAGATGGTCTTATATTGATGAAAGGAGCGTGAACGACTTCGAGTATCCCACCGAAAGTCTCTTAAGCCTTTTCTTGTATTGAGAGAAAGATACTGACGACACACATTTAAGCTACCATACTCAATCCTCACATCTGCGTTCGCATTGAATACCCCGAGCAACATGATAACTTCGAGCAAGATGCAATAACCCACCAGTGAGGATCTCAGGGTCATGACTAAAAGATAAGGAGCCTTTATGGGGCATCTTCGAGGCTGAACAAGGTTGCAGTCTTTGATCACCATGAGGTGCGGCTGCAAGTGGCCGACTGTCTTGGAGCAAACGGCTGTCTATATAAACGTACATATGTGATCATTGACATGTTGTGTCCAACTTTGGTTGGCCAGCTAGGTTTGGGATCCGTCTCGTTAAAATGTAATTCCAAGGAAAGGAGCACGAAAGCTTCGCATATATGGTAATCCTTGTCAGCTTGTGCTACTTTGGAAACGGTAGGCAATTTTGAAGCTCGACGACTAAAAATTCCACTCTTTAAGTCTCCATTTATTCCCGTCCTATTATACGACGCAGAAACATACTCGGTGTCGAAATTACTCGGTGCTTTCGTGAGAACTGTTCTTTCCAAGATATTTCAAGCCTTCCACGTGAGCGTTTAAGATGATGCTCCAGCGAAAAGATCCTTCGACTCGAGATCAATGAATGGACAAAGGAAGTAAGAGGGCGCACGCATCCAATGGCGGGACCAAGTACATTAGCGACTTGGGATATACAACTGGCGTGGCCTCCAAAAAATTGAGGCAACTTGCAAATCCTCATGCTTTAGACCTAGACCGACCCCCAGTTGCAGTACCACAGAAAAAAAATAGAGGTCGATAAAAATGGATCCGAAAAAGTTGACAAATTAGATTAGAGTTTACTGAAATATTTAAATGTACCGGACGACATCATAAATTACTTGTCCACAAAAACTAACCTATAATATAACCTATATATATTTTTCAACTTTCTATCTAGTCGAAAACTGATATTGATTCACTTGTCCACCACCCAAAATACAAAAATATTTCAATAAAATCATTTTATCCAGACATATTCACGTTTCTAGAAAAAAAGGTTCCCATGAAATACCAGTGTCATAATTGCCAATAATTACCACGGAAACAGACATCGCCGATCATAAATCATTAAGAGCGCAGCGCGCTAATCGCTCGCCATTAAATGCGAATGACACTTTTGTGCGAGCCAAGAGAGAATTGAATTAAATCAGCAGCAAACGCAGCAGCGTAAAAAGTGTATGGGAATCCGAGATTTGAACTAATTATATTCGATACAAGCCACGTGTAAATTTGTTGCTTGTGGCCAAACGCTGTGTCTGTTGATCAGTGGTTTCAAATTTGGTAAAAGGCACAAAACAGCGCGCAGCCCACGCGGGTGTGCCGCTGGCATGTGGAGCGTAAGTCAGCTTCCTGCTCAGCGTCCAGTGTATTGCCACACTGGCTGCGCTGCTGTCGATGCTCATTTGCCATTTATGTGCTGCTCTTCTTCTTATGCTTTGCCGCTTCTTCAGCAAGCGCTCCACTTCGCTTCGCAGCTGGAGACGACCAAATTTATCATGAGATCACAAAATTCTGACATTGCTCAAAATGATTTATCTACGAAAGTTTAGCTTTTTGTTTGTTATCGCTTTGCGGTCGCTTTTTGGAGTCCACTCGGTTTTTGTGTGGCATTATTATTTATTTATTTCGACTTTTTTCCGCGGGAAGTTTGGTGTAATTAAAATATTTTAAGTTGCGCCGCCATTGTTCGGATTCGATTTGTACTTAGTTGGTGGCATTAAATTTGTGTTTTTGGCTTTTGTTCTTCGCATACGAAGCAGCAATGGGTCAAAGGGCGTGAATAAAGGTTTATTGAAGTACAGACTTATGTTATGTGGAATGCTTTATAATTAGTTTATTATATACATAAGTACAAAAACAAATGTTTTTTGTGGAAAACTAGTAAGGTTTTATAGATTTGTAAAGTGAGTTCCATTCTTTTGCTCTAACCTGAATAAAAGCAAGATTCCGCAGCATTTCAAGGACTTGTGTCTTCATTAGTACAGGAAACTTATCTTCAACTTGAAGCTGTCCACCCTAAATGACTGCCTTTACATCGTAAAACGAAGAACCAAACCAACCAAGCACTAGAAATCTGAGAATATAACTAGTCGGCTTTGGCTCCTGCTCTCTGAGTGTAATTTTCAGCAACACTCATACTCGCTTACTACTGCTAGGGTCAGAAAATTTCACTATCATGTGACTCTATTAGCAAAGTCTGCTATAAATTTTCGTACCACTGAAAGCCAACATGCAACAAAATGACGATTATTACGTGCTGTAATGTGGCATAATACATGTTGCTGCAACATGCTGCTAACAACTTAGAAAAACACAAAGCAGAAAATTGTATGTAGAACAACTGAAACTAGTGGCAGATTCATCAGCCAAACAGCGGTTAATAGTAAGAGCAATTAACACACCTAGCATGGTGTCCTCGGAGGCGCTGAGTATGTATGTATGTACAATACTCTTACCTCGATCAATTACAGAAAACCACTGGAGTTCCAAGCGCTTTAAAAAACAAAATCAGATGCCATTGCATAGCCTGTATTAGATGTTTAGCGCGCAGCAGAACACTTTGACCACTGAGAGGTCGTCAAAGAGAGACAGAGAGAGAGAGCGGCCGCATGGGGTAATACATTTAATAATGCGCCACACGCATTAAATAAAGAAACTAGAGCACAAAGTTCATATTTGCCAAATATAGTATATACCACGCCTAGGAGATGCCTGCATTGCACAAACCGTGGTTGCATGCAACGTACCTCTAACACACAGCTAAACTTCGTATGTATGTTTCGAGCAATATATTGACTTTTTGTGCATTCGCATCAGTTACAATGTTAGCAAGTCGCTTGTAATTAACTCAAAGTGCCGGTAGTAAGGTTGCAACTTGTCAATTCCTTTCCACAGGAGTAACCAACCAACTGTGCAACGCAGCGGCATACTCGTTGATGCTCAACGATTTATAGTACTCGTTGCTGTTATATGTTGCAAAGTTCATTGTTGTTATTGTTTTTGTTGCTGTTGTTATAGTTTTTGTTGTTGTTGTTATTGCTTTTGTGTCTGTTGTTGCTGTTGTCAACGCTATTGTCATTTTGTGTGGCAATAATGTCGAGCGCTAATATATAGACTTTCCCAAGCATGGCTAGAACGTGCCTCTAGTACCTAGTAACGGCTTGTTCTACTTTCCTGCCACTTCAAACGCCACTTCGATTTCCCCTTCCTCTTTCGGTTTTAAGCTATTCTTTTCTTAGATAAGCTGCGTCTAATAGGCGCTCTGATTCACTAGCACCACTTCTGTTATAAAAAATATGATTATTAATGCTTTTGCCGTTATAATTTTACTATATGCCGCACAGCTCACTACTCTTCCTTTTCACTGTCTCGCGCGCGCCGCCAAATACCCAATGATAAATGTTGCTGCCACATTATGACTTGCCATAAATCTGCCTTTGTAACCATTACTCATTTGTCAGTGAAATGTCGCACGCATGGGCGTACACTCAATCACATGTATGTACATGAATATGCATGTTGCAACAGGCGATTTATACAGCTAGCGCCAGCGCGTGTGGCAGCAAAGGCTTTCAGCCAGAAAATGCACATCATTGTCGCCAAACGGTTGTTATAGATTAACACATCCACATACACACACGTATATTACCGCAAACGGCCAACCGTGTTGCATGCCACAACCATCGCGCACAATATGTCAGAGAATTGAAGTAATCGCTGTTATCAAGCATTACTGCCGGAATGCCGTCGCACGCATGTTTGTGCGCATAGACTGTGGGCTGCTGGGCACAAAAAATGTAGTTTGAGTGCTCAGGAAAGAGCTACAGCTTACTAGCTTACTATAGCTATTAAAAACCGTAAGTTAAATCAATTAATAATGGCGGATGACATTATTTGTTTGAGGAAGTGAGACACATTTGAGTCAGAGAGTCAGTTGGATAACGCTTTGGCACCACATTTCATTGAAAAATATTCTCAGTTGGTGATTCCTTATGAGGCGCAACTATTCCTAATAAAAACTCGAAATGAAGAAAAAGTTAATGTGGTACTGCCATCCCTTGACATTTAATAACTTTTGCTTTTTCAAACTTCCAGATACTTACCTTCTTCTTCGTTGCCATTCTCTTCTTCTTCGTTTCCTTGCTCTCTCAGAATGAAATATACACTAGATGAAGGCGAAAATGCTTGACTCCTAGTAAGTTTAAAATAGACGAAGGAAACAACTCGCCAGTTGACTTTCAAAAACCATTGATAAAATTTTTTAGTTCCTTAAAAACCTCGGCAGACCGTCTTCCATTCCTAAATCCATTCTGTCGGCTTTGAGGTGGAATCAACTCGATTTGCTCTATCTTGTTCTGGCTTGTTTAAGAAACCTCTGATCAAATCTTTAGTTCTTTAAAGACCTCGGCAGACTGCCTTCCATTCCTAAATCCATTCCGTCGGCTATGCTCCCGAATCAACAGGATTTGTTCTAACTGGTTCAAATAAATCATCAAAACAAAAATAATACCTTCAGAAATGATATACTATATGTTTTAGATTTTTTCTAATGCTAGTCTTGCCACATTTGCTTCCTATCATTCCTTTCCCCATAATAATTTTCCATTTTTATTTATTTTTAGCATTAACCGTTGTAGCAGCAACATTGTTGTGCTTTACGCCCATATACATATGTACATAGTTAGTTTACTCGCCTAGCGGTTATGTAAGAAAACTGTGTTGCATGTGCCTCACTGCTGTTGCTTGGTTGACATTAATCCTCGGAGAAGCTGATGGAGTTGTTATAAGCTATTCGTTTAGCTTTTTACACATACTTTTTGCTGTCGCATGGCCTTTCTAACATCTAAGGCATTTTCTTCATTTAAGCGCTTCATCATAATTACAGCTAACAGTTTGTTGCCACACGCAGACTAGTGCGGAAACATTTGTACGCACAGTCTCAGTACGCCTACTTATATAAGTTGGTTTTCCCATAAGTTTCTGTATGTAAAGTTGCTTCGATTCGTTCATTTAGATTTCTAACCTGCGAAATATAAGAGTATAAGTACTGGCGAGTAAGTTAAAGGCAAGTGGTATGAATTTAGAGAACTTACGAAGATTATAGTAACTTTACAAGTCTTCCAACTTCTGCCTCGAGTGCGCTAGGTTCTGGAAGCACCCTTGTATTCCGAGATGGAAGCCACTTGAATATTATTACAGGTTTGTTCGGAAAGATATAGGACTTATTTTCTTCCGCCGCGACTGTATTTTGCAGCGTGAGCGCACCGATTGGATTTGGTCTCTACCAAATCCTAGCTAATCAACGAGCGGCTGGTCAGTTGTCTCCGAGCACCTGGAGAGCCAGCACAAACATTTTCGCGCGACATGTTTCTGTGTGTGGTGGAAGCCGAAAATGCAGCGTTCAGTAGAGCAGAGGTACGATATTCAATTCTGTGTGAAACTGGTTAAATATGCTACAGAAACGCCCCCAATACGAGTCATGGATCTTTGAGTATGATTCCGAAACAAAGTGGAATCTTCCACGTGGCACACGCCGGCGTTTCCTCGCCAAAAATGGGAAAACTGAGCAACTCCAAAGTGAAAGCGATGTTCATTGTCTTTTTCTACATCAAAATCCTCGTCCACCCTTAATTTGTTCCTTCTGGACAAACCGTCAATGCCAAGTTTTACGTGGAAGTCCTCAAGAGACTAACACAAAGGGTCACTCGCGACGAGACATGGAAGCAGCATCCCGAAAATGCCCCGGCTCACACCATCTATCTTGTGAACAGCTATCTAACCTAGGCTGGCATACCAACGCTTCCACAGACGCCCTACAGCCTCCGGACTTTTTTTGTTTCCTTGACTGAAAAGGCCGATGAAAGCCAAGCATTTTAAGATCACAGAGGGGATCCAAGACTATTCCGAAGAACACCTTCCGTAATGAAATTAGTAAACTGGGAACGATAGAAACGGTCTCACACAAATAATTTGCAGCTTTGTGTTAGACCAAGCAGGTTTTGGATCCTGGTCTTACAATAAACGCCGGTTTCAAGCCGAAGAAGTGAATCAAGTTAAGCTTCGGCCCAGAAAAAAATATAGATGCTAAGATGTTCTTCTCTCTAAAGTGCTCAGAAAAGCCAATTTTCTCAAGCACTTTACAGGTAAAAATACAAAGTTGCAGCAGTAAGTGAATTAATATCTTGGAACTCCACTTCCTCCATTTGTCGCCTCCAGTTCACTTATTTCATTAACAAGCTACTGTTCCTTTGCGGCATGTGCGTGTTGTTGGCTTATAAAATGCTCAAAATGCTGTATAATGTTGTTCGAAAAGTGCCACGAAGTGCGAAGCGTGTTACTGCCACAGCAACTTGCCACAACTTGCGCAGGCCAAGCGTACTAGTATGTCCTCCTTTCGTTTAACTTGTGTTCCCATGTGATATTTATCATGCCCGTAGCACTTTAAGGAGAATGTCTGTCGCCGCTGTGTGCGCTATTGAAAGTGTAAATGTTTATTCTTTCACTTCGGAGTAACTTTATTCCATTTACCACGTTTTTTTCCGCAAACTGCGCACATTTTTTCCATTGCATGGATTTTCCGCCAGCTTTTGTCACCTCAACTAAATGCGATTTTGCTTGACTCCTTTTTATTGGCTCATGCTTTATTGCCAGCGCTCGTAGGCGTTTCGATTTGTTCGGCGTGCGATGTCCGTTGCTGCCACGGATACTTGTTGCATGGCTTGGCTTAGATTTGCGATTTTTTTTTTTGATTTTTTCGCTTTGCAGAGCCGAAGTGCGCGGTACTGTTTTCCGTTGAATGATGAAATCACACCTTGCAATACTTCATGCCCGGACCTTAGTGTGACATTGCGACCATTTGCCGCGCTGGCTATTACTATTTTTCGTGTTTTTATTTCGCGTACTTTATTTTCTATTTGCTGGCTGCTTATAATGTGTGGCGCACGAGCTAGAAAGTTGCAACATCAACGGTGTGTGTGTGTGGCAAGTCAAGTAATAGCGGCAAGTACTCGCCAAATGGCATAACCATTTGTTCTACCACACATTTCTAGCGTTATAACGCCACACTTGCATGTTGTTGTTGTTGTTGGCCGTTGTTTGGCGTCTCCAAATCGCCAACAGTTTATGCAAAACTCGAAAATTTTATTGTGATCTAATCGAAAATATGCAGCGTGTGTGAAGTCCATGCCATGATTCTGCGAAGCTAAGCAGTCACAGCAACACATACAGCAACACACGCATGCGCTTGAAACATGTATGCAACATGTTGCGGAGTATGTTGCATGCAACGCGGGCAGGATATTAGTTGCGAACGAAATGTGACGGTAATGTATTTTTATTATTATTGCTTTTCTGACTATTTATGTGTTGATCTTTCGCTCAAAACACATTTGTAACGCACACACACACACATACAAACCCATATACACATATATACATACTGGTATCTGTATGTAAATTCGTGTATTTGTCAATACTAAGCATCATTATTGCTTTCTTGCTAACATACGATCGATATTTGTATTTGTTGTTGTTGCTGTAACACCTCACTTCGCTGGAATTGTCATTTGAATTTGTTGCATTGTCATTGTCATTGTCATTCTGACCAATGTTGCTATTAGCGCTGATTTGTTTTTTCTTTTTCGGCGTTCTCCAGACCATTATAGATCGCTACGTTTTGCATTTGTAATGAATTACTTTGGCGATAGTCGCATACTGATTTTGCATTTTGAAAACAAGGTTTCCGCATTGCATTGTCGCAAGCGTTGTCGCGTCACCGCCGCTTATCTAGATGTTCCTATGCAAATTTGTTGTTGGTTCTTATTATTTTGGAATGAGTGTTTATTGCTAATTTGCCAAATTGCTCTTTGAGTTGAAGATTTATTGCACTTGCATACATAGACGCTTTCGAAATTGCAATAAATTTTGTTCGATTTGCAGCTTAGAACAAAGGCTTTGAGTGTTGCAAGGAATTTGCTGAAGAATATCGATTAGATTTTCAAAGTTGTTGCTTGTGAGGCTCTGGAGGAGACAGTTTGGAATTTTGGGTAGCTACATAAATGCCATTTTACGCCAATAACGAAAAAGAATAATGGCATTTTTTCGGAACTTTAGAACTTGTTCTGTCAAGTATCAGTAACTCCGGACCTATATTTTTCGATACCAGTACTATTTACCATGGATTTTTTGATACAGATCTTCATCTTATCGAAAAAGCTGTTGTATTGAACACTGACTTTGTCGATGTCAGGGTGATGACCATTCAAAGAGCTTGCTGATTGCTTAAGAGATCTTGATGATCTTATACACTCATATGTGTCTTTTAAAGATTGGATTAAACTAGAAAACATCAGCTCTCATTAGACGCAACTTAGCATTGATATCAGTCATCCGTGACCAGTGAAGACCATTCTGTTAAAAAATTTTACTCTTTGAATGTTTACGATATCTTGGTGACTTTCTAACACTTGTGGAAGGTTTTTTGACAGTCGTTTCTGAGTTCAAGAGACCTGGACGGAATTTCAATAATTATTTTCTGTGCTCTTGAGGTCTGGAAGACAGGTGTGTATACTTTTTGTTAGAAATTTCGGCTCCCAACACTAATAAACTTATAAAATCGAATATGTATATATTTTGAAGATTGGAACAATACGAAACTTCAGGTCTCTTTGGATAAAACTACGAAACAAGAGACTTCATTTCTTCTCATTGAAACATTATGAACTTTTCAGACTATTTGTTATCTTTTCAAGTAGGGATGGTTGTTTTAATTAAAATGATAGGGACAGGTAACGATCCCATATTTTTTCTCGCCCTTTTGATATTTCTCTTCAGTAAGGTTTGCCATTTGATTATGGAAAGATATGCGATCCACAACGAGTCGAAATTATTCGCTTTTACTACCAAAATTCGGAGTCAGTGGCCTCAACTTTAAGAGCTACAATCTAGGAAGGAAATCAAGATTAATTCTGAATATGATAGTTTGCAAATGTATTTAAAGACCGTCTTCCTGTTTTGAATTTTGAGTCTGCTTTACTCGCTAGACTGGGTTGGGTTGAGGTCCTGGGCTCCTCCTTATCGAAGGTTATAACTAATGCAAAATATGTTAAACTCGCCACTTGGACTTATAGATCTTGAAATTTGCTTGATGAATTGAACTTTCGACTGTGATTTTTAATACCTATAATTTCGTAGGTATTTTTCTCACTGTCCAGAGTTAGGCATTAAGTCTCTAATGAACCTGCAAGTTATTCCAGACAACATCTCCCTAGACAGCCAAGCAGCAATCAAAGCAATAACCTCGTACTGCATATGGGCCAGAAGTGCTTTGGGAAACAGGACAGAAGTGGAAAGTGTTGCCAGAAGTAAGCAACTTCACTTCTACTGGGTGCCAAAGGTATAAAGGGCAACGAAATATTGGACGAAATTTTTCCCAGAATAGTTTGCGACAATCTCGACAGAAGCATGGTAAAGAAAAAGCCTCTTGTGCGACTACTTCTCTTGGTCCTATGAATTGAACTCTATCTGGTTTCGCAAAGGACTAAAACTGGTCTATGCGTGGCTTATTGGCCTACCAGCTTAACCTAACCTAACCTAATAATAACAAAATTTATTCCGCATTAAGGAACTCAGTTTCTTAGTCGAAGCTGGTAACAACACTCTACAAATAAAGTATTGGAACTCAACCTTCATGTTAAGATACCACAGAATACAAAAATAACAATGAGATAAGTAATTAAATATGCATCTACAAAACCAAAAAAAAAAAAAAAACACACCAAACAATCGAGAGTATTGCACGAATTACTAATGAAAAATAAGTTGGCATATTTTCATTATTCGGCCGCTACGCCGAGCTGATAGCTGACACGCTATTTGGACGGAAATCCGAGAAGGAGCTTGTCAGTATAGAATTTGACAGCCAAACGAAGCGAGTGCTTTATGTGGAGCGTGGCAGCCGTTCGTGAATAATTTAAAAACGAATCGCTGTTCTTACGTCGCAGCACGTATGCGCGCATGCAAGTGGGTGTAGTCAGCTAAGAAGCTGATTTGCGTACATGTAGCAACACAAATGTGGCGGCAAGTGGCATGCAATGTGGGCGAAGTGTTGTGACAGGCCAAAACGGCAACGAATTTTCGGCATTTTTCATTTAGCATGCAAATTTAAATGCTTTCTTTTTAAAGGTTTTTGTCAGCAGGTGCACGGCATGCCACATATTTCGGCTAGATAGAACTTTTATTTCGGCAGAAAATTCAAATTAGCACATTTTCACATTGCAGCATTTCGTCAAAGGAAATTTATGCAACTTTTCGGTTATTCAAATTAATTTCCTTTAAGTTTTCAACCCTCGGCTTCATGCCATTATTGTCAACGGGAGTTTGACTGCGTCTTTAAGTGAAATAATTCTAAAAACAGCGCAAAGAAAATACCGAATTCTCCCACATTTAGTTTATTTGCATTTTGCGCGCATCAAATGCTGTTGTTCGGTGCATGTTGCATGCACGTCGCGCATTGCATGTTGCATGTCGCATGCCGGTTCCTGTTCCCTTTCCTGTTTTATGTGTTGTTTTCTTATAATTTTCCGGCCATGGCTACTTGTCGTACGGTCAGCGTTGGCTTTCCTCATTGGCATTGCTGTTCTTGCTCAAAAACGACGTTGCAGGAATTTGGAAAAGCCGCCGCAACGTGTCTGCATTCTCCACGACACTGCACTGCATTGCACACTTTATTCTTTAAGACGTTTGAAGTCGGTAGCATATATGTATAAACAAACAACAACAATATCATTGCTGTAGGACAATTATTCAACAAAACGTTAAAAATAAATAAACAACAACTGTTTACCTATGTAGACAGCGCGGCGAAGACGAAGAAATTAGAATAGCAGAGCGTTCTGCGCGAGGTTAACACCCTATAATTCACATTAGAATTTATTTATTAGGGTCACGTTTTGCTTGATAGACGGATCTAGAATAGAAAAAGTGTTGGAGCACTGCTACAACTATGTTTTAAAGGAGCTCATTGGTAATTTAATGATATCTGTGTTCTTAAATCTCCAGGTTCCGGACCTACAACCTCTGCCAGAAAGTCCCAAGTATGAAGACAGATATCAGAAAAATTTTGGGTATGAAAATACATGAAGTTATATAATATTGTGGGTTCTGATAAAACATCTGTGAGTTCAGGCCGAGTGGAGACTTAAGTGGTCAACTCTCAAGAAATCGAGAAACCATAAATTTCCCAAGAATCTAAGATTCCATAAAAACAAGGAGAGAAGAAATCAATATTTTTTTCATTGCTTCCTCAAGTAGTCAAGTTAAGAAGTCCTCACACCTTTTTCATTCCTTCCTTTTCTTAGCAAAGTTTACGCTTTTACTAAGGTTCTCTTGATCAAAGGCCTTAAGCGCCCAATGTTTTACGGAATTATGGTGTAAATTCGGCTTTAACCTCTCATGAGAAGTTTTAAAAGAAACTTTGTGAAAGAACACCAGTTGTTGTACCGACTATCAATTAACCTTTCGCCACTGTAGCGCCTTTTTAGGAAGCCATAGAAAGTGCCACAAACACCTTACATGTCATCGACGGTCGTCTAATGCGGGCGTCCGCGCCAATACCTAATGTATTGCCGTGGCATGCAAACATGGAGCACATGTGAATATTGTTGGCAACTGTGTCACCATACCAATGGCAGGCAAGCCAAGGCAAAGAAGAAATTATATACCTATGAAAAGGCGGAAAAGACCAAACTTAACTGCAATAACGCGATCATTTCGTGCTTCGGCGTTTTTTCTTCCCATTTTACTGTAAACTCCTTTACCATTTGTTGTTTGTGTTTAACCACAAGTGTTCTGCCAGCGCTTGTTTATTTCGTTTCTAATTCTTGTGCTTTGTTTGCTTGCTGTTGTAGGTGCACCTTTCCGTTGTTTCTTCCGTTGCCATGTTTTTTATTAATTGTCACGCATATGCACGAACAACGGCAAATATTTGGTCGGTCGTAATTTTTTTCTTTTCTAACCGAGCATATGTGGCAGAGCTCCACTTCCCAATTGAACCCTTTGTGTTGAACTAGAAGGTGTTCAAATGGAAACCAAACTGTTTTATATGAATGTATGTATGTATATATATGTATTTATATATGCATATGTGTATGTATGTAACTGTAGTAGCAATGTTCTCTTTAGAATATTCTCTAGTTTACTGAGCTCAGGAGCTATTTGGTCGAATAAGCTACGTTTGGAAAATTAGAAAGAAGAGGCTGAGATTGTTTTGAGATTAAATTCGGTTCATTATGGTTCTCAAAGCCTCCAAGAAGCAAAAAATAACTACCTGATAGGATATATATAAAATATTTTTTTCTGAAAAAACTCGCATGTTTTGGAGACAATGGGACCTCGGAACCGTTTTTAGAAACTTCGCAAAACGAATCACACAATGCTTCGAATCAAAAAGTGTGTTTTTAGAAATATTATCATGATGACTGGAACTAATTATTTGAAACATTGACAAAGTATCTTCGAAAGAAGTTTTTGTAATTCGTAAGACAATGGGGCAAAATATCTAAATCTTGATAGAAGTCTATTTGGTTTCAATGCTGAACTGAACTTTCAATGATGAACCGACTGAAAAGGCGATTTTTGCTTTAAGAAATTACAAGGTTTACGGTTTTTTTGTGGTTTTATTAAATTCTTACAATACCTCTGAAATATTATCTTAGATTTTCAAGTTGATTCGAGTAATAGTTTCCGAAATACAGAATTGACAACTTGTGAGCTCGAGGCTAAGCGCGCCGTCTTTAAACGCGTTTTCTCGAAACTGTGTTTTCGAAGGCGGTTTGGCAAGATTTCTCGAGAGCTACTCAGCCGATCTTCATGAAATTTTATACATGGCTTTCAGATACAATTCTTAAATACTTGGACGAAGGATTTTTTTCGATTGCTGAAAAAAAATGTTGCGAAATTTTTACTGAATTTTAATTTTTTGTAAAAATGTCTAACAAAAGTCCGATTTTTAGTTTGTTTTTCCTTGGTCTAAGTTCTGAGTTTAACTAAAAGACGTATTTTCTAACTTCAGATGATCCTTGAGGAGTTATCCTGTCAAAGCGGGCGCATCTTTTTTCCGAGGGGTCACCGGAAATGGCATCCCAATGGTCAAGTTCAAACATTTTTTTTTTCAAAAATTTCAGAATTTCATTGTTAGTAGTAAATATTTGCAACAATTAAAAATTTTATTAAAATAAATAAAAATTATTAAAATAAACAATTTTTTATATGAGAAAAAAGTTGTTGAAGAATGTCGGTTTTTTACCAGAGGAAACCCATATAAGCCCTTAATTCTTGATAACAATTGGCTGGTTTTTTATGTAATAAATAATGGTAAAAGTTTTAGAAATAATTGTGTTTGGCTGAAGAAGAATTATCTGTATTAGAATAGGAGAGACATTTTTGGGTTATGATCTCAGAATAATATTGAAATGTATACGACGATTTTCTCAAAAGCGGCAACCTTGGTTCTAATGATAAATCATTGTTTTTAGCAGGATTTCAATGAATTGATGACATTGCCGAGGCAAAGATACGCTATGGAGAACAAAAGCAATAAGCAGAAAATGTGGACCAATTGGGACACTCAAAAGAAAGAATAACAAAAATATGTATAGGGACGCCTGAAGCATTTAAAAATGTGGAAGTCGTTTTTGTGGTGTAGAGTCTACACTGTAGACGAATTTCGCTCGGGTTTCGAGATCGATGGTATGGTTTTGTGGGCTCGATCAATGATCTCTTAGCCGATGACAACATAAACCGAGCGAGAAAGAAGTAAAGAACACTTGTTGAAACAAAAACGGTTATCATGTAATATACAAATATATTTATCAGACTTTTATCTCATATACACATAACTCTCCTATATCTCCACTGTTTTCATTATTTACCAAATTAACTGTATAAAAATTTATCTTGCATGCCCGCTGCAGCCCGTAAATTATGCGGAAAACAGCTTTGCTTATTTTCATTAAAAAAATTTAAATAAATTGCTTTTTGTTTTTGTTGTTTTTGGCATAAGCAGCAAACAAACACTCAACATGATCCCGACACTTTATTTGCTACCTCGTTTCGCTGCGCTCCAATTGTGTTGGCAACGAGGTGTTTTTGTTGTGTTTTTCTCCATTTTTTCTTTTGAAAAGTAAGTAATGCGTTGCGGCTGAGTACCTATGGATTGTGCAGCAACAACAGCAGCAACCTACAACGAGCATGTTGTTTTACTTATTAATGCAATTACCATAAGCAGCGGTGGCTCTGGCCTGCCTATGCATGTATAAACATATGTATATACAGATATTAAACGTCTGTATGTATGTGCAGAGTGCAGAGTGCGGAGCTTGAGCCGTGCTGCATGAGCTGACACCAAGCCTCGCCGCATTATTTCCTGCACACGCTAGCAGCTAACAATTTTTCCATGCAATCAGCAGCCCTGCTGCCGCCTCCACCCCCGCGACTAGCAACGCGGCGGCTAGCAATATTTACTATTTGTTTTTGTTTTTTTTTTTTGCCTTCTGCTTCATCTTCACCATCATTTACCTTAATACTACGCGTATTTACTCTCGGCTCGTAAAATGTCACAGCGCATCCATGTCTAACCCCATTGTTGTAGTGCGCTTTTTGTTGTTTTTCGTCTTTTTTTCTATGGCATATTTGTTCCTGCTGTTGTTATTGTTGTTTGTAGTGTGGCAACATGACGCGGTAGTCTAATTTAAATTAGCTGTGGATTAGGCTAAGTAAATTCAAGCCAAGTGGCAGCAGATAAAATGCCATGCGGTGCTGTTGCAAGTATGTACACACATATGTGAATGTGTTTGTGTGTGAAGAAAGTTCGTTATTTGCATGAAAGCATTGTCATTGTTCGCTTTTATAATTATTTCTACTTATTTTTTGTTGTTGTTGTTTTTGCTAGTTACTTGTTGTCATTGGCATTAAACGTTGTTGTTGCACGTCTGTATGTATGCTAACTATATACCTAGCAGACAGTCTGTTTGGCTAAGCTACTGCTGCTGCTGCACAAACACCGTGAGTCTGCAAACAAATTCGGGCTTTGACGGCAAATAGTAACAGTAAATGGTGCAACTCATCTTCTGCCACATTTTGTAATGTTCTTATAATGATTGCTGTTCTGTTGTTTTTGTTTTTTTTTTTTGTTTTTGCTGTTGTTTTGTTCTAAATTTCTGTTTAAATATTAAACTGTCATGCACTTGTGTTATATTGGCCAACAGCTACTGTGCTGATGCTGCTTGTGGAGCAGTGCTGGTAGGGAGCTGCCACAAGCTGCGGCGTGACGTGTCGTGGCGAGGCGCGTCGAAGCTCCACACGACTGTTCTACATACATTTCTATGTACTTTACTCCGCCAGATACCGCAAGCAAATATGTACACATGTGGTTAGTAAGGCAAGCAAAGGTGTATGCGGATTAACATTTTCATACATACATACATGCATACATATGAGTTAGGATAATATATTTATCTCATTTATAGATATGTGTATGTGTGTATATCTGTATGTATTTCTACATTAGCGTCTATGAATATTCATGTGGTGCCACACTTCTTTCAACAGTACCAACTTGCCTCTTCCTCATCGAGCAATGCGCTTATAGCCACCTTTATATAAGCAGGTATTATCAAATATATGTACATACATTTATATAAATATGGTACATACATATGTATTCTTTATCCATGTGACATATTTATGCCTCCGTTGCGCATTTAATATTTCATTAAACAAATTTAATTAACTCTCCGGGCAATATAGGTTAGATAAGAAGAGGCTGAGCCGTAAATATTCTTAAATATACATATATATATATAACATCTAGGCAAACATACATAGACATATGCATTCACAAATATATATTCCTACTTTATATAACTTTATATAACACTCAAAGGGACAAAAGTTCAACAATGTCATGGAAGAGCCAAGATTTATTTGTGTATGCTTACACAGTGGATGCCATTGTTATAAATCTGTCGGATTATCGGTTCAAATGAAATAAGACTAATACTATAATTAAGCTGCAACTGTACAAAACGTGCTTTACAAAGGGATTTGAGGTTAAATTAAAACAACTGCAGTGGCGTCTGGCTGATAATGCGCGATAATGTGAGTTAAAGCTCGCTTTGTCACCGTTGTATATCATCTCAAAGCTACAACTACTAATACAGAGTAGAAATATGTAATAAATGTGTACCCCTACGTGTATTAGCTGCAGCTTAGAAGTTTTGTAAGTCGTGACAATTTATTTCAGGCAACATGGAGTTCATTCCGTACTTCACCACTTAGTACTGAACCTCAATATACTAACGATAATACTGTTGAACGATCCCTTGGTGGTTTCCTAGTCGGTAATGTTTAACAGCACAAAACTGTTAATAAAGCACATTAGACGTTCGAAAACAGCTCAAAGCTTCTTCTTCTTTATCGGCGTAAACACAGCTTACCCGGTTATAACCGATTTGCAACAGCGGAGGCTGTTGCGTCCTTTTCATTCGGGGTATTTTTTAAATAGGCGGCTCCCATACTCAGCGCACAAACATGGGAAAGATGTTTCGCCTTCAAACCGATGTTTTTTGGCTACCCAGGCGATATTTGGCTTAAAACCGGAAGTCGTGAGCTGCTTGAGCCAAATGTTAAATAAGCGTTTCTGGTCACAATCAAGTTAATGTTAACTTTCCTCATTTGCGTGAACTTCTATACCTGGCTTCATCCTTATACATATACTTATAGTACACCAAAAAATAACTGGGAGGTGTTATTAAGTGCTGTCTTAACGAAAATAGTTCGGCTGTTTGAACTTGTCGTCTAGAGAGTAAGAAACCACAAGGTTTCATCAGAATGTTCAAAATCACAAGGAGTAGCATCAAAATTTCAATAGACAGACGGTTTGAGTTACTACGAGATTTTAAGTCAACATTAAAATATTACCTATGTATATATTTATAGAGCATCGTTCTTCTCGAAACCCTCATCCAAATTTGTTAACAATGTTTACAGAGACCTCCAAATCCACAGCTTTAAAATGAACATCAATGTTGATGTTGATGGATCTTAGTTCCACAAGTTAGCGGCAATTGAAAACAAAAGGCAAAATCAAGTACTTCGCTATTTTATTTTTCAACACTTCTTTTTCTTTGGCATTACAACTCTGGGTCGGTCTGAACCGAAAACACGAAACTACGCTAGTTGCCGCTATCCTTTGCAAGGTCATGCTGCCAGTTTTTTTATTCGCTTAATTGCATCCATGTCACCGTAACTCATATGGTTCGTAGTATCATCTTTTTCGATACCCATAGCTCACGCTGACTACTCCAAAGATCTCATCCTGATACTCATAGCATTGTATTTTTAAAGTAGACAGACAGTCTCATTGAGGTTTAGATTAGCGGCATATATCACTTTTTCCAGTTTAATATTATGAAAGGCTCACGTGAGGAATCATTTTGTCTAAAATCTCATCTGCCATCGAACGGCTCGTAAAGGTCTTCTCCATTTTTTATGGTTGACGGCGTCGAGTAGGAAGCTCTTATCAGTGCTGTCGAAAGCCGCTTTGAAATCAACAGAAAGGTGATGGGTATCGATCCGTTTGTCAAGGGTCTTCTTCAGGATTTAACGTACTGGGAAAGTCTTGTCTATGGTGGAAACGCCAGGTCTAAAGCTACACTGATAAGGTCCAATCAGTTTACTTACAATAAGTCTTACACACAATACTGTCGACAGGACCTAATATGCGTTATTAAAAAGGTTGATTCCACGGTAATTAGCGTAATCCCAATCTCAAGTACCCCTTAACATCTCTTGATCAATGTAGTAAATGAATAATTTTACACAGATCTGTGCTGATCCCGTGTGCGCTTGTCCCGCATTGGCAATAATACCCTGTAAGCATCTGCGATCCCCACGATATGATACACTGGAGGAGGTATCGATAGTGAGCCCGCAGAGTCTGTTAAAATTTGAGCCAAGCATAGACATCCTAAAGATGACTACTTCTCTTGAACTTAGGAACTGAAATCCATCTGGTAAAGAAAAGAACCAAATGGTCTATGCGTGGCTTAACCTAACCTTAACTTATGCTGATTATTCCACCATAGGATATACTCTACATCAAAGAATCATATGCCATATTTTGCTAACGACTACTGCACGATTCATATCCTCCAATACTGTAATCATGTACCATAATAGTACGACCATAATGAGAATCTTGTAAGGTCAGGAGGCGAGAAAAATACTTTTCTTTAAAAAGTGGTAAAAGATAATGTTGGGTTATGAATATGGATAGATTTAACCAAGCCACCACTAAATTCTGCTCTCCATTTTGTAAAATAATTCCTTTTAATTAGAGGTTTAACGAATGTTCCCTTTGAAAGACAGATTGGTCGTAACTTAAAAGTAATAAAAGAATATGCGCTATTGAAACAACAATCTATTCAGTAAGGCTAAACAGAAGACCAACCAAATTTTGAAAATAGTCTTCAAGTACCTTCTTTTTTCGTTATTATAGATTTTATTACCGACCGCGTGATGACATAACACAACGTGTGTCCGTTTTTTGGCAATATTTGGAAATTGGTCTTAATCAACTGACCACAGGGGTTCGAAGCAAGCACCTGCATAAATCCAGCAGAACAATAGATAGCTACAACAATTTTGCACAATGTAGAGCCATGTTGTTACTAAATGTTTACAAGAGGCAATGAAATAAAATAAATTCGCCGAAATCTTATTCCTGCTGTCAAAACATAAATGGATACTGTTGTGCCGCGCTTTGCTTATCAGAAAACAAACACAGCATTAAATTTCACACATGTAACAAGAAAATGTTGCATAAGGATAAGTATTGGACTATGAAATGTGAGTGCAACAAAAGTATATGATTGGAGTTGTGAATTCACTGGAATTTTCACATGTGAGCTACTGAAGTGCATTGTGTTGAAATTGGAGCTATAAATCTGCAAGAACAAGCAGCAGCAGATTAGTGAAGATATTTTTGTACAAAAAATTACAAAATTTTGAATGACTCAATATGAAGAGAAGTGTGCAAGTAATAAAAAGCAGCAACAAATTTTGTTCCAATTTTGGCTCACTTGTTCCTTTGCGAGCATTAAAAAGGACACTTAAGACTTTTGAGAATTGCATGCATGTCTGCACTCAAGAATCGAAATTTAACGCACTCAAATTACAAAAAAAAAAATTGGATAGTCATATCGACTTTGTTTAAAAACATATCCTTTTAGCTGACAAATTTATGACTCTTTTCGCTCAAACGCACAATTTGCCACTTCCCCATATCTCCACAGGGATATAGCTCATAGCGACACACAGCAAATGCTGTGAAATTAAGGATATCGGTGAAGTGGCATACACTTTATTTCGCCTTTGGGTCGACTCATATTTCTGTCATTAACATTGCGATTGCCAAAGGAAGCAATTCAGCGGAAATCGTGGCTATCGAAGTGGTGCAGTTGTAAACAAATTGTAACACTTCAATGCAAACACACACACACACACACACGCAGCGCCACTAAACATATCCTTACTTGCTCGCATTTATTAGCTAAGTGCGCGCTGTCGCATACAAATTTTGTACGGCGTTGAGTGGCCGTGGCGTGTGACACTTCCTGCAGATGCAGATGCGCCGCTAGCCAGTCAATTGCTCTATTAATTGCGAAGCGCCCGCAGCTGTGCGCGCTTTAAGTGCATGGCCACCTCACACACTCGCACATACACCTTTCGGTAAATGCTTATTTGTATGTGTGCATGTATGTGCTGTCAGCTGTTGCCATTAGCGATTCGTTGCAACAGCTATTTGATGACTTTGTTACTTGCAACATGCAACCTGCTGCAATAAGTAGCGAAAAGCAGCGTCGGAAAAGCAAAGAAAAATTCCACTAGCGTTCACTACTTGCTGTCCTTAGCATCAATTTCCACTTCCAAGTGCACTCACTTACGCTGAACGCTTTGTGGTCGCTGTTGCATGTAGTTTTGCTGAAGCAGTTGCACTTCCGCGTATTAAATATTTAAAACAATTGCACTTTTACACATTTCACTTCGACTTTAGTGTTTCCTTCTATATACTATATGCTTCCGCTCCTTCCACCCACCCACTTTCTGCCGTTCACTTGCATCTGCTTGCCACGTACTTACGTAACATTTGTGCCACACTACGCTTCTAACATTTCTTTTACAGATTTTTATCCTTCGCCTTCTCCACATGTTGCTTTTTTGCCACTCAAAGCTTAAGTAAAGTGAAATTTTAATACCCCAAACTCTTTGCCACAACATTTTTGCTAATGCTATCTGCTGGTCACTCAATGCAGGCGCTTTTCGCTTACAAATACACACATGCACACATTTTTTACACATCCTGCTTATCCTATTACTGGCCAAATTTATTTGTTTGTGGCACTTACTGTGCTTTCCACAAATGCAAGCAAGTGCTCTACAGCTTTCGCATCCATGTTGCATGTGCTTGCGCTTTCGTCTTGGCTTGCCATATTTCCGTAAGCAGCATACTTTACCTTCTGGTGTAGTTGTTTATAAAAATTTAATTGTCATTTGCTCAGCTTCTTGAGTCACTTTGTGGCGGTGGCAAGTTCTTATGCCGTTTTTTAAATTTTTTTGCCACATTCGTGAGTGTGTTGATTATACTTCGAGGAAATCAATTTGTTTTACTTGCATTTGGGTCAAAGCATATTTTAGAAAACAAATTTTATTATAGCGGCACTCAGGGTTGCATTTTCTAGAGATGCGTGGAAAAATTTGCGATTTAAATTATATTTATTTGTCGCAAATACAGACTGAAAGACCCGTGAAAAGAGAATCGGCACATCACCTCTCCGTCAGGATCGGGAAGGATCTCTCCGAGCCGTTCGATACCAAACGAGGTGTCAGAACTCTCTATCGAGATGGCGACTCCCCATCGTGTTATCAGTATCAACCTTCTCCTGGAGAAAATAATTTGAGTTCCAGATCTGAATAGAGAAGGTACAATCTTCATAAGAGAGTATATGATATTGATATCATTGGCCTCAATACTTCGTCGTTAGTTCTGCTTTCTCCTGACTGGATAAGGAAGGGAAGAAAAGGGGTTTGGAAGTAAGCGAAAGCAAGGCAAAATAGCTCCCATCAAACAATCAGTCATCACATTCGCGACTAGGCTTCACGTCACTGTTTCCAATAGGTGATACTTCAGACTCGGTAGGCAGTTGAGAACTCAAGTCCTCTTTCGACGAACAAAGACCAAATTCTATAAGTCACTCACTATTCTCGTCTTGTTATATGGTGCAGAGGCATGGACGATGACAATATCTAATGTGTCGACATTACGAATTTTGGAGAGAACGATTCTGCGGAAGATTTATGGTCTTTTGCACAATGAAAACGGTGCAATATACGATGAGCTGTACTAGATATACGAAGTCATTGACATAGTTCATCGAATTAAGAGACAGCGGCTGGCTAGATCATATCGTCCGAATGGATCTGAGGAAAAGGCCTATGGAATCTATTATTTCGAGCACAATCCTCGAACAAGCCTTAAGAAAAGGGCGCGGGTATTTTTGTTGTTAAAACATCTGGATGACACTTGATTTAGAGATCATTCAACCAGAAAATATAAATAATGAAGTTTTCTCTCATACCAAGCTGCACAATCTTTCTTTTTTAATGAAGAAATTTCTCAATTATTTAATATTATTTATTTTGATGGAGTGAGAAACATTTTGACACATCTTATTGACAGCATCCGCCACTAATTGAACGCCAAAACCTGACTACTCTTTTCCTAATAAATGCTCAAAGCACGCAATATGTAAACCGTTACAGTTATATTGATTTTTTTTTTGCTATAAAATTTCATTAAAAAGCTACTGCTGCTGCTGCTACCGCCACCTTCGCTGTCATCTCGCCACTGTCATGTCATGTTCTCCACTTGACGGGTAGCATCAATTTTGTGCGCTCAGCCACTTGACACAATATGTTAATTACTCTACTGTTTATGCTCATCTGCTACTTCGATACGTCAATCGATGAACATCTCTCTGTGTGTGTACGTGTGCGTATGCAAATTATTTGTGTTTATATTGTTTCAGTAGCCAAGCCGTGGCGTAGCGTAGTCATGAGCCATAAGAGTGATGGCAACTGAAATTTTTGACTGATCATGATTGAGCATAAATACATAAATAAATAGGCCTAAGTGTGTATGTGGGTATGCAAGTGTATCAGGTTTATTGGTCTATTTGTGCGTGTGTGTGTTGTAAATGAAGCGTAGCCAAGTTCGCTTGTTTGGTGGGTAGAGATAAATATAGTATATACATATACATATTTACATATTTGTGTTTGTTGCCAAGTGTTGGCGCTCGAAGAGTGTGTGAAACCAATTTTTTCTTTCCATAGAACTCACACTTACTCCTTCAATCGCGTTCAGCAACTTTTTTCCTAAACAAACTTGGCCTTTTCTTTGTGTAAATAAACAAGTCAGAATTTTTATGCAAATTAAGCTGTGAACGCACACACACAATTATTTAATTGGTTGGCCTGAAGCTATAAAAAGCAAATTCATTCATTTGTTGAGGATAACTTGGGAAGCATAATTTTCGATACATAGATGGTAGGCAAGCGGAGCTCTGGCAAATTGCTGGGTAAACAAATGAAAAAAAGACTTTAAATATTCAAGAACTTTATTCTGTTCAACTTTAGAAGTATTACATTTTTTCGGATCTATATTTTGAACTTTAAAATATATACTGTGTAAATTTCTATTTGCAATATTTTTGGTGAAAACTGAAACCTAGCCTAGTAGCTTCATTTTACGTCCATACGTTCGCAGATTATTTACATTTTTCCAATTAATAAAATTAGACCATTGAGAGATACGCTATCCTCCTACATTTAAGTCGGCTGATTTTAACCGTTATTCAACAATAATCATTTTGTAATCAAGAGCATTTTATGTGATGATCTTGGAGCTGTAAGGAGAGTTAGAAGATAAATTAGTAATGATTACTAAAAATGTGCTAACATTTTGTAAATATTGATATTTTTATTGGCATTGGCACTAGTATGGTACAGATACCAGAACCAAGTATAGTTAGTTAGTAGAAGTATTGGTAATAGTTTTAATTTTGATATTGGTGTTGGTATTGGTATTGGTAATGGTATTGGTATTGGTATTGGTATTGGTATTGGTATTGGTATTGATATTGGTATTGGTACTGGTATTGGTATTAGGTACTGGTGTTGGTAGTGATATTGATATATACAGGCATTGGCATTGGTATTGATATAGGTATTAGGTACTGGTGTTAGTATTGAGATGGATATTGATATTGGTATTGGTACTGTTATTTATATTAGGTACTTGTGTTGGTATTGGTATTGGTATTGGTATAAGGTACTGGTGTTGGTATTGATATTGGGATTGGTATTAGTATTGGTACTGGTATTGGTATTGGTATTGGTATTGGTATTGGTATTGGTATTGGTATTGGTATTGGTATTGGTATTAGTACTAATATAAATATTGGTATTGGTATAGAGATTTGGATTGTTATAATATTGGTATTCGTATTGGTACTGATATTAATATTAATATTGATGTAAGTAGGTACGTGTGTTGTATTGGTGTATGTACTTTTTTGATACTGATATTGGTATATGTATTTGCATTAAAATTAATAGTAAGTTGGCATTGTTTAGTATTGAAAACAAAATGAGACGGGTTCAGTTTTAAGTATTGGTATGGCAAACCCTATACCAATCAGTGCTGTAAAACTATAAAATCAATAACTCGAAAAGATGGCTTAAAAGAAATTCCAAAGTATCACCAACAAACAGTTGACATGCCATACAATACATTTAATTCACCAACCATTACCGCCACTCCAACAACTCTCAGCACTCATATGCACGAATTATGCAACGCATAACCTCTACTTGCCACAGGCTTACATTACAAAAGTAATTGACAGCACACAAACACCTGAAACGCAACCACTGGCTGGCCATATTGTCTATCCGAGCTCATTGCAGAGAGATTAATTGCTGTCACAGCAATTGCAATCAAGTCAATAACATGAATATCATATATCACAGAATCAACAATTTGTTGCACAGACATTTTACACCACACACAATTGTTTTCTTTTTTTCCATTTTAATGCTTAAAACTTTTGCATACACCTTGCCGTGGTAAATATGTCGGCTTTTTACAAATATTTAATATACATATATGTCGTGTATTTATAATTTCCGTTATATGCTGCTTGCCACTTAATTGGCTTTTTCACATTGAATTAACTTTAATGGCGCACTACGTACATTTGTGCGTGTGTGCAAGCAGGAGTGTGAGAAATTTCTGAGGCAGCAATGTGCCACCCACAAGCACGCAACTTCGCTTGCCACCGCCGGCAAATTGAGATTTTTTACTCCACTTAGTTTTATGTAAAATGCTTTATGCTGCCACCAATCAAGCGACTTGTGTAACTGCTGAACGCATTAAATCCGCTGCAAGAGGATCCAATGGCAGTAAATGATGTGAAAGTGATAACAGCTGTTGCGCAAAAATTGATTCAGTGTGCTCCGGCTTCGCTTGCAAAATTCCTCATTGTTTTTGCTTGTTTGTGGCATGGAGGAAGAGAAGAAGCGGAAAAAATGAATATTTTATGAAATATACGCTGTGATTTTATACGCTTGAACAGAGTGCTGTTGTTAGTACAAATATGTATGTGTAAGTGTGTATATCAAAGAGTGGGGTAAAAGGGCGAAGGGGTAGAGTGGCTTTCATATTTTTATATAATAAGTATGCTGGATAATATGCCACGGCGGATAAGATTACCGGTGCGAAACCGCCCACACACCTACGTAGCTGCCGACGACTACTGCGCCACATGCAAATGTGTATGTATGTACTATATGCTTGCAACATTGGTCACGTCAGCTTTATTGCTGCTCCAACAAGCCTTATTATACTATACAACTCGCTGCCCAACACTGCACCGAACGCTGCCGGCAAGCACTTACCACTTGCTACCTGCAATCTGCAAGCTGCGTGCATAATGAGATTCATTTCTGCAACGTCTCATAGAGCGCTTGCTACAAACACTCATACATATATTTATATATCCTTGCAGCACACTGCCACGCAGCCATCGTCCGGAACACTTTCACACAATATTGAAGGTATTGAAGGCAGCAATGCACTTCTAGCAGCCACATTACACGCTTGAGCGCATAGCTACTTGTCTCCTCCCACAGCATTGGCCGCCAGTGCGGCATGTTGCAGCAAACGTATGCTGCTTTTTGCATTGTTTTTGGGTTATATAAATGTTTGATTATGAGAAAAAGTATTAAGTGGCCCTTTACGCTCAGTGCGCACAATGCAAACGCCAGCGCTAACCGTAGCCACTCCGCGCACTCCGCAAACACTTGTTTCGCCTTGCAAGCAGGCGTAACAACAAAAAGGACATGTTATTGCTTTCAGCTGCTGCCCTTTTCGTCACTACGGCTGCTGGTAAGCGCTGCTGTGCCAGCCAGTGACATAAATGTATTAAATGCCGCAAAATAATAAAAGTAAAATGGCGTTGTTGTTGCTTGTTGCGCGCTGCGGTCCACGTTGGCCAGCAACGTTCATGTCAATCATTCCACTTAAGTGAGCAGCAAACCAAGAATATCGCCGTAACTTTTACCGCCCTCACCGCCGCCCGCGCTGCTCTGCTTCAGTTGCCACAGCTCATATCTGTGCGTACTTGATCCTTACAACAGATTCAGTTACATCTGCATGCCGCAAGCTTCACTAGCTGTGCCAGTTCAGCTCTCTGTACTCTCCTTCGTCCATAAGTTTCAGCGCCTTTCACTTCCGTTTGCCTTTCCCGCCCCTTTCTTAATGCCATTTTCTCACAGCTTTGTTTTGCTTTACTTTTCTTTGGTTTGCTCTTCGCTGTCTTAATATTTTAAAATAACATCTCAGCCAAAGCGTTTGCAAAAAATGCAAAAAAAATTCACGAATTTACACTCCACTTGTGTGAAATGCCTTTGGTCCAGTTTTCCATGCGCACACAGTATCTTGCAACGAGCAAAAAATTCAAAAAGCAGAAATTCGAGCGCGAAATTTAATCTTTCTTGAGAAAGTCCTGTGCTTCCTACTTTTACTGTGCTTTAAATTCTTTCTATAAATAGCACTTTGAATGGCAACACCGCGAGAAAAAAATGCTCCAGATATCCATCAGTTGTTTAGTTTTTTAAAAAGTCTGTGAATTAATTCAACCTAATTTCTAAACCTACTTTTTAAATATTGAAAGATGCGATTGTGCAGACAAGTATTCTTAAACAGATCCCGGATATATTTAACTTAACAGCTTTCGGAAGGAAAGCTTTTGTCTCTGGTATCAGATCAGTCATACATACGGCTCCAACCTCACTGATATATAAGGTCTCATTATAAAACGAGCTCGTAGGTCAAGGTTCATATCATTAGATAGCGGTCGGTGTTCTGAACATGGCTTTTATTCCCGAACTTCTTCCCAATTTCAGACTTCACTCTTTTTCGGAGCAGTAAATATGACGTCCTGTCATTGAGGGTGTTTTTTACGTGGCGTATCTCAAACCCAGCGTGCAACCTTGCGGAGGGATATTTCGCCTTCTCATCTTCGCTCGTCTTTAAACGGATATGTTTTGGATTTAAGACCGGAAGTCGTGAGCTGCGTGTGCTCTGGACATTTCCAAATGAATGGTGCTCAGGGAACTTTCCTCACTTGCGTGAACTTCTACACATGGATCCGTTCTCTTGCTCTCTCCAGACTGGGCAAGGAATCGAAGCAAACGGGTTTAGTAATGAACGAAAACATGACGAAATATCTTCTGTCATCAAACAAACAGTCGCAGCACATGCGACTTGGCTCCCACGTCACTGTTGACAGTCATAACTTCGAAGTCGTAGATAACTTCGTCTATCTTGGAAGTAGTATTAACAGTAACAACAATGTCAGCCTGGAAATCCAGCGCAGAATAACTCTTGCCAACAGGTGCTACCTCGGACTGAATAGGCAATTGAGAAAAAAAGTCTTCTCTCGACGAACAAAGACCTAACTCTACAAGTAACTCATAGTCCCCATCCTGCTATATGGTGCGGAGGTATGGACTATGACAGCATCTGTTAAGTCTACGTTACGAGTTTTCGAGAAAATGGTTCTGCGGAAGATTTGTGGTTTTTCTGGCAACGGTGAATACCGCAGCCGATGGAACGATAAGCTATACGAGATATACGTCGACATTGATATAGTTCTGCGAATTAAGAGACAGGCGCTGCGCTGGCTAAGTCACATTAACGCTTTGGAAGAAACTACTCCAACTCTCAAAAAAGTATTCGAAGTAGTACCTGCCGGGAGAGCAGGGGAAGAGGAAGACCTTCACTCTTTTGGAATCATCAGTTGGAGCAAAACCTGGCTACACTTGGAATCTTTAGTTGGCGCTGAACAGAGAAAAGGAAGCACGACTGTCGCGCCGTTTGAAACTCGGCCTTAACCTCGTAAGCGGTGTCTGTGCCAAGAAGAAATACGATGTGGCTAGCCAGTCAATAAAAAAAAAAAAAAAAAAACTCAAGCCGGAGCTTTGCAAATCCCACCGGGAGCGAAATCTTCCCTTCAACTACTATTAATAAGTTATTCATTGAATTTGAGGACTTGCAATTAAACCTTTAGTTTCTCATTTTAGAATACCCTTTGAGTGAAGCCAAGAAAGCTCGACAACCCGATTACTAAACTTAAGAGTATGGATTAGAAACTAAAATCTGTCTTCCAAACTCTACTGAGCTAGGTTTTGAGCTTTCCTGGTTCTAAACCAATTTTAGGTTTCTTAACCAACTTTCTTGTCTTATTTCATAATTTTGAAATTTTAACAGAATTTTTCTCAGCGTATCTGTTGCAGTTAACGCAATTTTGACTTAAGATTATATACTTATAGAAAATATATTGAGTTTGCGCTGCGCTTTTGCTTATCTTTTGTCACTTAGGAGCAGCAAATTAAGAAAGTTATGTGAATTATATAAGCAAGGAGTTGTGGGCGGTCTATTTGACATGAAGACAAAGCAAGACATTCCAAAATTAAAATACAAGTTGTAAAGCATATAAAATACTGAGACAAAATGGAAGAAATGAGAATTGTGGAAAAGGGTATTTAGATTGCAATGAAAGAATTATTTTGGAGACCAAAGAAATATTTAACAGAACTGGCAGAAGAGATATGCTTAGTATGTATCTGTAGAGAAATATTGTCTGCAAATAAAATCTTTCTTCGATTTAAACGTATTCTTATCGACCATCAAATCTAATCGCCGATATTTGCGTCGCATTTCGCATACCTCACTCGCTATTTCTACCTCCGGGTCTAATCGCCAGTATCGCCAACATTTAATTCATAACTCATCTGCCAAAAAATGATTTACGCGCTACCCTACTCAATAAGAAATCGCATGCAAAGCCAAAAAACAGAAACTCAAGCGAAATGGACGCACATCCCGTATAGAAGCAACAGCGATGACTGTGAAAATCGTTTCAAAAAATTGGGTAGCTAGTGGACAGTAAAATATTATCTCAACAAAAATCAGTACGAAACCTTTGCACTACTTTTATTTCAGTTTTTAATTCGGCTACTTTTTTCACACGTGTTCGAACGAGTGTGTGTGGCGGCACAGTTGGGGCACAGTGGCGCGCATGCGCATGACGATTCCAAAACAAATGCGTAACTTATAAAGAATTCTGCATAAGAAGCCAATGAGCGAAGCAAAAAGTAAACAAAAAACAATAAAGCCAATTCAAAAATTTTTAAGCAGTCGCCATGATTTGGCTACAAAAACAACAGTCACAATTTGTGAAAGAGATCTTCAACCGAAATCGCTGAAGAGGTAGCAGGAAAAATTTAATATTTGACATAAAGCGATAAACACCGAGCATGAAAGACAGCCAAGCAGAAAACGAGCGATAAACTTGCCACAACAAAAACAAAGTACGATGCCAAAAACAACAACTAACACATAAGAAATGCCATAACTAACCGAAAATCAAAAGCGGCGTACCAAAACAAGCGCATAAAACCGAAAACTAAAACAAAATATACCACATAATTACAACAACAAGGCAGTGCTGCGATTTGAAACTGAAATAAAACAGAAACTTAAATGATTTATCATAATGTGATCGCAGCGGTGGCGGTGGCTGATGGCAATCACATGCGCGGACACAGTTAAGACGCAGACGCGCGCGCAGAGCCAAACAGACAGATTGGCTTGGAGGTGATGGAGCGCCTCCGGTTATGCGCTGGCTAGCCGGCCGGCGGTGATGTCAGCACAGAACGCAGAACGAAGCACGTAAAAAAATTATTTTTCATGCTAAACGCGATAAATGCGACAAGCTGACGGACAGACGACCGAATGGACGGGGATACAGGCGACGCGCCAAGCGGATTGTAGGTCGTCTCGTAAAAAAGATAACAACAACCACACAACTAAAGCAGGCGGCAGAGATAAGCCGCATTTGCTGGCGAGTAATAATTTTTATTTTTGGATTTTGGCGGCAGCAAGGAAACACGAGAAAGCGTTGAGCAGTTAACTGCTTTTCTCGAAATGTCAACTCTTCATAAAAATTAAGCGGACATAAATTAAACAACCAAAAAGGTTAAACGGAAAAGGAAAAAATAGGTGAAGAACAAAAGAGATATAGAGCAATAGTCAGCTGACGTCGAGCGGGCGTGTATCCGGAAATAAGAGGCGTGTGTGGGAATCGACCGTATAGCGGTGTTTATAAACAAATGAAAAATAGTAAAATGTGTGTAAGAAGTCGAGACAGGAGAAGAGGCACAAAAATAAACAAAGTTATACGACCGAAAGCAAAAAAGGCTAGCAGATTTTATATCAAAAGTAGACTAATGCAAAGCCAGGGTAGTATTAGATGGCTGCAGTTCGGGCGGGCTAGCACTCAGCCTCAATCATAAACGCTTAATATAAGCGCGTAGTTCTTCTTATAACGGTACAGTATCCACTTTTTGTACCAAACTTCTTTATTACTTCGGCGTTGGTACTTCTTAAAAGTTCTTAATTTTTTTAAGGAATTTTTTGCTCCTTTTTAGAAGTTTTTTATTGCTTAAACTTTTTTTTTTGTGTAGAACGCATCGCAGAGCCCCAAAATGTTTGCTCAATGCTTACCAAAGTCGCAAATTGTTTCCTTCAAATTTTTTATAACACTTTTTCCACTTTCAAATACGCTTAGTGTGTATTTCAACGATATTAAATTACTGAGCGCTCTTCACATGGTGCGCATGCGCAGCAGGCAACACCAGAAAGAACACAAGCAACCAATAAAAAAGGAAAAACGAGCAGTAAAAACAAACAAATTAGTATTTCAGAAATATTTCTGAAGTCTACCTAAAGCAATTTATGCATTAACCGACTTATGACTTTTGACTTCGACAACGCGTTGCATGCCAGGCTGTTGGTCCAGTCGTTGCCGTTGAGCGCTTGATGACAATCTCGAAAATTTACGTCATATCCCTTAACCAGTTATGAATATCATATTTGAAATTCTTGCTTGTTAATATTTTGTCTCCCTTTTATGAGCCTCAAAACTGTTATCTTATCAGTTGCAAGTGATCGCACTGCAGTGGAGTTTAGTAAGACAGTAGTGCCTGCTCCACCACAAATAATCCCGTACAAAGTTATATGCTTAATTAATGTACACCAAAGTTTATGGGTTAATGGCGACAACCCGCAGCGCTGCTACTTCTCACACATGTGTACTTACATACACAATAAAAAGCATAAAGTGTATGATTTTCACATTTTTGGGTTCGCTGAAATCGCTTGAAGAATATATATATTACGGCTACTAACCCCAAGTCTTCACTACACTCTATATAGTAGCTGTTAATCCATGTAATTGCCTGACTTTGCAGTGAACCTAGCATTGCTGGGGATGTTCTAATCAATTTATGTGCTCCTTAATTACCGCAGTCTTCTTCGCTGTCATATTTTTCACATTATCACTGCATACTTTCCACTTTTTATGAAATTTACTTCTTTCAAACTAAAATCCCAAAATCTTCCAGTATATCCAGTATATCCTAACGCGCAGTCTTCTCTTGCTTCACAGCTACATACATACATACATACCGTATTTCATTCACATCCAACACACCTCCCCTTACAGCGAAGACAACGCGCTTGCGCGCTCATCGCTTTCCCGCTACTTTTTCCTCCGATTTCAGCCTTTCGAAAGTCTCATGTTTCATGATTTGACTTATGACAATTTGTGTGTTGCCCCTGTAAGGCAACTCACAAAGACTGGCGCTGACATTTAATGATTTTACGCGTTGATAATAAGATTTGTAGAACGTCTGCGCAGTTTTTTATTTTCATTGCTCTTAGTTTTAATTGTAATCCCTTGGTGTGCTGGAAATTGATCCTCTGGAGAATTTATTATTATTTGAATATTTCGTAACTGAACACAGTGAGTAATTGAGTGCTGAATCAACTTCGTATTCGGCTTTGCAGGAGTCATACTCGAAAGCGAACAAAACGAACAAATTTAATTACAAAGAACCGTTAGTTTGAAAATATTGCAGTTATTCATTCTTGAGAATATAGAGGTTAAGCAATCGTACTATGAGCTGATGTAAGCTGAGCATGCAGTTGAAGTTTGAGTTGGCAAATAAATAAAAGTTTAGTCAGGAAAGACAAATTACAAGAATTTGACTTAGTATTATCTATTTTGTATGCTATATATTTACCGGTATGAAGCTCCTTATATTTATTTGATCGGATAATTTGAATGAGAAAAGATCATCTGCATTTCATAAAGTGAGGCACTAATTCAACTATATACTCAGATAGAGAGACCGATTGACAGTTCGAAATGACTAAATCCACTCATTTCGTCACTCTGATCATTTACACCTAGACTTGACGTAGTCCCATAGAAAATAGTCCAACGGCGTCAAATCGCACGACCGAGGCGGACAATTGACTGGGCCATTTCGTGAGATAACACGTTCACCAAACTTGTTTTTCAATGAATCGATTGTGACATTCGTTGTGTGGCTTGTGGCACCGTCCTCTGGGAACCACCTATTGTCCAAGTCCATGTCATCCAACTCGGGCCAAAAATATTCGGTTATCATTGAGCGGTAGGGATTCCACTCACAGTAACGTGCGGTCTCGATTATCACGAAAGAAGTACGGCCCAATGACACCGCCGGCCCATAAACCGAAGTTTTTTCGGGATGCCATGGTGGCGCATGGAGTACGTGTGGATTGCTACCTGACCAACAGTGCATAGTTTGCTTATTGACGAATCAATTAAGATGAGCTTCATTGCGGAAAATGATTTTTCGATGAAAATCCGGATCGTTTTCAAGTTGTTGCTCAGCCCAATTCACGAACATACCATGATTCTGGTGGCCAAGCAGCTTCAGTTATTGTCCAATTCAATCTTTTAAGGATTTAGACTAAGATCTTTTCACAAAATTCGCCACAATGACGTCATATAGATGCCCAACGCCTTAGAATGACGTGTGGGAGACTGATTTGTATTTTCCTCAATTGATGACATTACGGGCACTTCTTTGTCTCATTGGCACAGGAACATGTTTTAGTGCATCTCTAGATTCAAATTTTTCGACTAGACGCTCAGTTGTTGACCTGACAGAACGTTTATGACGACTATTGGAAGTAGGGTTCCTAAAGGTGAGGCCTCCGACTCCGAATTTCGTTAGTAGTTTTATTAATATCGACTCATTTTTGGTTCGTATATCTGTCCACGATGAAATGGCAAACCCTACTGAAGAGATATATCAAAAAAATATCAAAAAAGCGGGAAAACAATGGATCCACTTTTGCAGCGATCCCTTTGAAAACCCTGTTATTAGAAGGAGAAGATTTACAAGTTATGTAATAAATTGGACAGCTAAAATTTCTCGGGTTTGAAATAGTGAATAGTAAAATTTCGACATTGTCACTTGTCATAGTTAGAAATAACATTTTCTGACCAGCTTACTCTGAACCCCTACATCTGTATATATGTGATACAATAATTAATCTCTGCAAACTCTACCAAGCGTTCCATTATGACACCTTGACCACTTGTTATCTAATCACACACTCATTTTCTATTAACAATTTTCAATTAAAAATCACATTTTCCATTTCAACTTGACACATCAGCGCTCAGCGTCGCTAAAACCGTTTAATCATACGCAAATAAATCAGTAACTCAAAACCAGTCATAAAAATTAATTAAATTATTTAAATGACCAGTTGTGCCAATTTCGGACGCTCGCAGTCTTTCGTAAAACCGGCTCTTAACATTTTCTCTAACAGCCAAAAGCAAATGAACATGCAATAAATATTAAACCAATGAGTATGTCACCATATATGCACTTGTGTGTGTGTGTGAATCAGTGTTTGTCTCGAGCAATTTCACGGTTTTAATAGCTGCATATATTTCTTTAATTTATTTAATTAAAAAAACAATTAATTTAGTCTCACTAATTCACCATTTGTATGCAATTGAATGACAAAAAACATAACAACAACAATAAAATATTTGACCACAACATTTGCATTAATTCGACGACTTGTCGAATGTGCTTATTAACACATCAATTGATTGGCGTTAGGGTGGCGGCTTGTTAAAATTATACTTAGTTGGCTACTTGTCTTCCAAGCGAATATACATACATGTATAAATATATAAAATACTAAATAAATATGTGTATGTGTATGTAGCTGTTTATAGGGCTTTGTGTGCTTAGCCAGTTAGTAAGTGCTGCCGGTAAGCGCTGTGAATACGACACTTTACGAACTGTTAATTAACATATGTTAATCTTCACAGCTCGCGGCTAACGGCTACCGTGTACCGTCTGACTTACTACGTGGCTAACGAGTCCAGATTTGTCACAACTTCGTGTATTTCTGTCGCGTTGTAAAAATGAGAACAAATAGCATCAAAATTGGTACATAAAACATGTTTAACTGACTCATTAACACGTTATTATTGTCGTGATTGCCAATTCGCTTAAATATGAGTTCGTTAAGGCAAGTGAAGCTCAGACGAGTTCCCACGCCAAGTTAAGGGTTTTTTGCTAAAAGTAACTCAACTATTTAAGTTTAGGAGGTGTATATTAAAATCATAACAGATAAAACTAGTGCCCATTTTTAAGCTCTCACATAGGACAATCTAAATCTAAACACAAATCTCTTTAAAAGAAATACACGACCGCTTGGTTTTGAACAGTAGGGACCACAAGATTTATATGTATACTAAGGTAATTTTCAATTGAAGCCTCGTAAGCTTTCTGGCCAAAAGAGGAACGCAAAAGGTCTAAAAGGCTCATATTGTATACTCAGGAATAAATCTCTTTGGTGTCTTAATAGGTGAATATTGTTTCAACAAAAAAATTGCTTCAATGAAATCGCGGGCTAGAAAACCATAACTTTTCTTAATGAGGTCAATAGGGTTTAGTTAATGATATCCTCTAAAAAAAGTAATTTCCATTTAAAGCAGTATGAACTAACTACAAAGAAGACCAAAAAACTTATTCGTAGAGAATATCTTCATTAAAAAAACTTAGCATATTGACCTGGCTCTGTATGAGAATCCGGAAAACTCAAGCATTCGTGTTTTCTGACTTTTCAAATCAGCTTCTTTTCGTATCCGTTGAACTCAGCAAGCGTGTTTGGCGTTCTTCTAATTCACGTCAACACATTCTTTCACTTTTATGCCACAATTGGTCCTACACCACTAAAATGAGAAACTAAAGTAACCCACACAATCAATAAAATATGTCAAGGCAACGGAAAGTGCTTGTTTTACACGCCAGTTTAACAGACAAGTTTTGAAACATAAAAATAAATTCGACAAAAATACATAGAAACTCTGCTTAATGCAGTGATCCTTATTAGATTTCCAAACACAAACCAGTCTCTTACACTACGAACGTCGCTCAAACGTCCAATACCAACAACAATAGGGGAGTGCACTCGCATTTCACCAAAGCGTTGCTTTGTTACATGACTTGAACTGTCAGCTTGTGTCTAATACGCATGTCAATGTCATTATGGCATTTGAAATATATTTGTGTAATATTGAAATGCAACACTGCAAAGGCTGCTTTGACAATGGTTACCTTGTAAACACGACTGTATGGATGGATATGGTGCTGCATTTGAACGTAGCTGTTTACAAGACAACATAAAACAACAAATACAAAACCATATGTATGTATATAACGGGTGATTTTTTTGAGGTTAGGATTTTCATGCATTAGTATTTGACAGATCACGTGGGATTTCAGACATGGTGTCAAAGAGAAAGATGCTCAGTATGCTGTGACATTTCATCATGAATAGACTTGCTAACGAGCAACGCTTGCAAATCATTGAATTTTATTACCAAAATCAGTGTTCGGTTCGAAATGTGTTTCGCGCTTTACGTCCGATGAGCGATGAGGCTCATTTCTGGTTGAATGGCTACGTAAATAAGCAAAATTGCCGCATTTGGGGTGAAGAGCAACCAGAAGCCGTTCAAGAACTGCCCATGCATCCCGAAAAATGCACTGTTTGGTGTGGTTTGTACGCTGGTGGAATCATTGGACCGTATTTTTTCAAAGATGCTGTTGGACGCAACGTTACGGTGAATGGCGATCGCTATCGTTCGATGCTAACAAACTTTTTGTTGCCAAAAATGGAAGAACTGAACTTGGTTGACATGTGGTTTCAACAAGATGGCGCTACATGCCACACAGCTCGCGATTCTATGGCCATTTTGAGGGAAAACTTCGGACAACAATTCATCTCAAGAAATGGACCCGTAAGTTGGCCACCAAGATCATGCGATTTAACGCCTTTAGACTATTTTTTGTGGGGCTACGTCAAGTCTAAAGTCTACAGAAATAAGCCAGCAACTATTCCAGCTTTGGAAGACAACATTTCCGAAGAAATTCGGGCTATTCCGGCCGAAATGCTCGAAAAAGTTGCCCAAAATTGGACTTTCCGAATGGACCACCTAAGACGCAGCCGCGGTCAACATTTAAATGAAATTATCTTCAAAAAGTAAATGTCATGAACCAATCTAACGTTTCAAATAAAGAACCGATGAGATTTTGCGTTTTTTTTAAAAAAAAAGTTATCAAGCTCTTAAAAAATCACCCTTTACATACAACTAAATGCAGTCGCATATGTGTGTTTCTATGTGTATAAATATGTAGTTGTATGTGTGTTTGTTTAATATATGCATGCTTGTGCCTCCACACACTTAGTAATTGTCATTGTGTTTGTTGTTCATAATAAATTAGTAATCCGAACTGATTTCTTTTGACATTTTCTACACCCTTCCCTTGTTTTGGTGATTTTTAATTCACCTTTTTTTTCTAATTTCCTCGTCCGCTGTATTGAGCGTTATTAATTTGTTGTAATTACAAAATCTTAATGCGATCAAATATCCGTAAGTACACGCCATCTGTCAAAGCGAGTGTAGCCGAAGCAATTAGATTTAGGAGTTTGTGGTTATCTGATTTGAAATTTCTTCGATGTGAGGGGTATTGGCACACCATTCCACTGATGACTGTGAGGAGGTTTTTTATTTGTTGAAAAATAGTTATTAAGGTGCAAGCTATCGTATAGCCGTGGTGATGGATTGTGAGTCTGGTTTTATTTCTTTAAACTATAACTTCTCTTGGAAGAACGCGGACATATTAATCATGCTACGAGCTTTCAGATGAGCGAGATAACCCTCGGTGATAAAATTACCCGAAATAAATAGAAGAAGTACGGAGATATATATTTTCCCAAAACAAAGAGACACAGCTACCGTGTCGTCGTTTTGCCATGTTAAGGGAACATGCTTAGGTTAGACTAGCTTCGGTTGGATGGCCGATCAAAAGACCGGACTTGGAAGCATGGAACTTAGTACATTCGCCAATTAGTTTTTAGAAACTACTTCTTGATCCGATTTATCTCTGTTTTCTTCTTTTTATAGTAGACTCGAACCGAAACGAACTGCTTCTCTTCTTCTAACTCTCTAGGTTATATTTGAAACTAAGAAAGTTTTTAATAAAATAGACTTCTTTACCTTACGTATTTCCGGCGTCACGTCTTCTTTTTCTTCTTTATTGGCGTAGACATCACTTATGTTCGTCGGTATTCCCGTTTGCCTTCTTTGTTTGGCGCCAATTTGAGATTCCAAGTGTAGCCAGATCCTTCTCTACCTGATCTTTCCAACGGAGGTCTTCCTCATCCTCTGCTTGCTCCGACTCCGTCGAATACTCTCAGAGCTGAAGTGTTTTCATCCATTCCGATGACATGATCTGGGCAGAATAGTAGCTGTTTCTTAATTCGCAGAGCTATGTCAATGTCGTCATATAACTCTTACAGCTCATCGTTCCGTGGACTGCGGTATTCGCCGTTGCCAATGCGCAAAGGAATATAAATCTTTTACAGAACCTCTCTCTAGAAAACTTGTAACGCCTACTCTTCAAATGTTGTCATCGTCTATGTATCTGCACCACATAGTAGGACGAGAATAATGAGTGACTAATAAAGTTTGGTCTTTGTTCGTCAAGAGAGGGGAGTTGACTTTTCAATTGCCTAGGGTTTCCATGGTCCGTTTTGTAAACAATTTTAGAGATTTCTTGTTCTGTAGTTTCTTCAAGTTTCTGATTGTAGCTCGCTGGTATAGAACCATTTTCTTTGCTATGACAAGGAAAAGACAAGTCTGTAATTAGGCAAATTTGCTGATTGGATTGTAAGTGGCATTACATAAACGACCATTATTTAGGTAGCAAATCTTCAGAAGCTTTATGACATTTGGACCAGTTCTCTGAACAACATCTCTGGACTAGTTCTTATTATCACTAGGCCCCTCAATTTTTTGGGAACTTCTTCTCGTATTGATATTTTCAAGTGTGATTTTCAACAAATAGTAGTCCCTTTGCACTACACACTAACTTAACAGCACTAACCTAGTTATCCAGCAGTTGAATTCACTGCTTTATGTCAAAATTGATCTCCGCATAAAAATTAAGCACAAATTAAAGTAAAATAAATGTGAACACTTACGAGCGTAAATAAATCAAACATCGACGAACGCTGTACTCTTCGTACTTAAGGGCATTATATTTACCGTTATGACAAATATTCCAGATAACAAACAACAAATACAAACACTCGTGCCAATAAGGCGAACCGGTCACTCTCGTAAACCCATCCGGGTAATTTTGATGCCATTTGCATTTCGTTAAGCGAAAGACAAAGCGTTCGCATGCACTTTGTGCCACACAAAGGAGGGCCAGAAAGGAAATTATGATGAGTTGAAATGCAACAAAGCTGATTTAAGTCATAATTTATCATTTTGTTGGATTAGTTAAACTGGAATTTTTGGTAATGCAAGCAACTCGAGCTCAACTCTTGCAGCGAGTGAAAAAGTGGCGGGGAGAGGCTTAAAAAGCTTCGGTGACACATTTGATAAGCAGATGAAGAGAGAAAAGGAAGAAGTAAACAATGTACGAAATGTGACCACAACAAAGGTGCGTTCAGCATTGTTGCGGAGCGACTATTTAAGTCGGTATACTTATCTTCTGTATTTTCTGGGGAAAAAGAAAATGTTGAAAGTGTGACAATTCGTTTTGTGTCATGATTAAAATTTTAATTTATTAGGCATATGCAAAGGTTTTTCCAAAAGCGTAAAATTATACATTTAAATGCCGTCAGTTGACCATATTACTAACTGCAGCTGCTACTGTGCCAGCGGTCGTTGTGTGTGAAGCTTCAAGCTAACACCAGTTATTGTTAGTCGGCCTGTGGGCTCTTTGAACGGCACTGCAGTTGCATTGTCATAGACAGTTATTGGTGTTGCATTGAACTCACCGCATTACGTCGCACATAATTTACATTAAAATATTTGGTGTTAAGGTGACCAGAAATCTTTAAACTTAAAGCCGCTAAGCTTTTCCATATAGTCTCTATGGATTTGACGTCTGTTGTACTCCGATTTATCAGTTTTAAGCTAAACTGATGGAGTCTTTGAATGCAGGGATTGTTATATGTAAGCAAATAATTGGATCCTTAGTTGCTCGAGCTTAGAAAAATTCATTATAATGATCCATGAAAATTTTTTACAATTTAAGGTTACAGGAAAAACTTCAAAAAGCTCTTGGGGTTCTCAGTTTTTAATTCGTAAGGGCATAGAAAAATAACTGGGTATCATGACACCCTGAAGCTTTTGAAAATGAGAAACCTTCAAATAAATCTGAAACAATATAGCAAGCATGTCCATAATTTCTAAGGCTCTTATAAAAAAGAAGAATACAAAAAGTCGGCTTCATGAGTCAAATTCATTGAAAGCTTTGGTGGCAAACATTTCCCCAAAAAGATCTTCAGAAATCGTACAATAAGAGATCTTTCATAATAAGTTTCATGTATCTTTAAGATAATGGGGAGGTTTCGTGTCTCCGAGAAAAAATAGTCCTATTAGAAAAGTAATTCAGAATAAAAGAATTGTCGATGCGTTCAAACGAAATTATAAACCAGATGTGAGCCCGAAGTAGTCAACGTTTGGGGTGGTCAATATTCGACGCTTTCGTGTTCCTTTCATTAGAATTTCATTCTTACGTGCCGAATCCACAACCTCAGCTGTGGAGAAAGCTTCGTTTCACGTTTATATAGCCAGCCGATTGTTCCAAGGCAGACGCTCGCTTGGAGGCGCACCTCTTGGTAAACAGACGCTGTAGCTTTGTTGAGATACTTAAGCCGATTAGTCCAGAGAGGCCACTTCAAGACTCCCTCTCTCTTAGTCGTGACTCTTAAATCCACATGGATGGGTTACTGCATCTCACCCAAAGTTTTTCACATATCCCGGATGTTCGACGCGGCTGCAGGAGTAGGATTTCAGTATGGTAGCTCAACATTACACTGGATGACCCGAGATAAGAAAGCACTTGGACTGTTCGATAGAACTGTTTTAGCAATATCCTTGGAGTCGTCCGCGTGGGCGAAGAAAACCGAAGAACATGGAACCATGACGGTTAGGCCATGACGTTCGCATGGAAGATTGTACTACAGCGAAATGATCCTTCGACTTGAGGCCTATGGGTGAACAATGGAAGGGTTTACAACTGGCGTGACCTCGCAAAAGATAGAGGCAATAATTGAAATTTTGTGCGCTTGACCCAGCATGACCACCGGTTGTAGTGTCATACAAGAATCTGTAATACACTATTAAAAAATGTATATTATATACGAAATTAAGTAGGTCCATCTCTCTAGCTCTGATATAACTTCTGACTATTTGCTTTCTACGAGTACATGTCAATACAGTAACTCTGGCCACTTAAGCAGAGCTTACCATAAGTCGACTTAAGTCACTTGTAGCTGCCACACGCTCGCCCAATACAGCAGCAACGACAACCGACGGTGTCATAATTTCACATTTCACACCTATTCAATTCCATTGTTCGACGGTTTTGTACGCCGCCTTGTGTGCTACGTCCCTACTATTTCTTTTCATAATTGTTCGCTTTTTCGCTGCCATGCAATCGAGCCATATTATTGTCTTCGCCACAGTGCAGTGTCTGTGCGCTTGACTTGCTGGTTGTTTTGCATTTTGGCCTTAAGCCCAAAATTACACTCCTTTATGACAAAGTATTCTCTTATCACCGCCGCCGCCATTGTCTGCTCGCGCGAGTTGTGACCCAAGATGTACTCGGTCGCCTCGCCATCACCGGCATCACACACAGTCACCGCTACCCCCATTTCGTTTCGTTTAGTTGCATTCGTTGCGGTTGCGGTTACGTGGAGACTGTCCGTCTCGTGTCTGCGCACTGTTTAACGCCTGTTGTTGTTGTTATTATTACTGCGCTGCTGTGGCCGCTATTTTGTTATTGTAATTGTGGTGTTGGTGGTGGCGCAATTGTTGTTGTTGTCACTATCTTTAAGTGCATAAACGCCCTGCGATAGCCCCACGCGACCGGGCGACCACGCAAACCCGTTCCACCTTTCTTATTTATTTTCCTTTTTGAACAGTTGTTGGCGCGAACTTTATGGTTACACCTTCAATTGCCGATGCGCCGCAACATTTCCAACGGGTCACAGCGCGCCACACACACCACTCGTACCTATACTTCGGTGGTTTGGCATTGGCAATGGTCATGGCGTACTTGTCGTCATCGTTGTCGTCTCCGTCGTCGACGCCGTCATCAATTCGCTACAACAACAATAATGGTATGGCAAGGAGTCAAGCATGGTAACAGCTGTGACGTCGTTGGCATTGCCATCAGCCAGTGCGCATCAATGGCTCTTTGGGTAAGCAAGGAAATTGCAAAAGCGAACGAAAAAACTCGAGAAATTGAAAAGGTAATTTTTCACCCTCTGTCCGCGCGCGCCCCACGTAAAACAAAATGGAAAATCTCGCTGCGGCGCACAATACACAAATTTTACGCTGGAAAATTTGCTTATTCTAAAGCTGTGCGCCCAGTGCTCGGCCAATGCGAGGCAGGTGTACATGGAGAGGCGAACGGTTTAAAGTGAAGTAGAGTATTTTGATTATGAGGTTAATAGTTTCGAACCCCAAATTTTACACGAAAGTGGCACTATTCGTGCATATTTTGTAATTATAACAAGTCATAATGTCTTTTAGCATGTTTTTTTGCTTTAAATTGTTAGTTTTCCAAACCTTTACCGCCATTATTATGCCATAACGTTTATTTTTCCTGATTGTTTAGTAATTTCTTTCAGTGTATGTGCCAGTTAAATACTCTCTATTCATTTTCGCTATGCAATTTCATGCTATTAGGGTTTAAGTAGCCGTTTGTTATCACTGCGGCATTCCTCAGCTGTGGCAATAGACAGCGGCAATACATATATACACAATCATAAAATCGAAAATATAGGTACATGTCTGTTAATGTACTAAATTTATAAATACCTCTGTGTTTCGCTGGTTTAATTATTCCGAAAGTAAGAACCTGGAAGCTCTGTCATGGAATCTTCAAAATTTTCAACTAAACCCTCAAAAGGTATTTCAGCTTTTGAGAGCTGGTCGTTCACAAGTTGTAGTTCTGTAGACTACAACTTATAGTCTAGTTCCAAATTTTAAACCGAAAATGGAGATTATTAGGTTGTCCAAAAAGTCTTGCGGTATTTTTATTGAATTTTCAATTGTTCATAAAATTGGTTACAATAATGTGATTCAATTCAAATATGCGCCATTTTGTTCGATGACGCGTTCCCAACGAGATGCCAACTACATAATGCCCTTCTCATAGAAGCTCGCTTCCCTATTGGCAAAAACCTCGGAGAGCCAATTTTCACAGGACTATCTTGTGGCCAACTTCAGACTACCAAGCGCGCAAAAGAACCTCCCATCCGAGCTCCCGGAGCTTCTGGCGCGTTACTAAAAATGTGTGTAGCCTGGCGTTGTCCTGATGGAAGATCAGTGATGGCCTCTTCTGCATGAGTGCTGCCTTCAAGCGGTCCAGTTGTTGGCAGTACAGGTCCGAATTGAGCGTTTGGCCATAACGGAGCAGCTCATAGTTCCCTGCCAATCCCACCAAACACACAGAAGAAACTTCGTGGCCGTCAATCCAGGCTTGGCCACCGTCTGGGCCGCTTCACCGCTTTTCGACCACGACCGTTTGCGCCTTACGTTATCGTAAGTGACCCACTTTTCATCGCCAGTCACCACACGCTTCAAAAACGGGTCGATTTTGTTGCGCTTCAGAAGCGATTCGCATGCGTCGATACGGTCAAAGATTTTTTTTTGCGTCAATTCGTGTGGCACCCATACATCGACCTTCTTAGTGACTCCAAGCTTCTTCAAATGGTTTATAACGGTTTGATGACTAATGCCCAGCTTTTGACCGATGCTACGGCTGCTACTATGCCGGTCTCTTTCGACCAATTCAGCGATTTTATCGCAATTTTCGACGACAGGCCTTCCGGAGCGTGGCGCATCTTCGACCACCTCTACACCAGAACGAAAACGTTGAAACTATCGTTGTGCGGTGGAAATGGAAACTGGGTCCATAAACTGCACAAATTTTATTGGCGGCTTGAGGAGCATTTTTGCCTTTATCGTAGTAGTACTGTAAAATATGCCGTATTTTCTCTTTATTTTGCTCCATGTTTGCGACGCTATAACTCACGAACGACAATCAATCAAACACGTGTTAGCGCGTGAAATGAGCTTTCCAAAAAGGTATAGCATGATCCGATGCGACAAATAAAACTAGAACTACGCGCTTTCAGCACCAACTAGCGAAAATACCGCAAGACTTTTTTGACAACCTAATATATGTGGCACAAATGCTTCTTTAAGGCTACCTCTAAAATTTTCTTCGAGTTTCACAGGATGAATACGTGAACGACTACAAGGAAGTGCATTCCAAAGACAAATTTTTAAGCTTTGAAGATAATTTTGACTGAACGTGTTCAAAGAGTCTACTGGGTAATATTTCGTGGGGATATACTGCAAGTCTAATATCTGATAAAACCAATTTAATTGGACTTTACATATAAAAATGTTTCGTTGGTAGCGTTTTTTACGTGGCGGGTTCCAAACCCAACTCACAACACTGGGGAGCGGATGTTTCGCCTTCTCACTTTATCACGCTTTCAAACTTGATCAAAAACCGGAGATCGTGAGCTGCTTGAGCCATTGTAAAATAATCTTTTCTCAGCTCTTCTAAGTAAATGACGCTCAGAGAACTTTCCTCACTTCTAAACATGGCTCCATCCTCTTGCTTTCTCCAGACTGGATAAGAAAGCAAAGTAGTGAACGAGACCAATATGAAATATCTCTTGTCATCAAACAAACAGTCGATAATTTCGTCTAACTGGACCTTCACTCCATTGGAGAGGCCAGATGGAGAAGAGCCAGGCTGCACTTGGAATCTCCAAGTGAACTCCAACAGCGAAAAGGACTTGGCTATAACTGCATAAGTGGTACCCAGAAGAAGAAGACGTGTGAAAACGGGGCCCTGTCTTAAAACATTGGTGGTATTGTAAGTCCGGGTAGGAAAAAATAGAATTCCAGATCGTTGCAACCCCTCCAAATGTATTTTTCATTTCATTCAATCTCAGACAAGTCAAAGTTTCACTGGCACGTGGTCGAATACCAAGTATGCGCTGGGGTTAATTAATTTTTGCTATGTATTTGTATGCGGATGTAAAATCAAAACACCCTCCCTTAACGGGCGTGTACTTTTGGACCACCAGTACTCATAAGCACATCTCAACGCACTAACATAACGGTAACGTAACCGAAGATGCCTTTGCGGCGAGGTAAAAATTAAATTCAAGGAAGAATGCAAAGGCACGGCCCACATTTGTGCGAGCTAAGAAGAAAGCAAAAAAGAATTAAGAAATTATTAAGCCAAAAAAAACAAACGCGCGCGAGGTGTGGAACGAAGACTGGTCATAAATTCCCCCACGCATTATAAAGAAATTAATTTCTCCGGCGTCTACAAGGAGGGGCAGCAGTTTGCCGAACAACAAAGTTGGCGAAATGTTCGGACGAGTTAGCCAAACACCACACGGCTGAGCTGCGACTTTTATTGTTGGGCTGGGCAACGAGCAACGCGTCGCGCTTATTTCAATGCGATCCATAAATGTAGGTTATGTTGTTGTTGTTGTGCGTAAAGCAATGACTTTGCGGCGGTTATTGTTTGAGGTGATCGCCAAAATGTCTCGGCCCTGCAGCGCCGGCCGAGCAACTGTCCGCAGCCCACAGGTGTTGACCCTATGCGTGCGCATGCGCAAATATACACATACAGGATTTTTTTTATTGTTGTTGGTTGTATGCTTTCAACCAGCGCTGCAACAAAGATTTGCCAAAGCCAGCGCAAATGTACGTACATTGTGTATGGGCAGCGAGTTTATGAGTTGTAAAATGCGCAAATTAAGTTGTAATAAAATTGTGGCAATTAATCAAATGTGACTGACACGCTGTGCATAAAACACACACGTACTGAAATTTATAAGCTTGCACCGTCGGTACTGTAAAACGAAGTAATGATGTTGTCGACCTGCCTTCGGTCAGTCGGTCATTTGCGCGTCAGTGATTGGTACGAAGTGTCAAGCAACTCAGCAATAACAAAAACAAACTTTCATGACATACAAGCGCAGTTGTAAAGGCAGAAGACACTGTAGCGGTGTGATATCGCTTTATCTCGTCGCGAATTTGCGAGCGTAAACCACAGAGGCGTTAACGCGAATCCGCATGGGCTCGTCGCAAACACACACACACAAACATAAATATTTTACAGCGGCAAGCGCACAAACTTACAAATGTGCAACAATGCTAACTTGAGCCTTTACAGTTTTAGCACTTGCGTCCGTTGCCCGCCCGTTGCTGGTTAACACCTTTGTAGCGGTTTTAGCAGCGGTACATCCATAAATACACATGTGCACCGTTTTTGCGGCATCTTGGCGGTGCTTTGCATGCGCTCATACGCTGTCGTTGTGACAAATTAACGTCATTCATCATTGCAATGCGCTGTGACACCGCGACACCGCGACACGCATGACACATTGCCGTCGCGTTAAAACCACAGTGCACTCATATATACACAGATGCATACACAAGCGACTTAAGAGACTACTCACATGCGTCCATATGCCAGTTGATTATTATGTTGTTCCCATATATTGTTACACAAATTCATATGTTGCAAGTCATGTCAGGTAATCACTTGCTTACACGCATACACACGTACACGCATACTTACAAGCCACACTTGTCATATGAGCTCAGATCGAAGATTTCGACGGTTTGTTAAACGTATGCTTGAGAATTTTCACCAATTTGTCATATTCCATCGGAAATTTACACTTAAGGCTAAGCTTTGACAGTTTTGTTAGTGAAAGAATTTCGAACCCAACGCAGTTCCTAGAATTCTGACATGAGAAAATTATATCGCTGCAAACGACTTCGTCAAAAATGTCGTATTTTTGTGTGTAAGCACTTCATTTGTAACAATTTGATATAATAATAACAATATCGATTAGTAATCTTAAGCTTGGCTGAAGTTTTTTCTTCAGCAGCTTGGGTGGTAATGATGTGCTTTGAGAACCTTTGTAGGTGAAAGAAAAAAGTAATAAAGCGAGAATGAAAAGAGAATAAACGAAGCTGTAATACCCTTCACAAAAGCAAAAAATTTTCTACAAAACTTAATTCCTATCACTCAGTTTATATGGCAGCTATAAGCTATTTCTCAATTTCAACTTCTTTTAAGGTTGCATTATTGCCTTGAATAATAATTCTTGAAAAATTTCGTGAAGATATCTGTTCAAATAAAAAAATTCTCTTCACAAGAACTTGATTCGTTTTATCGTGATTGATCGTTCTGTTTGTATGACAACTATATGTTGTGGTAGGTCGATCTCAACAATTTCTTTGGAGGTTGTTCCATTGATTTGAAAAAATTCTATGCAAGAATTCCGATCGTTTAGTTTATATGGCAGCTATAGGCTATAGTAGTCCAATATCGGTGCTACTGACATAGTAGTACCTTCTTTAAGAGAGAAGGATGTGGGGAAAAATTCAGAGCGATATCTCAAGAATTGAATGACTAGGTTTTGTATACACCGACAGAGAGACAGATGTAGACGGACAATTAAATGGACTCAGCTGGTCATCTTTATATTTAAAAATTACGTGTCACATTGTTTTTCCGCGATGGATTCGTAAATTACTGAACTGATTTAAGCCAAACTTAGCACAATGTGTACAGTTTGAACCAACTTAGAAGATAGAATAATCCATAAATCCATCCAATCAATAAATAAGAAATTCAGTGAAAGCTTTATTAAATTTACGCTCTATTAAGCGGGCATCTTTATTAACCATGCAAATTGGTCGGTTCCAAAAATTTTTGATAATTTTTAAGTTCAATCTTTAAGCGAAAAGCTCGATTAACTGGACAGAAAGGATGGTACCCAGACATTGAGAAAGCAGCCTCAAATTAATTATTTTTTCCAATGAAGTTTATACTTAAAAGATGTTTAATCTCACTTTCACTAAAAAAGACCGACGTTTCTGTAAGCAAAAAGCTTTGAAGTTTTTTTTTTTTTTTTTTAAGTTAGGAGAGAAAGACGAAAAATGACTTGGCGATAATTTGAAACCCGAAAAATTACGATCTAATATGGCTCACTCTGGAAATAACCCTCTAGATACCGGAACTCGTGCTCAAATGTTCAGTAGGAACATGAGATTTAAAAATCAGAAAAATCGCACTGAGTCTCCGCTTTCGCGAACTATCTACGCTGATCTTGATAACCGCTTATATCTTTTACTCAAACTTTTTCCTCCAATCCTCCAGCTTGTTAACAAGTTGACACACTTATTTCTGACACTTCAGGCCGAAACATACCAATTACAAAGTAACTGCAAACTCCAATCGGCAAAATCATATTTCATAAAGATTAAAATTTTTGTTTCAAAAGCATTTCAAAATATTGCGCTTCCATAATTATTTTCGTGTACGTGCCAAATGTTTTATGGCCGCTGCTGATGTTGCCGCCGATTGGCTTCGTTGAGCGCCGGGCGCGTCATCTAGAGCTTTGCCACATGTAGACTCGCACATATGCGATGAAATATGAAAAAAAAAAAACTATTGCAGCAGACATGAGCAGGGGAGGATGCTTGAGCGATATTCGAAGCGCTGGCTTTATTTGCGTGGCTTCGACTGTTTTCGTAGTGGCAACTTGTGTCATATTATTTTAAGTAACAATTTGCATAATAAAAATTTGAGTAGCATTCCGTTTAGCCATGGTGAAACTCATAAAAATTATTACGAAAAAAACAAGCCGTTTTTTAATTAAGCGCGCTTTGTTGCGGCACACGTACCAAAACAACGCGTTTCATAAAATATATTTAACCAAACACACACACACACAGCCATCAAGCTGCTGGCATTCATTCATACGTGTGAGCTGCCATATCATATCGCATAAATAAGCTCACGCCTTCGCGCCTCGCTTTCCGCCTGGGTAGTTTGACGCGCTCGTTGATTTCTGATGTTGTCTGACTTTTTCGCGCTTTAAGGTCAACAAATTTTACGACCGGACACGTTCGTTTGCAAAAGACACATTGCACTTTTCATTTTTCATACGAAATGCGCGCTAAAGACTTTGAAATACATAAATAAATGGTTTTTGCTTCCTTTTTCATTTTGTTTTTTTTTTTTTCAACTATTTTACGGATTCTGAGCGACGGCGGCATGTTGAAGTGTTGGCGTTTGACTCCAAGTGGCTTGATGGGGCTCTGACGGTTACTGCTTAATGGCACTGATGGCATCGCCTGTCAACTTTAGTTGCTCACTTTATGCGACTGACTCATACGCCGTTTGCGCAAATATGCGAAAATTATGTTGAACGGTTGACTGGATAGGGGTGGCTATACAGCTAATAAAAGCGTAGATTGGGGAGAGATATACGGTTTTCAAAAAGAGAAACTGACTTCAAAACTTATGATTTGGCAAATTAAAGAATTTCTTGATGTAGGAATATAGCGATAGATTAAAAATCAGTTGACAAATCTTTGAACAAAAGATATCTCCGCGGGCAGCTGCCCTTGTCAGAGAAGACTAGCGATACTCTTTTGAGAAATAACTCCAAAAGTGATGCCAAGCAAGCCTTCAGTAAAAAACTCTTAGAAATATAAGCCGTAAAGTCACTGATGAAGACCGGAAGTATGAGCAAACCCAAAGTGAAAACGATTCTTATAGCCTTTTTGACATCAAAGGCTTCGTCCACCATAAATTTGTTCCTCCTGGTCAAAGCGTAAGAGCCAAGTTTTACGAAGAAGTCCTCAAGAGACTCAAACCAAGATTCAGTCGGGTTTGACAAGACATCGCAGCCGATTGGAAGTTGCACCACGACAACGTCCCGGGTTCACCACCTTTCTTGTGAACAGCTACCAAGACCAGCATCCTAACCCTTCCGCAGCCGCTCTACAGCCAAGATGTGGCCCTCCGGACATTTTTCCTTGTCTGAAAAACCGATGAAAGGAAATCAAAACAGCATGCACCTCGGCTCTCAAAGCTATTCCAGGAGAATGCCTTCTGTGACGCCTTCAATGCGAAATCATACTGGAAGCGCTCCGTCGAGCCTATTTTAAAAGTTTTTAAAGAATTGTAACGAATACTTCAATAATTTTTTTTTTAATCGACTTAGTCCTATTACTTTCTGGAAAAACCCTATATGTCTCATTCAGACTTTGTTGAACATTGTTTGGTAGAAAAATGGTATTTTGGATGCCACAAAGGCGTAAATTTACGACGATTTCTCACTCACACTTTACTGCTACGGGGGGAGAGAGAAAATATGATGGTGTCCACTATATTTGTGACTAGGAAGCTCTAGTAAGGGGTCAGTATTAAGTACTTTTAGATCCATCTACTGTAACAGCGACTCTCAAAAAGCCTTATAATAACTTTTATTAATTTTTCGTAAAGTAATAAATAAAACGGTAAGAAACTAAATATTTAATATTCGCTCATAGATGCTGTCAGCTGTCACTTGTCAGTCAATATAAAAATCACGTATAAAACTGTGATGGCGATAAAAGTGCGAACCGCAACAAATGTAGACACAAACCAGTGCCGTATAAACATAAAATAATGAAAAACGCCGAGCCAAACTAAACTGAGTAAAGATATATAAAAATCAGGCACGTGCCATAATAAGTTAGTATGTAAATACAACCTGCCTTCGCTTCGCACGGCTTTGAACATATAAAATACAAAACGTCGCTATTTTATTGGCCAAAAATTAAAGTTGTGGCACGAACATTATATTATACTTATATAAAATGGAATTTAAAATACTAACAACAACAACAAATAAATTTCATCAAAGCACTATCGCTGTCAACGCGGCTTGTTTGCGAGAGTTGATATTGAAAATGTTCCTCCCGCTTTCGAAGAAAAGCGCATATACGACTGCTCGTTCGACAAGATGGACCCACCGACAACATTTACGGCCCACTGACAAGCTCGCTGATTAGCAGTGCAGTAAATTTTTCAATTTTATTGCATTAGCAGATGTGCCGACACCAAAACAGCTGGTTGAGCGCGACGCGTGCAGTGGGCGGTTTGCTGTACGGGTGGATGTGGTCGAACACCACAACACATTGCCAAGACAGGCGATTTATGTTTATTTTTTTTTCACAGCTGCTTAGCGGATTTTTAATTGATAAAACTTTCAGTAAAGCAGCTTAATAATGCTTTGCTTTTCGATTTATGTTTATCTCTTTATTAATCGATCGTTTTGTCGGGCATTTGTGTGGATTTAATGGCACATAAATGTAGGCGATTTGGTATTTTTATGCGCATTTCTTTGGTCAATCGGAAATTTCTACAATTGCTGCACGTCTTTCGTCTTTGAAATGTGTGTTCATCTTAATATGAAGTAATGTATGCTATAGAAGAATTAATTAAGCAGTTGTGAATGAAGAGTTGTGAAGTAAAGTTTCGATGCGTGATCTACATATGTAAGAAGTGATCAATTCTCATGTTATAGATTCTGGTATGAAATTTGATCTGAGTCCTATTTAGTGAAGAAATTACTAAACCTCCATTATCTATAAGTTTAATAGGGATAACTTTTAGTCGCCGTTGCCCATATTTCGCAAAAATTTATGAAAAAAACTGCTGCTTCAGAACTGGAACCCTCAAATCGATATTTTTATGCAGCTTTGGAGTTTTTCAATAATCGAAAATGTTCTTCACGGCTCTTAGGAATGTTGGTAATCTCACTTAAGTATATTGAGATCTCATGTGATTTATTTTAAAGCGGACAGATCACACCGCATATTCAATTTCCGTATCCAATAGTGATCCATGGATGTTCACAAATAGTTAGAAAATTATATGAGAGATTTTGATTTCCGGTGAAGCAATACAGTAGTAACTGGATTGAGTTGAACTGAAGTAAGACCGCGAGCTTTCGTGCTATAGTTTACTTACTTTAGGGAGCTTGATCTTTGGTGTTAAAATTTTCTTACTCTAGGGATCTTGACAAATACATAAAGGTATATAGTTCCTGCTGGAACTACACTTAGTTCATATTCTTCAATATTGGCTTGTGATAACACAGCAATACTGATCTGCTGCTCGGTCTAACTGCGTTAAAACTCTACATATATGTAGTTTTTTAATTGCTTGTTCTGAACACCAATCCTTGATCCACATACCTTAAATACATGCAAATGCGCAAATTCCTTTACACTACACAGTGTTATTTCTCGGAATGTCATTTAGCTAATAATAACGGCAATTTTTGCGGCATAGAAAATCAATAAGAAAATTACACAGCGCAGAGGAATTTGAAAAATCGATTCGAATGAAAATTATTGCAATTTTTCGAGGTGTCGAACGCCTGCGCCGCAACTAGACAAACGCCACTGGACGCACGCGCTTACCACTTTGCTTTCCAACGTTTCCACTCCCCGGTCGACTATAATATACAACAAAAACATATAAATGCATAATCGTTCGACACAATTCAGGTGTGAACAATGCGAAAGGCAACAACAGCAATAAAAATTAAAATAAAAGCGCTTGCAACTATATAACACATGCCAATAACGGTAAAGACACGCGCCACAAACGGCAAGCGGGCAACAGGCAACTGCCGCAAAGCGGTAATAAAGCGCCACTACGAGTGTGTTTGATTGCTTGAGCGCCACTGTTGCATGTTGCCATTTCTGTTGCAAGCAGTTCATTTTTTAAATTGTTGCAACAACATCAGCAACAGCTGTAGCGCGGTGGCAGGCAACGACAGCATTTGCAAATTATGAACATATGCTTCCACTGGCGATACAGAACAAGATAGCGTGAGGCGCGCAGCTTTGAAGATTGTTATTGATTTCCTTTTAAATATTCCAATTTTAATTTTTATGAATTTTCGATTGAATTCGATTTTTTTGTTTTCGAAATATTTTTCAACATTTCATAATCGATAGATAGATTGTTGTCGGTGCGCCTGCGCACAATTAATTGATGTTGCGAGTCCATTGGAAATTTTCAACCGCAAGAAAAATGATTTATTTCGGCGGCAAAAATGCAACCGTGTAGCTTTGTGCTCTACAAAAAGCAGGCGGCTGCGCAGAAGGCGTCAAATCTTTTTATTTTTCTCAAAACAACTGCCTACATAATCCTATACAATGTTATGTGATAAAAATCTTTTCATATTGTCGCACAAAAAAAAAAAAAATATTTTTTGCCCACCATATCGCTGCTTGGCTACTGTTAACTGTGTGCTCTAGTTTTTGGGTGTTCAATTATTTTTTGAATTTTGTTTTTTGACAATAAGCGTTGTCCAGTTGCCGCCAAGACGTAATTATGGCTTGTGGCTTTGTCGATTCGGCTTTGGCAATAAATTTGCATAACGGCGCATTTTTGCAGCTGTTTACTTTCTGGCCATTTGATTAATTTGCAGTTGTAAAGCGGCCGGTTTCTTAAATCAAGATTGTTGAAGTGAGTTTTTGGAAAAAAATTAAACAAAAACAATAAGACTAATCGAAGCAAAAATACCCTTTAGCTATATGGTACAGTGGCTCGATCTCCATTTTAAGATATATCATTAAATTTTCTATACAAAAATTCGATTATGATCGTTCAGTTTGTATGGCGGCTATATGCTATAGTGATTCGATCTGAACAATCTCTTCCGAGATTCTATTGTTTATCGAGGAAATAACCCTTGCCAATTTTCGTGAATATATTTCATCAAACGAAAAAGCTTCCCATACAAAGATTTGATTCCGATCGTTCAGTTTGGATGGCAGCTATGCACCAGGAAATGATCACCGTTTTGGTAAGAAAAATATTTGGTATAGTTTTCAGATCGACATCTCAAACACTGAGGAGCTAGTTCATATATATACAGACAGACAGACGGACAAAAAGCTAAATTGACTGAGTTCTGTGTGTTGGAAACTTCGTGGAAAACTTAATATATCATTCTCATGGCAAACTTAATATATCCTGTTCGGGGTATAAATATTTTGTTTTCCTTCCTGTTCTTGGAAACCTCATGGGGCCTAGATATAGTAAAAATCATTTATCCAGACCTATTTACAAATCTTCACTTTTTAACTGAGAAGCGACAGAGGAAAAATCGATCTTAGCCTTCTATTTTCAAACTCTGAGTCTCCCTTGCAAGCCCTAAATGCTCTTCGAAACTTTATGAAGTCCAGTCATGGTTAGCTATCTGCTTACACGCGAATCTCCACTTTTTTCAAAGAAACGATATAAGCAGCACAGTTCGGACCTCGAAGGTGATTATGTGACATCCAGATATAATGGATTTCTATCAAGTTTAAGGACTTATGAGCTGAACATTACCTTTTATAGAGCCTGCTGACTGCCCATTTCGCATGAGGTCAACTCATGATTTTTAAATCACATCAGATTAAGGAGCGGGAGTCATCTAAACACTGGCCAGGCGCGATGCCTGCTTTATTTATATATAGTCAGCTGGTAACCAGCTTTCCCTGAGGTCACCTTACGACTTTCAGACCAAATCACATCGAAACTCAAGAGTCACCTAAGCACTGGCCAGCTAAGCTGACAGCCAGTTCCCCGTGAGGTCACTTCATGACTCCTAAGCACTGGCCAGACATGATGCCTGCTTTTCTTATATGGAGTCAGATGTCAGACAGCTCAGTGTGAAGATACCTTGTGACTATGAAATCACATCATATCGAAGCACAAGAAAAAGCAGTACCGAAACCTCGCTGAACTCTGATAAGGTAGTGGATTTTTACCGACATTTTAAAGTCAATAAATTGAATAACAGTAGATTATATTCTTAATTCTGTAAGTATAGAATAAGGATTGCCGCTCATAGTTTTTCAAACATCAATTCGACCTGCGGCGATTAATACTGGGTCATCGATAAGTACTCAACACCTACGCATAAATCATTAAATGTTGCAATTAGCCTCTAAGCAAAAACCAAATGTACCGTAATGCAAACATGAATAAAGACATGTGCACTTAAGTGTTGCATGGACATTAAAAGCATAAGCTCGTAAGTGTGTTTGCATGGCAGTGGACTCAGCAGCTCGAATTGCACAACATTTCAACCAACCGACTAATGTGCATCAACAGCTTAAGTCCATAAACACATGTATGCATGTATCTTAAAAGCACATATTTCAGCTCACTCATGTCTGCTTGCGCTACAACTAAAGTGGCTGACAAGCAATTGCTCTGATTGCGCATGCGCAAAGCCCAAAATTTGTTTTAACACTTTAGCCGTGTCTTAAACGCCATGCTTTTTCATGCATTTGCATTTTGATTTTATTTGGCCGCACATTAATCCATTTTATCAATATATTTGCTACGTATGCGTGCCACCAAATTTATTGCAGCAATTTGACGAACGAAATTGTCTTGTTGTACGAGTTATTGCATTTAGCCTGCCAGGTGTTAAGTCTTTTTTGCGAACATATTTCAAGCGCTGACACAAGTGGAGCACCGTTACTCAGTTCGAAGCGTGGCCAGCAAATTACAGTTGGAATAAATGAGTTTGAATATAAAAAGTTCGGTACCCTATGATTTGGAGGAAGGAGTCATTTATAGAAGTTTTCGCTAGTGAGAAAATTTCTCTAAGCGCCATTCACTTGGGAGTGTCCAGAAACGTTTCTTTTACGTATGGCTCAAACAGCTCACGCGTTCCTGTCTCCGATCAAGTATTCTCTGGGTAACCAAAAACATCCGAAGGCGAGCTAAAGTGAGAAAGCGCATCATACATCCTCAAGAATGAGCCGAGTCCTGCCATTCACCCTCATAGATGAACGTCTAGCCGCAATCCTCTCGTCAAAGCGAAGTTCTTCAACAAAGCGCGAGAAGATGATGCATCGCGATGTGACCAAAGATGTATTCTATAAGAGTTGCCCCTCCGCGATTCAAAATCGTACTTGGCGACTTTAACGCCAGGGTGGACAAAAAGGTATATTTGGCACAACGGTCGGCAAATTCAGCGTCCATGATAAAAAAGCCTCAAATGGGTTGAGGCTGATCGACCGGGGCCCGAAATATGGTTATCTGTAGTACTCGATAATTAAGTTTAAAATATCTGAATAATCGGTTATATGGGAGATATGTGATGTAGATCTTCCCGATTCCATCCACTGTTGAAAAGCATCTAAGTTTTAAATATCATTTGGATATCTCAAAAAATGACGAACAAATTTTTCAAAGTACCTAAAAATTTCGCCTTAAAAAACGCTGGCTCGATCAATTTTAGACCCATAGTTTCTCAGGAAAAGTTGTGCAGAATGAGCTGTAGAACATTTTCCGCAAACCCGATTTTTCCTTTTTTTTATTGCCTCCCTGTAAATCGACCCGCTCTAATGTACAGGGCTGCATTCGACGAAGCTAATTGAAAGTGGAGCAGTTGTTTAGGATCTATATGATCAGAGTGCTAATCCTAACATTTTTTCGTGAGTGTATCTCCTGGGTTAATATATGTATATTGCTCTAAAAACGAGCCAGTTGGTTGAATAGGATAAAATCATAACCAATTTGAACCCAATCGGAATTCTATATCCAAAACTGCCAATTAAACACTGACAGAGGAAACTTTAAAACTCAACCGAGAAAAAAATGTAGGTGTGTTATAGACAGGTCGTAGATTCATAAGCGATTTTGAAAGATATTTCTTAAGCACATGATCGCATGGTCTTACAAATTGGCCGATTATCCATTTTGCCTGAATTTGACTAATTTCGACTCTGTCTTGCAAAGGCGCCCTTTTCGGGGTCACTTATGCGGGCAAAAAAATATTTTTGATGAAGGTTCGAGTATAATGCCTTCCTCAGCAATGTACTCAGTTTGTTTTACTTTGATTTTCTTTTTTATAACTACGCTCTTCCAAGTTAAAGTCTTTCTCTCTGATTTAGAGGGAATCTTATACAAGTTAAGGTGAACTAAAAGTCCTAGTTACAATTCTCCATATCTTTGACGAGTCTTTTGTCAGTTTAAGGAGCGGGAAAGACTTTTCCACTCTCTGAGTGAGTTTAACGATCATCACTAGGATAAGATCACGAACTTAGTCAGCGTCCACTTGTTGCTTAAATAGGCTAAAGGAGTACTGGAGGGACGCAAAAATAAAAGTTGCAATGAAATTGTAGCCGTTATTTGCATGATATGACAATTTAGTTAACAAAAAAAAATTAATCAACACCATATGCAACATTTTACACACCACTGTACCAAAGCAAACGCTTCGCCAAACATTCAACTCTGACGTCGTCAGGTTACGACCACCAAACTCCATTATAGACAAGTGATTAAACACTACAGCAGGTATTAGTGTCAAGACGAACAACAACATTAAATACAAGAACAATAAGAACACTAGATTTATCGCTGAAGCTGCTAATGACAATAGTGGCTTATAACAGTTTGAACAAACAAGTAGCATGTACGAGTATGTGTGTGCAACAGCAATCAGCAGTCTATATTTCGATGCGTCAGCATGTGTCGCGCTCAAATTGTGGCAGTAACAAATTCACAGTTAAATAACTCAGTAACATGCAATATTGCATACAATAAAGAGCATTTACACAAAAAGTTTTTGCTGCCACACACAAGTCACACACACACACACACATACACCCTCAGAGTTGTTAGCCAAACCAGTAAATGCCTGTGAATTGGGTCAATGAAGTTTCAAAGCAATTCAACTGTAAGTATTTGCTGTGTGTGTGAGTGACAAGTATGTCGGTATGCAGTTGCAACAAGCCAAACGACAACCTGACGACCGCTTGTTGAGTAACTGATGGCCGCACTTGCAACAGCAACAACAACAAATGATGCTGAGCTACAGGGAGAAACGTCGAAAAAAATCGCAAGATGTTGCAGGGCTGCAAGTAGATATCCAAATAGAGTTGTTGCAACATAACCAAAACAATAGCGAAAACTTAGCGCACATATGCAACCACCGCATTTATTTGCATGTAGAGCTGCCGCATTGTTCGTCAAAACTTTTTATACCACATTACTCGTACACGTCTCTGACAGCGCATTGACAAGTTGCATGAACAATAGCGCGAAAATTTCGAAAACACGGACTAGCTGTGGCAAATTCAGATGACTGCGGCAGCGACAGCGACTAATGTGCGAAATCCGTTGTGGCAACAAGCTGGTGAAAAGTTTACAATTGCTTGCCACTTGCTACAGCGTGTGGTTGCGCTGACGACGTGCAGCACAGGTACTGCTGCAGAGTGGAAATTTGCCTGCCACAACTCCCACGATGCCACAATGCAGCTAACTAAGCGCTTTTATCTGCACACATGTTTAGTTGCTGGTTGTTGTTGTGTAATTGAATATATAGGAAGCTTATAATAGCCATACTAGTGCGGCACTCAGACGTGTGTGGCATGATTGCACAATGCTGCTATTAGGTATTCAAACTATTTCTGAAGAGTTACTTGCGCGAAATGGTAGCATTTCCTACTCGAAAGTGCACACGTGTCGTTTGAAATAATTGCTACAGCAACGTGTTGCAAGTTCAAAAATCGTTTGAAAAGTGATAACAAAAAAGACATGATATTAAAAAAATAGTTTTTTTTTTTTATAAAAAATATGGAAAAATAACATGAATAAGAAAAAAAATTTAAAAAACATAAAAAAAAATTAAAGCTTTTATAAAGAAAATTATAAGAAATTTTATAAAATATTTATAAAATTTTTCTTAAAAAAAAATTCTAAAATTTTTCATAACACACATTTCTAAAAAATTTTAAGAATTTTTTTATTTTTTCATAAAGAAATATAAAAACTTTAAGAATTTTTTTTTTTGATTTATAATAAAAGGAATAGTTTAAATTCTTTATAAAAAAAATTATAAAAATTTTTATAAAAAAAATTTATAAAATTGTTCATAAAAAAAAAATTTTTTTTATAAAAAAAAAAACCATAATTAAAAAAAAATTATAAAATTTTTATAATAAAAAAACTCTAAAATTCTTCATAAAAATAAAAATGTTCATAAAAATTTTTAGAATTTTTTTGGTTGTTTTATAAAAATAAAAATAAAAAATATTTAAAAAATTTTTGCATCATTTCATAAAAAAAATTTTAAAATTTTTCAAAAAAAAAAAAAAAATTATAAAATTTTTCATAAGAGGAATATTAAAACTTTTAGACTTTTTCTTTTAAAAAATTTAAATTTTTTTTAATTTAAATTTTTCTTTATTTTATTTTATGTACATATACATATGTATGTAGCATAAAAAACATTTTCAAATTTAAATATCTGCCTTCTTGCCCTCAACTCTTCGCTACCCAACAACTTGCAACATTCAATTGTCTTGCAACGCTCCGTGCCACATGAGCGCCGCCACAACGAACTTTCAACGGGACTCCTCTCCCCTCGTTGGCAGTGACTCCGCGCCCTACGAGTTGCTGGCATGGTGGCACGTTTGCCTTGCCATTCGATTGTTGCTCTTTTCATTTAAATATACACCATACTTATATGTGTGTGTGTGCGTTTGTGAGCTTGATTCAAATCAAACTTGTACGATTTATGTATTTGTCTTTAATACTATTTTATTACCGCATTTACTGTCAAATTGCACATGCGCTTTAAAATATCTCGTTTCTTCGTTTTTGTTGCTGTTGCAAGCGTAGTCGTTGAGTTTCATAATTGTTGCATGTTGTTATTTACTGCCTACTGCAGCGCCACATTGCACCGCGCTGCCTGCAAACTGGCGCTCTGAGAATCATGTTGGCTTTTAGTGAATTATCTAATGTTACCATTGTCGTGGTTGTTGTTGTTGGTTTGCAAATTTACAACCGCAAACAGCAAACTTCAAATTGTGCGCGCACTGATACAAAAAAAATTGTTTGTGTGAGTATGTGGCTGTGTGTTTGTGGAGTAGCATAAATTTGCCCGCTCTGTCAGGCTTCGTGCCACATTGAAGCATGTTTGAATGTATAAGTTATGTAAAACTTTTTGTTGTTGTGTGGCATGGCAACTTTGGCACAATCGCGCCGCTTAATTGCGATATCAGTGCTTTATTATTTTGTTGTTGCTACTTTTGTGATATCTAGTTTATGACCACTATTAAATTTAGCCGAAAAAACAACAACAATAATAAGCGTTTGAAACTTAATCACTATCTAGTAATGATTACCCGTTTTGACCGTTTAATTTCGTATTTTACAACAAGCTTCATATGCTAATATTAGCTTTTGGAAAAGCGCATTTATGGCCACACAAGACGCTAGCGAAGTTGTTGGGGAGAACAAGAGTCAATAGAACAGGAAATGTTCAAGGTAGTGCTTTGAAACGATCGGACTTTACTAAAACTTCATTTAAACCGATTTTCATAGCATGTTTTAGTTTTTTCATTTACGTAAGACGCTCGTTTGTAATTCTCAACCGGTTTAGGAATATTTTTTTATAAATCGTGTGGCAAAAACTTTAGTATTTGGCTGTTTATGAAGTAGATTAATACAATTTGAGTTGAGACTGGTGATTATATCTAAGTCATGCATATTAAATGCTTAGTTTAGGTTAGGTGGAAAGGCTGATCTCTTAGTATTATGAGCGGATGACACTGTTATGTACAGTCCTTAATGATTTCAAACAAAAACTCCTTACATCCAACATTAACTATCGGCAAAAGCGCTCTGAACCTATCACAAATCTCTTAGGTGTTTTGTTTTAATTTCCGCTGTTTCACCTGCGTGTATAAGTGTAAGATTTGAGGTGACTTGTTCTGGCAATTACGGATTGCTCAAGAAGAATTGTTGAGGTGATTCTATCTCAGCTTCTTCCAATCAGCTGCTGTGGCTGTCAGCCGGTAAAATATATAATCAGTTATGGCATGTGGTGTAGCGAAATTGACTAAATATTACTTTCTTTGCTTGTGTAGACTATTTCTCACAAGATCCGGGATGGTTTTGGCTCTTTATTTCAAAGAGAAACTATTTAAACATCTCAAACAGCTGGTCTCTTGTATCAGTATATTAAATCTTACTGCGTTAGTTTCAAATGGAAAGTGTTAAAGTAAAAGAGAGCGAAGTGTAACTAGGCCTGGGCCTGAAGGACCTTGCGATTGCAAAGCTTGTAGTAGTTGACCCGCGTTTGCTGATTTATTCTGTGACCCAAAAGACCAGTAGTAAACTACAAGATACCAACGGCCACAACAGCAGACAGATGCTACCAAGAAATACACTTTAAAAGCTGCCATACTCGTGGCACAGTAAAGAGGCGTATTTTGTATTTCTAGCTCTCTTGCGCTATGTTTTTTACGCTCCCCCGGCTCTCAACGCCACTTCATCGTCCGACACAGCAATTTCTCTAATCAACATGACACCTTGCCGCGCTTAATCTGCAGACTCCTGTTATCCCTACAGTATGTTGGCCTCCGCCGCTGCTTGTTGCCGACCACTTAAGCGCTGCGCTCCTCCTCGAGCGTTGTTAACAAAGTGTCTGACCGACACTGATATATCAACGGCGCAAAAAACCATCATCATCTTATTAAAGAGTGCCAACTTAATTTGCCGGGTTATGTGATGGCCGCAACAGGCCAGTCGATGATCGAGCAGCGCGCCACGTAACTAACTGTAGAGTCATTGCCGCAGCGGCGCAGCGACGCTTAATGCAACAACGTTGCGCTGGCGTTGCAAACGGCCGGCGGCAGGAAATTGTAGAAGGAAAAAACGGCGCATAGTGGAAAAAATTGACGACACACGGCAAAAAAGCACCACTCATTTGTTGTTTGCATTGTTGTTGCGGCCAAGTAGGAGTTGCTGGCTGGCGCAGCAGTGCTTCATGCCGCCACAGCCAGCTAGGAAATGCTAGATTGCCAACTTGTGCTTGCAGGCTTTTTGCTTGTATTTTGCTGCTGCTGCTGTCGTTATTGTTGTTGTTGGTGGCCATTTCGCTGCCTTGCTGTTGCAGCCGTGAAATCGAGGTGTTGAAGAATCACTTCTATCCAATCTTGCGCAATAATAGCTCGGCAAAAAGAAACAGTTATAAAGTGTTTTGCGTGCCAGGGAATACGACAAGTTAGTGTTGCAACACGCTCTGTGCCGCAATGAATGCAGCATGCCGTTGACTTGTTGCAACAGCAACAGTCCGTGGCAGCTCTGCATGTTCTCGGCATGATTTGCTGTTTATTTCCTTTTTCGCCTCTACTTTATCTTTTGATTTGATGCTGCTGTCATTGCTGTTGTTGTTGTTGTTGCTGTTGCTGTAGCTGTGCCAGTTTGTGGCATATTAGCTGCATGGTGTTGGTGTTGTTGTGACTAGCGTCTTTGGGAATACCACAGTAATTGTCAGCGACCTCAAAGCGGCAATACTAACTAGACACTCGTTGTTCCTATTGCTGTTGTTGTTGTTGTATTTAAGTGGCGATGATGAGAAGCTGTAGATCAACTTCTAAATGGCTTTTTAATGCACGTACCCATACAAACATATCATGGAAGTCTGCAGAATTTTCGGCAATTTTACGGTGATTTAGGAGGCCCTTGTAGGTTAGGTTAGGTTAGGTCGAGCAAATCATATCTAAACTGTTGAAAATTTAAGCTCTTTGTAAAAGGTTAATTAATGAAACACAAAAATAATATGATAACTATTATATTGCGTTGACCTACGCTACAGGTATATAAAGTCAAAATCCAAAATGAAATGAGAAATATAATACTCTGTATAGTTAGTTGAATTTGTTAGAAGCTTTTTAGTTCTTTTTCATATATTTGGCTCAATAAATTTGTTCTTTATTTCGTAGGGATCTTCCATTTGTGTCACCGTTCTGTTACTTCGATTAGATTGAAAAGGATCAGCTAAGTTGTCGTTGACGTCATCGAACGGAAGGCCCAAGAAACATTCTGCTTCGACGGGGTCAGACCAAAGGAAGAGGGGTGTCAGAGGTGTGGGGTTGGAGGGGCATGCAAAGAGGTGGCTAGTGTCATGCGTAGACTCATTGCTCGCTGGACATATCGGGGTCTATCCTGGATAAGTAGGAGTTTAACCTGTTACAGTATCCAGCTGTGCAAGGGTCACTCTCATTTCTCGCGTAAACTCGAGCTTTACGCCTGCGATGGTACTGATACTGATAATGTCGACGACGTAATTGAGGAATCATGAGCTCTTTATATACCTAGTAAGCGCTTCCACTCTGTCTGACATGTCTGAAGCTTGATGGTCTGCGTTCCATTGCTCCCAGGCGACCATATTGGTGCGGCGTAGTTAAGGACCGGCCGGCCGATTATTTTGTAGGTTGCCAACAAGAGCCGGTTCCACGAAGACCCTACCAAGAGTCCAAGGTTCCCGTTGTGGATGAAATTTCCTGATAGATATAAGATTTCGTAAGTTTCTGAGGTTCATAGAAAATAGTTTGAATATCAGGCTAAATTTGAGGATTCACTGGTCGACTATCGAAGTAGAGCTATGAATCGAAAATTTTGCAAATCCGCTAAAAACATTAAGTAGTCTTAATCAAATAAGAAGAAGCTCTTAAAATGTTCCATTTTGTAAGTCTTTTTATTTTCAAAAACCCGCCAAAAAAAAAAACTAAAAATGCTGTTTGCCAAAAACTTCGTAAATTCATGCGCGACACCGAATGCCGTTTTCCACTCAGCGCTTATCAGTTGCAGCAAACGACTGATTATTGCACGCCATGAAGAAGGGCAACACTCCTGCAACCCAGCTAACCGTATACCTTGCGCCCAGTGTCTTATCAGCATCAAGTGAGACGCTTCACACAGCAACAGAAGATATTTAGTATGTGCGTTTGTATGCGCCTGAGTTCCGTTGAATTGCATCTAGAAGATGAGGGTATTTAGTGCGCTGAAATTGGAGCCCTACCATTAGTGTGCCCATCAACTGCCGGCTGCACCGCCACCGCCAGCACCACCTTCCCCAAACCAAAGCAATGGCAATGAGTGTACTTTATGTCGGCCATGAAATGCAATCGCTGTCGCGGCCCTCAGTTTCGCGTCCACGCTTGCGCTTGTCAGCAACACCTTTTCGGGGCACTCGCTCCTTAGCTCACTCAACGCGGCGGCTATCTGTTGCGTTTATCTTTTACGCGTTGCTGTAATTTTGCATTAATTCGGCTTGTCTTGTTGCTGTGGCATGCGCTTATCATTCGCTGCTGCTGCTGTTGCAAGCATTTCATTCTTATTTTGTAAATATATATAGCGTCTTTGGCGCTTTCTTCTCTTCTTTGCAGTGCCTTTCAGTCGGTTTTTGTAGGTGTTAACATTGCTGCTTTTAGTCGATTGCATCCGCAACCTCCATCGCCCTCAACACCTTTGGCGCGTCTGTCGTTGTCTAATCTGGAAGTCACATCAGTCTGCTTTTGGTGTGCGCGGTAGACACGTACTTTCGCCCGGCTGTGATCTGCGCCAAGGTTTCACATATCTTTTATAAGGTACTGTTGCTCACATATACTCACACACACACACCCATCAGCATGCTGTGTCCGTGCATAAAATGCAACAGCACTTATCTTGTCGCATGCGGTTACGTGCTGCTTTTTTGGTCATCATATCAACCAAGTTTATTGGATATCTATTACTGCAGACACATTTGCGTCCAATTACGACGTTTCTGCTGGGAAGTTAATGTAATGGAAAAGCGCTGGCGTTAAAATCCTAAAAAGTGGTTTTAAGAAATGTAAAATTGTATGTGAAATTCTAAGGAGCTTTTTAGAAAAGATTGGAGGGTGGTATGGCTAGGTCTCCAGAAGGCACAGTACGGTTTGGAAAAGTTGTGACTCTCTGGCGTAAAAGTAAGAGGGAGCAAGAGAAAGAAAAAGGAAGAAAGAGAAGATAAATAAAGAGGCTTCAGAGAAGAGTTCTAAAGGAATAGAGAGCGGAGAAGTGTTTAAAAAATCACTTTATGAGCTGATGCAGCGGCCAAATAGTAACTCAAAGTTTCACATGAAAAAGGTAATGCTTTTTTATACCCAAAATTGTAGGCCTTTACACAGTTCTTATACCTCCGTACTTTCGTAAAGGGGTCCTCAGTTCGCAGTACTCACAAAATCATACCTGAAGGATTACTCATACACATATTCTTTACATATTTACATTTCGGAGATTTTTATTACCCAGAGTGAGTTCTCTCAAAACGCAGAAGTCCTATTTGAACTCGTAAGAAAATCGTTTATTATATATTGTCCATATTTAATTTAATTCGGATTACCGTAGTCCTAGTAACGTACCCTGGTTCCAACTATAGACTTGTTCAGTAAAACAAAGCTAGAGATATTTGGAGTCTCACAGTTTAATGAGCTCCCCAAATCTTCGATCAAGCCATTAGAGAACAGATTCCTAAATGTAATCCCGAACGTTGTTAACGTCAACTTCCGCACTTGTGAGTTCTTAATTTCCGCAAAAAACCTAGTGGCAACATCTGCCAGCTTCGTGGAGCTTAACGAACCATGAAAACGTTTTCTTGTACTAAAAATATCTTTATTGTAAAAAAGCAAACTCAACTCAAGTGTAACGAGAAAATAAATATGGCTTTACAGTGGAAGCAGAGATGCTTAACAGCAAATTGCATGCAACATATTGTTGCCAAAGTAACCCAAGCAGTTGACAAGGGAAGCGTTACGTAGCAAAAGTGTGGCAGTAGACACCGAAGGGGAGTGTGGAATCGTAGACTTGTCGTAGTCTCAGCTACAGTATAGTAAGCTCCATTAATTCTCATACCGAGAGAGGCTCGTCGCCATTTAAGCGGAAACAATAAATGACCTCCAAAGAAATGCATATGAAATTAGTCACAGCATAGCAAATGACCAAGCCAACAGCAAAATCAGCAGCTAGCTGGCAAACATTTAGAGTATTTTTTGTGAAATTTAAATGCATGACTGAAAACAGGGACGTGAGTGTATTAGTACTTCGAAGCTGTAGTTGTAGTTGTGGTCTATAAGCCCAACACCTTGCGGCAAGAAGTAGGGTTGAGTTGGTTGAGGAGAAATGGAGAGCGAAAAGTGAGGTTATACTCTTAGCAGCAATGTTGTTGTTGTGGTTGCTATGACTACTAAGTTTAGCACTGCTCAGCACCTGCCATTTTTTGCAATCGCAGGCTTTTTTACTACATTTGTTGTTGCTTTTTCTGCAAAGGCCAACAAAACACAAACCTCCTGAGCCCTTTCGGTGCATTTAATTAGTGTATCTGTAATCTACGGAAAGCAATGACTAAAGAGCGAAAAGTGTATAGCGAGGGTTGGTAGCTCAGGGTTTTATTCCTGCAGAGCGGTGATGGTGTTGGCTGCTGCTAGAGATATTAGTGAAGGAATTTTAATTGCTATGGCAACACTTCCAGCGATAAAGCGTTGGATATACAACGTATGTCTGTATGTATACACGAAAGGCAACGGAGCTCAGAATGAGTAGAGAAAACAGTCATTAGTAGCCAACAAGCGACTGCACAGACGCGCTGACTTAGTATACTATCAACAGTCTGGAGTCTTCGAGCAGCAGTGAGGGAGGAAGTGAGTGCGAGAGCTTTTGCTTGTGTAAGCAAGGATTACAAGGGGTGCGGTGGGTATGCAGCAGCGTTTGTCTCGTGCAATATCCGCCAACTTATTTATAATTGCCCTCCAAGTTGAGGCATTTGGGTAGCGCTTGCAAGATGTTCACACTGATTTGTTGAGGTGTCAACAAGGCAATAAAATGCAAACTGCCAACCAAAGCGGCAAACAGTGTCTTCTTCGGGTGACTTTTTATGGACTGATTTTGGCGTTTATTTTATTCCGTCGTTTGTAGTTTTTGGTTTCGTTTGTGAAGCAGGTAGTTTGTATTTTAAATATTGTGCATATTTTATGGTTTTCGTCTTGTAAAATGGCTCATATTTAATTCATTACTTCTTGCAACATGATAGCTGGGTTTGTCTTTGTGCCTTAGCTCGCAGTAATTAATTGGTGGCGGGCAAGTTTAAAAATTTGCAAATGAAGTGAAATATAATCGTTGTGAAGGGACTATAAATGAACAAAAAAAGACAAATAGCTTGTCCGCAAAGAGCAGGGTATATTATCTGGCTAAGACCGATGGTTCCCAAGTTAAGTTCTTCTGAAGATATTTTGCATTACACACCTTCGCACTCTCAGACTCTTCTTTTTCTTTGGCCCGAGAACCGTGGGTCGACCTGGGTCGAGAACACCAAATTTTGCCAGAACTCTCCTTTGTGAGGTTACCCCAGTTGTACATCCAAAGAGCAGGCAGGTCGCTATGCACTTGGTCTTTTGAATGGATGCATGTGAGGCTTTACTTCCGTTATCCATCGAAGTGTCTCAATTCGAAGAACTTTTCGATGGAGCATCATCCCCCATGAGAACGGCGTGGCTTAACCAGCGCGTTCGTTGGATTTCTATGCTATTAACTAAGTATATCCATGTCGCAGTAGAGCTCATGCGGTTCCTGGTTCCATCTTTTCCAATATTCATCGCTCACGTGGATGGCTCTAAAGATCTTGCATATAATAGTTCTCCTGAATACTCCAAGTGCGTTCTAATGTTCGGATGTCATCGTCTTCGCTTCCGGGTTTTATAATGCTGTAGTACACGAATAATGTGAGACTTATAGAGTGCAATTTTTGTGTCGAGAAATGGATCTGCTTGTAAATTGCCTATCGATCCTAAAGTAGCATCTGTTGGCAATATTTATTCTGCGCCTGACTTTTGTGTTCCTTTTATTCGAGTTTTTTGTGTTCCTTTCATTGGAATACTTTCGAGTTCCTTTCATCGGAATTCTTTTATGAATCTTTCATTCATATATCTACTCTAATTTTGAATCAGTTAACAGATCGAAGTTATAACAATCGGATACTAAGGAAGCTCTTTGCATTCTGCATAAGTTTTAAGGTGGAAAATGGAGCGAGGTAAGGTATTCACATAAAATGTTTGGTCCTTTGTCCAACTGTGTTCATTAAAGTCGTCTTGTTATGGGTTTCCGCTACATTCACTAAAAGTAATTGAGAAAATATGCACCCTTTCTTTCGCCTTATGATCCATACAAGTATGGTTCTTCTTTAAGAAATGTCCATTTAAAATGAATCCAATACAAGTAAAACTCACAGAGATGATTGGAAACAATTGTCTATCCTGGATGACATCCAGTAGGTTCGCATTCACCTTCAAATAGTCTGATCCCTCACTACAAATTCTCTCAAAAGATCGAAAATATTTATTACTTTCCTACAGGGTCTCACTCGCAATACTGCCACATACATACAAATGTATATGTACATATGTATGTCAACATTCAAAAGCGCCCGTAAGCTACGAATAACCGCTTGTTTGCATGTGACTTTTGAAGGACACCAAATAACGAAAGATATGGAGACAAGTTAACAGAGCGACCGCCAAGACGTGCACGGCGACATGCAAGCGCAATTAACGAGCCAAGTAAAAGGCGCGACTAAACGGTTAAAACTAAACGGAGATTTTTTAAAAATACAGTGACAGTATTATGCGGATTTCTGAAAAATGCGCAACTATGTATATAAAACAGGCGCAAAAAGACTTGAATTTATTGAAAAATAAATCTGAAGTTGGCATTTAAGTGGACCGAGTGTGGATTGTGACGCGCGGCGGGACCAAAGTGACTAACTGACAAGCTAATCAGGCAATGCGTGTGTGCTGCCCACGGACACACATACACAAATATACTTGGAACTTGCGAGACACAGGCTGGACACTAAAAAATTGAGACGTCACTGTCTCAATGTGCGGTGACTCAAGTATCGGTGGCAGTCGAACTAAATGGTCTGAAGAGTGGGTACAGCGTATTTGTGTGTGTTTCTTTTATTGTTGCATAAAATTTATTTGTCTGTGTGCACTTGTTTACAATTATAAGTATATTTATGTATTTGTTGAGGCACACGCAGCACCACTTAAGTTGCCACCAGCGCTGCAGTTGTCGCCAACACACTTCGGCCGACGCAGGCACTAGTTGCTGACTGCCTTCCTACTCCACTTACTCCACGCCAGGAATGGCAACGGAATCAAGTCATTGTTGCGTTTAATTTGACCCTTTGTTATTTCAATTTTTGTTATTGTTGCTCTGTTAGTAGCTGTTTGATGGTGCGCATGCGCATCACACATGCGTCTGTTTCTCCTTGGCGGACTCGATGTCTCAACTCGCTCCTTGCGTTGCTGGCGCGTGTTTATTTTGTTTATGTCTCAAATTTAAAATTTCAATGTTTGTACAAGCAAAAACTGTCATGTAAACAATTTTGGTTGGCACCAGCCACCGAACCGCATGTGGGGTGCGGATGTAGAAATAAAAAACCATATTGAAAACGTTCCGAAAAAATACGAAAAATCGAAATGTTTATGGACGAACGTTGCTACATGTTGGAGGTGACTGCTATTATGACGGCTATTGGGTCTTAACCCTTAAGTAATGCAAGTTCTTGCGAGACCCGGTAGAGGTGTGAAAGTATATCAGATCCATCTGAGCGAAATTAAAAAGTAGAAGCAACTCTCGATGCATTAATGTTAAGTGAAAAGGTATTATCTCATTTGGATCCACTTTTAAATAGACTTTTAAATAGTTACAGCCTCTTTGGGGGTTAAAAAGGAAAGTTATTCTTTTCAGTAATGAGAAATCATAATTATATCAATATATAAATCAATAGCTAAAATGACGAAACCCCTAATAAATGTTCTGCCAGGGAAACCCCTTTCATCACCATCACTTCTTTAGCCTTTTCAGAAACTAAACTTTTGTCAAAACCTCAACTACCACCTAAGGGTTAATCGACATTAAAACACCCGACATTTAAATTGTACAGCAGGCAAATAGCAAGCAAGCTCAGCTGCAATTTGCGTGCAGCAGCACAGTAATTCTGCAAAAAAGGTAAAGAGTAACACAGAAATCTTCAAAAAAATCTCGCTTCATTTGAGGTTGCAGAAATCAAGCAGCAGCGCTTCAGTAACGCAATCAACTGCCGACACTTCAACTGCAACGCCTCTCTTTGTTTCCAAACGGGACGTCCGACTGATCTTCAGGAGACTTTGCGTGCTATAATGCAACGGCACAACAACTGGACAACAGTCCAGGCGGCTGCTCGACCTGCTATGTGTTGCCACAATGCTACTCGCAAAAGTGCCGCCACCATGTATGCGTGCCACAAACCGAGTGGCGTGTGGCATGTGCATGTGCCGATAAATTGCATGTTTAGCCAAAATGTTCTTTTCCTTTTTTTTCTGTTTTCCACAATTTTTTTGCTCGAAATTCATCAACAAACCACTGTCTGCTCATCAAGTTCGATTTTTGAAGTGTTTTGAACTTTCGCAAAGTAGCCTTGAGCCACAATACCAGCAGCTGTGGTTTTCCAAGTGTCATCATATGGAATTAACTAAGTGAAATATAAATAGAACTGTTTACATAAACAACGGTATGGACACATGGAATTGGTAATGCTTAAGTCTCACTGTCGTAACACGAGAAAAACTGCTAATTGAATTGAGCTTTTAGATTTCGAACTTCAGTTACGTAGAATACATTATGAAATAGCCCAAATTATTTTGATATTTGATCCCTGGAGATATGTATCCGAAGATCTCAAAAACCTTACAATTGAAAGTCTGAAAATATGATTTGAGAAGTTAAACCCGACTTGCTATATTCCTAGCCAGCACTTAAGTTACCAACTAAGAACCGATCTTCAAGGTAATGATAAAAACTGTATGAGCTCTCTCGTTTGTAATGAATAGGGTTCCGTTGCTGATGTGAAATTTTTTGTTCCAGTTCAGACCAGTTTAGATCAGTACCAAAGCCTTGGCTGGAATTCGATGTCAATTTCGGAAGTTATAGATCCATACCATGATCCAAGAATCCGATATTCGAACGAAAAGAAATACTCAGAGTACCGGCAATACTAATTTTGAGCTCGCTGACTGTGCGCTCAAAACCAGTTAAGGAGTGCATAGCTTCAATCTTATTCCATACTAAACTCGATTGGGTGCCGATTACAGCGGAATCGCTGGACATTACAAAGCCGATGAACTACCAAGAGAGAACACTCTTCCTCCAATTTCAACCGTATGAAATCGAGTCGGTCCTCTGATGTCTGCTTGAATTCTGTCTTTGGATCTTTTGATTTCCAGTAAGCTAAGCAGGCGCTGATCAGTGACCACAATTTGTGTGACTGCGATATATTTCTGGTTCAAAGTGAAGCATAAGAGGTCATTCGAACTATCGGATCTTAGCAAAATCAATCCGACACAATTATTTGTGGCTAAATATTCTATCGGATGCTCTTTGGTTAAGCTGTATAGAGGAAGGCGAGGTGAAATCATTATCTTTATTCCTTCTCTATTGCCCAGTTTTCGCCAGTGATTGAAGTACTATATCTTGTCAGACATATATGGTAAACCTTCTTCGTCGGTCAATGAGGATCTGTGGATTCAATTTGCTGGAGTTTATGAGTAACGCAAAAGACGAATATCTATCCAAATAATATTCGCCGAGTTTTGATTAACCCTACAACCGAACCTAACCTCGTTTTCTGGCTCCAAAGTACCTCGATAGTACATTCGTAGAACTAAGGAGAACTCATAGATGTTAAATTTTCTCATCCTATGACTTATGGCATTAAATGTTTCTGAAACTGAATTATTACTCTCATTTCTTCGAAAAATATACAATAAATGAATTTAATGAACTAAATCTCACCAATCTCTGGTCTTAGATATTATCGTACCATAATTTCAAATATAAGTTGTTGTACATACATATATATGTATGTCTAGCGCCACCTCTGCTATGAGCCTATAGCTGTTCTGCCACCTGTCGCGTCTGCAGCCCTAATATCATGCACCTTGTATGCTCTTGTTCACGCCTCTATTTTGATTGCTGGTATAATCAAGTAGCTGCCTTGACATATTTTTACGCACACCTGACAGCAACAACAAAAGCAAACCAAGCATTTTCCACATTCGAAACATATGCCCGCAGTGAGTCTCGTTAAACGCCTCCAACTAAATATTTACTACTGTTTCATAAATACAAACAAGTTTGCCGCTAACAACAAGGCTGCAACTGATTAGCTGCTGTTGAGCATGCGCGCATCCTTTGGCTCGCTGTCTTTTATTATCCTTATCGCTGCCGACTCATTTCGGGTGTCTCCTGCTCGCATGGCGCTTCGTTGCATTTATTGCGGCAGCGCCACTTTACTTTCGGCTTTGCACGAGTAATTGTTTTTTCTGTCCGCCTCTGAAGTTGCAACTTTCGACCAGTGATTTGTGTCGTCGAAATTTATTGCGGCCTACTAAGCAGTTAGTTGCTTCGTGCGGTCACTAAATTTATGCCTAACAGACGTCGTAGGCTGGAGCGGAGGGCGTCTGATGTTTAGTCTATAGTCAATTCGGTCTTTTGGGGGCGCAAGTCACCGCATATGTTCGTTTGAGCAATAAATTTTCAAATTTATGAACTCTATAAAATTGGTGATTTTTCTTCAGTGTCTCCGCATGGTTCGATGTTTGTTTTTCTTTGCGTTCATGTTGTTTGTTTGCTTGCGTTTTGCGATCTCGTAAATTGGCGCATCTTACGACGGTCATATATTTTTTCCGCTTGTTCCACCAACTGCTACGCTCCTATTAGTCGTTCCGCTTGTTTTTGTTATTTTAGTAAATTGCATCCTTAAACTCATATTTGTGTATGTATTGGTGCCAATAAATTTCGTCTTTTAATTACCCAGTAGTTTTACGGTTTACGACTATATCATGTTGACATATGTTGACAAGCGCAACAATAACAATAACAAATAAGCTAAAAAGCTGATTGATTTTATTTATTTATCTTTGAAGTTTGTTTATGGCAAGAAGCTGAGATTTGTGCGGCGCATTTGGCGGATAAAGAAAGCAGCTGCGTCTTTCCAAACTACCATTGACTTGGTGGAGCATGAATTTTGCAGAGATGTCGTGATTTTTATTTACAAACAAAAAACTTTAACAACCATTATGATAAAAGCACAGAAAATGGAGAACGTGCAGTGATAAATATTTGTTGTTTTCCGAGATAAATGCAAAAATAATAGAGCCATAAAGGATTTTGAGCAAAATAACATGTTTTCAACACTGTGGGAATTTACAAAGTTCATTATCAGTTCATATCGTAGTTAAACAACTTCAATTTTCTTATGTACCTAGTCTTCAACCATTATTTAGGGTTTTTTAGATATACTAAAACATTATTTCAAATTATTCAAATTGTGAATATTTAAGCATCAATAAATCTGCTCCCAATAGCAATAGTCGAGTTAGAAGTCAGCCCTTCACATCTAACATACACTAGAATGATGCCTAACGCCTGTCTTGGATGCTTTCTTTTTAAATGATCGTTGGAAATCATAGTTGTGTGAGTTGAGTTGAGTTTTTCAAAAATACAAAGGACAAATCTGTAAAGAGTTCAATAGTTTTGGTTATAGTCGCAGACTCGATGAAATGGCAGCTCTTAAATCTCTTCAGGTTGCTCTTTGTCCCAATTGCAACAATTTTTCTTATTTACATACCAATTGAGCCAGAAATGGGCCTCTTCGCTGAACAAAATTTGGGTCGAAAATCAGTTTGTAATATCACGTGAGACACACCTTTGGCGAATGTAGGGAAATTTCTGGGATTTATTTTAATCGCCTTATTAAATGTTTGGTAAGCACAAAATGCTTTGTTGTTCAATGAAGATCTGGGGATTCACCTTTTGGAAGTTTTTGTATAACACTAAGGACAAACATCGGTCAAAATGAGATTCATCGACTTCGGATCAACCCTGCAACCTAACCTAATATATCCTAACCAACTATAACAACTGAAAATTGATACCATTGACTTTATTTGAGAGCAAAGAGAATATACTTATCAAGTTTTGAGAGAAGTTACGATAGCTTACCCTATCAGTTTCTACTTTTCTTATCGATATCAAAGGTGTGGGAAGTAACAATATTGAAACCTCACTGGTTTTACGAGTGGTACAAAGCCTTCGAAAATGGTCGAGAGATCATTGTAGACATGTCTTATTCCAAACGATCTTCGACCTATTCAAATGATAAAAATATTAAAAAATTGCAAGGGCTTGAAAAACGTAAAACAAGTGTTAGAGAGATGGCAATAGAGCTGGACATCTCTTACGAGTTCGAAGGACTTTGATGGATATTTTGGGTATGAAACGCGTTCTTGCCCGACTCTTCCCGATAAATCTGAATTTTTTTTTAAAAGGAGGACGATTTTGACCGAGATTAGAGCCAAAAATATAATGATTAACATCAATCAGCCACCGTGTACACCAGATTTAGATCCGTGTGATTTTTTCTTGTTCCCGAAACAGAAATTTGTATTTCTTGGAACCCGTTTTCAGTCGATCGAAGAGGTAAAGCAAAATTCGCTGAAGGAGCTGAAGGATATCCCGAAAAGTGCTTATGAGAATTATTTCGAGGAATTGAAAAATCGTTGTGATAAGTTTGGTGGGGATTACTTCGAAGACGGCATAAAAACATTGATGAATAATTAAGTATTTTGAGTTTTTAGTTACAATTTTCTGGTAATTTTTTCAAGAAGGCTAGTAGTGGGTAGTAATTACATAGATTCAAAGAGACAAGTATGTTCAGAGTTTCATCAAATATTTCACAATTTTTCATTTATATAGTTCACATAATAATTGTTATTGCTATAGCAACTAAATTTTAATTAGGAAATAAATTTGACCCACATCTCTAGAATTAAAAATGTCACAAACAACCATAACTCATCAATTAAATGATCAAGTCAAACCGAAAATGCTTCAATTCAAATTAAATCAAAAAGTTTGCCACATATTTGGAATTGACCTGCAGAAGTACATACATAAATACATATGTACATATAAATACATATGTATGTACATATAAAATTCTTATTTACATACATACATATGTCAGTTGTCATAATCACCAATCCGCACATTAAGACATTAACCCAAATTACAGCAATGCATAGCAACGAGCATTAAAGATAATTTTATGAAAATTCCAAGAAACGCCAAACTTATCAGTATTCATGTTTCCCAACTCAACTAATCGATTAATATTTCCAGAACAAGAATACTTGCTGCGCCTCAAAAAACGCCACACAAATTGTCCCTAAAGCGCCAGCATGCATGTGTGTCAATTGCACCTATAAAGCAAAGTTGACGCTGCCGCAACTCACGACCAAAGCTAATCCACAAATATGCTTTACACATGTTCTATTGTCATAATCACGCACAACAACAAATATGAGTACACTCAGCAAAGAATGCTAAACGAAAAAATATTAAAATTTTTTTTCCCAAAATTTTACAACCCATTTGCCGCTGCGTGCTTGACTCCCAACGCCCAGCTTTCAACGACTTCCATATATTTGATGGCGATTTCAACACCATCGAAGTTTTATTTATATGCGAGCAATGCGCTGCCGCATTACATGGAATTTATAGACTTGTTGCTCGGATTGCACTTGTTGTTATTATTGTGTGCGCTGTTGTAAGTTGGTGTCAAGAAGAGTCTGAATAAATGCATGCCTGTGCGTTCCTAACGCTCTACTATAAGTATCTGTGTCTGTTTCTGTATCTGTATCTGTTTCTGTTTCTGTTCTAACAAGCTGTGGGGCGAGTGCAAGTGTTAATTGCCGAGTGTATCAGCTACATTTCCGATTAAGTTTGAAAATTATTAATTTCACAATTGCAACATTTATTCGACGAATACAAATCGTTGTGATTTGTTTCGGGTGTTTCACTTACAAAATCAACATTTGTTGGTATATCAATGCATATGTACTTGCATGTGTGGTTTTTGGGTCAAATTAGACATTTTCGTTGATAATGGTGAGCAGATGCTTTCAGGAATTTATATTACTTGGAAAGTAAAATACCATAAATTTGAATTCATATGTACGAGCATAATTTTTTTTCCGAAAGAAGGTTTACATTAAAAATTTGGCAAACAATTTTATATTTAGGTTCAGCGAAGCTCATATTCTCGAAGTAGGAATTCAGGGAAGCTTAAAGCTTACATTTATAATTTTTTTAAACGAATCGGATTTTTCCTGTAAATTTAGCAGCTATTTTGAGAGCTTCCTTTTACACTGATGATGACCGCTTTGTTCGATAAGTTATTACTCTTTTGAAAGTTGTTATACTAAATGCCACATTCAAGGGAACCTTCATTCCTATTGCCTTCTGGGCAATTTCTTCCTTCAGACGGTTCAACTGTTGACAGTACGGATTCGAATTAAGAGTTGGCCTTAAACACACATTAAAATCTCAGAGTTCATCAAGCTTGGACCCCATTTGAGATTTCTCACCGCGATTCGAGGTAAGCACTAATCTAATCTTAACTTATTCTGTAGTTGACTGAGTTTGCTGAATCTTTTAACACATACAACGTCGACTTCTTCTAATGTTTTATATATGTATCATATATCATTGGTTCTTCCTGAAACTCGGTATTCCGATCAAAATTTGAAGTAATGAAAAATTATTTTATGAACCCATCATTATAATTTTTGGAAATGATTGGGTTGCAAAGAGAATCATCTCGTATAGAATTGATTATTCGCATTAATAAATAATTGAACCCAAATATCGACAATACAAAAGAAAAGAAACCAGCGCTTGTAATGCCACTGAGCACCATCCTGAAAATATTTAATTTAAAGTTCATGTCAGAGAACTATAATGCTATTTCTAATATAAAACTTAATGAGTTTATTCGGAAGCCTTAACATAAACGTAAGAGTTAGCAAAATCGATATTGTCATAATTATAGGTGTTCTGACTGGCACTATCCAAAAGGTTTACATGAGGGGTCTGCCGGATGTTTTTTGCCAAAGCTGTATGGAAGAAAGCGAGGTGAAATCATCTTCACAATAGAGTCCACAGCTGTCGCCGGACTGAGGCAAATCTTTTTCGTCGATCGATAAGGATTATCAATGGGTTCGTCGTTTAAGAGTCTCTCTATTGAAACTTTTTGGCTACTTTCATATTATCTTCTTGAGTGGGATGTATAAGTGCTAGGACTGTTTTCTCAATATCTGGTTAGCTATCAACTGTCTGCTTAGCTCTGGTTAACTTAACCAAGAACCTTCTTTCCGTAAAGAGCCTTTTGCTATACAGAAATTAACTGGGAGATGGTTGATAGCCAGACATTGAGAAAACCGTCTAAACAGTAGTTTTTCTTGGAGTTCCTTAACTGAGAACACTGGAGTTCCTTAATTGAGAAAACTTTCTAAGATTTATACATCCCATCAAATTTTCGTGGAACACCTGACAAATATGTCTATTTGTTCTGCTTCTCAGTTAACAACAATATAAACAGAAAACACAACTTCTGAATAATTTCTAAGCATACTCTGAAATCTCAAATTATTTATAATACCATATCTTATTCTTATGCAAAATTAAGCGAAAAGCTCATAAGAATACGTTAAAATACAACAAAATAGCACAAAGAGCAATAAATTTGAAAAATTTTCAAAACCAGCGCATTTCTTCAATAGAAAAGACGCACTAATAAGCTTTCGTTTAATAAAATTTGGGCACATGTGTATAGCTCAGGATTTTAGTGCTTTCTTTATGTGTTAAACAATAGAATTTTTGAATGAATTTCTCCGTGCTTTTGAATGAATTTCGTGGGCAATAAAACTAGGCGGCTGCCGACGGCTACATAAGACGAATTTTTATAACACATTAATGCCTACTAACTGCAACCGTTAAATACAGAAAATACTAAAAATAAATTTATGACCATTTCAAGAAAATGCCGCCCAGTTGTATTTGTGGAAATATTGTTATTTTTGTTCTACAAAATGAAAAGTGAATATTTTGGTGAAACACGCCCCAAAATGCTACGAAGCATTGTAGCACTGCGAAGCGGCTGTGGAAACGAGTCAAACAACGTGTTGCTGTTCAAATGATCGCATTCAGTTGATAGTCTGATCAATGCAACTAAAGTTTTATTACAATTTTTTTTATTGTTGCAACACAAAGGCCGCGAAATCAATGGATATAACTAAACAGTATTGTCATTCGAATTGTCATATGTAAAATATACGCAGTTGTGGTGGCCGGCTTCAACCTGACACTGCTCTAACGAGCGTCCAGAACACAACGCGCATTCGTGCACCGAGTGGTAGTGCCTGGCACAATACACGCGTGTAGTGGCACCACTTGCTAAGTTGCTTTTTTTTGTAATTATGGGAGAGAAATGCAGCGCAACCGCCTACAATGCACCGAAAACCAGGCAAATAAAAAATTTGAACGAAATTAAGCATCTCTTTCTTCTCTCCCATACAATTTTATTCAATATACTTTGTAGTTTTTTTCGGAGCTGACGATTTGTATTAAAAACACATAAATTCAATTTGAAGCGTACACTTTTGATATCAGTAATCAGTAAAAAACAGCGTCGGGGCGGCATTACAGAAGCGTTTTGTGGCGTAGAAGAAAATATCAGCCCCAAAATATGGGCATAAAAATGCACCACCAACTGTGCCATTGTTGGCGGCCAACATTTGTCAAATGCAAACGACAGTCAGCGGTGCTTTAAGTATACTTGTTGTTGTTTTTTGTTGTTGCGCTGTTTGTGTTAGCAACGCATTAACAGCAGCGTCGATTGCTGTGCCGCGGCGCAAGCAGCATGTGCGCCATCGCCGACTCAGCATGATCGCCAAGCACAGAAGCTTCATATGCTTATTCGACGGTTACGCCTATTTCGACGCAGGCGGCCGATATTTGGCCGTTGCAGTGCGCTAAAGATATAATTATTTTAATTTAATGGCATATTTTTGGCGCTGGAAAGTTTGTCGATATCTTGAGAGAACTATAACTGTCTCTTTTGTTGGCTGAACATTTTGATAAGTTAGTTTGCGAGTTTGGGAATGAAAATACAACCCTGCAGATAGTCACTTTCAGTCGTAAAAGCTTTATTGTTTAACTTCGCTTCAAGATTTTCTGAATGGCTACAGAATCCGTTTATATACTAAGACAAACAGGGTTAGGTTAGGTTTGGTTAAGAAGTCGATTTAAAAAGGGATCTCACTTGGTCAGCTTAGAACACCGATCCGTTGTGGAACCTAAAAAACTTCTATATACTGGAACATAGGATTTCGACTAAATCTTTGGTGAAGGTAAGACTACCGAGATGCTTCATGATCATGCAAATGTTCACAAGAGAAAAGAAAGTGGCTAGATGTTTCAACTTCATACAACTTTAGCAGCTAACGTCCGTGTCAAGGCGGAGGGCAGTAAGAACTCCTACAATTGAGGCAAGAGGAAATTCGCTCAAGGAAAGTAGTTTAGTAAATCTTCTGCGCTCTACTCTAAGTCAAAAGGATCCTGCATCGAGCAACGGATGATAAGCGCATCTCTAGAACAAAGAGTAGAAGATCTTATAGAAGATTTCTCATATCAATGCTTAACAAAACATTGATTTTCTTAGGCAAAGAAATTATTCGTTCAATTTATGACGCTGAAAGAGATTTTATAGAAGCTTTCTCATATTAATTCCTGGTTAAACACTGGTTTTCTTCGACAAAGAAGTTATTCGCACTCTTCATGACTCTGAGAACTTAAGAAACTGCCCCTTTCTTACCAAAATTAGGCGATCAGTGTGAAGTGCGAAACTTTGTTAGCAGAGAAATCTCAGCGGATCTATTAATTTTATAACCAAAGCAGCTGCTCTTCTCTAAACGAATAAATTGTCTAAATATTTGCCCTTACATATGGTCAGCGCTCCGACAGAGATTCGCTAATCTGCCACAACTACAAGTTCGACACGTGCGAAACTTGACGGCCATTTGAGGTTTGCCATACAATATAATAGAAGTGGAGTTTCAACAATTGAACAAATGAAAGTGCCAACATTCGCATGTGCCGTGGCATGCCACATGCATTTTAGCTACGCCATCAGTTCAATGCTCGCGCAGGGATTTATCTTTAATCTGATATTCATTAATGGGCCCCTATGCTCTCAATTATTACATTCATACATATGTACAAGTATGTATGTACATAAAAAATAAATTTCTGTAAGGTACTCAAGTAGGAATATGCCTCGCGGTCAACAGCCGCAAAGTGTTGTCTTTAATAATAGCAATGGAATTAAATAAAAAAATAGAACCGCAGCATTTTTTCGACTTCCCCCTTTCTGCTACCGTGTGCTGGCTTCGCTTGTTTTGAAATTTGTGCCATTTGTTTGCGCCTTAAAACCACAAATAACAGCTGCTCCCATTTCTAGCTGCTGCTAATAGTTTTATATTCTACAAATACTTCAAATAATGAAGCTTTGTATGTGTGTGTGCCTATGGGCTGCCTCCGCACTGAGTGATGGCAAATCTACGTGCTCGATCGTTTGCGTGTGGCATTATCTAATGAATGCATCTTTCAATGAATGGAAGAATGTTTGGAAATGCAATCACTACAAATGTTGTGGTTTGTTGATGATACCAGATTTACAATTCTACAAAAGTCAACCCTTTGGTGGTTGGAGTGTAGAGGCGAAGAATTCTCGAAATGTTTATTGTAAATAAAGAAAAATATTTCTATTAAAATACAAATCGGATATTTGTTGTTCAAACAACTTTAGCAAATAAACTTAGTAATTGCAGGTCATTGTCACGTTAACGAAGCTTGCTCCTGTGGATGTCGAAATCTGGCCTTTGACTTAAATATCAAGTTAGGCTTAGGTAGCGCGTATTCCTAGAAGTAGCTCTAGGTTTAATAAAATATTCTATAATTTTTTAAAGTTTTAATTGCCAATATTTTAAATATCTTGTGGTGACAGGCTAATTTAAAAGTCGCTTTTGGCCAACCATAATAAATTTTTTTTTTGCCAAATTTGTTCTCAATCATACAACATAGTTCTCTTTAAGGGTGTTACACTGATTATAGCGATTCTCTTTTTTTATACCGATTTGTTCTTTGCTTCGAAATAGACCTCAGTTTCGGCGTTCCTCTCTTCTTTCGACGAAGTTTTCTTCCAAGCGATCATTCATTTGAGATCTGAGAACATGAAATAGTCGCATAGGACCAGATCTGGAGAATATGGTGGATGTGAAAGCAATTCATAGTTTAATTTATAAATGTTTGCCTTAGCTTTCACTGACTTGTGATATGTGTATTGTCTTCCTTTTCCTAATGCGGTCGTTTTTGGGCGATTTCGTGTTTCAAAGCGGTCCAATAACGCTATGTTAAAGTCGTCGTTGATGGTGCAATTTTTCTCAAGATAGTTAATAAAAATTATTCGATCCGCATTAAAAAATACAGACGACATAACCCCGCCGTCCGCCGGTTGAGTTTTTCCATGCTTTGGAGTGAGTTCATCGTTTGTAGTTCACTCGTATGACTACCAATTGGACTTCGGAGTAAAATAATGTGGCCATTTTTCATCCATTGTCATATATCGAAGCAAAAGCTTGGGTTTATTACACTTGAACATTTCCAAACACTGCTCTGAATCTTCAACTCATTGTCATTGGTTTTGGTCAAAAGTGAGCTCGAGCGCGACCCACTTTGCACAGAGCTTTCTCTAACTCAAGTATTCGTGTATGATATGTTATACACGTTCAATTGATATATTTAGAGTGTCTGCTATCTGGAACAACCTCACATGGTCATCCAAAATTTTTTTTTACACTTTTTTGATGCTTTCGTCGGTAGCAACCCCTTTTGGGCATCCACTGCGTTCACCGTCTTCGGTGCTCATTTTACCACATCTGAACTTAACGTGCCAATCTTTGATGGTTGATTTTTCTGGGACAGTGTCCAAACACTCGTCATCAAGCAAATTCTTTTTTAAAACTATATTTTTTTCCCATTACAAAAGCAACATTTTATCAACATACGAAAATATTTTTATCAATTTTTTCACAATAACAAAAGTTGCTTTACTTAAATTGAAATAATTCCCACACTAATGATGAAGATTAGGGCTAATAAAAATCATATGGATTTAGTACCAGTAGCTCCACCTACCAGTACATATGTGTCAGACTGGGAACTTGATCTGTTATATAGTCTCTTAGATGTTAAATATTCTGTACCGACAAGTATGTCACAGAAAATATATTCCAAGAATTTTGAATTAAAACAGTGTACCTCCTTCTCAATGAAGGAAGAATCCGGACCGATGGATTTTCATTTACTATGCTCGGAACTGCGAAGATTTTGCTAAAAGAGGGAACTTTGAATGATTAAAGAAAGAAGTGTTTTTCAACCGAGGCCTCCAAAGCAAGACCCTAATCAAATCCAAAACATCCAATGTGAAATAACATATCTTGCCACAACTGCCGCATGGATTATAATGAAGAACAGTACATGTCTTGAATTACGTATTTGATAATATGCGACTACATATGCGTCAGAAGGCGCTTGACAAGCAAGACCTAGACAGATTAGAAGACTAGAAGAGTTATAGCTGCCATTGACGGAAGAGATAAAGTTGAGTGAGGCCGTATTTTAACAACTTTAGTATAATATATGTTCAGGTGCAACAAAATAGCACGCTCATAATTGAAATCAACTGCTTTTGCATTCATTAAAACCGATTTTACACCTTTGCTTATAAGCAATTCCACTCAGGAAGGCACACGCCAACAGTCCACATAACCTTGACTTGTAGCGAGCTGAAATCTAAAATTCGTTAGGCATAAACTTTTGGTGTCAGATCATTTAAAATGCAAGAAGACAATTCTGTTGCGCCTTTCACAAACACAAAGTGTCAACAAGCTGCAACTAAGCAGAGTCAAGGCACAACGCAGGAATTTTCGGAGAGGCATGTTTACCAAACATATTACGCGCATGTAAGCATTACATTTATATATGTATGTATGTGTATGTAAGTGCTTGAAATGCCCAAAAGGATGTTGTAAATGTGGCATGAAAATTAAAATTTCACGAAGCAGCCAGACAACAAAGAACAGCGCGCACACTTTGTCTATGAAATATGCAGCAGCGGTGCAACACGCGCGTGGTAGACACGCAGTTACGCGGAAGGACTAAGGTTAGCGGTACTATACGGCAACCTGCGTGCGCGTGCAAGAACGTTAAAGTCAAATTAGAAGGAATTTTCGATGGAAGAGTTGACATTTTGGTTGAGAAAAGTCAGTTGAGGTGTGTCTGCTTGCGTTAACTTCTATTTTATTGCGGAGGGCAATAAATTTTCAAGGTTGTAGCTTAGCCTTGACTAAATTTTAAGTGTATGACTTTTAGAAATATTTTGTCACAGCGTGTCAATGAGCTACGAGTTCGCCAAAACAAGACAGCGGTTGGTCCGGTTTTCGAAAACGTCAATGAGCATTATTTTCATTGCTAACTGCAGGTTGCTCAGTGTTTTAGTATATTTTTGAGCTGTTTTAGATATTGGTACGGACCTTCAGCGGCGTTATCAGTGTCCTTCCGCCTTTTTATGACACCTTCAACGAAAGCCAGCATGAATTTAGTACGACACTTTAGACGGCGCATACCTTGGCCATGTTGCAAGTACACATTAAAGGTATCAAATAGGCAGCTTCAAGAAACAGTTGAGCAAATGTTTGCTGTTTGCTTAGAAACCCAATTATTTCTGCTGCCGTAAACTCGTGCCTCACTTTGTTGCGCTGTTCTAGCACTAACGGCCATAATTTCAGCGCAGACCTGCTTGCAACAGCTATAACTATTTATTTGGCTCGCGCTCGCTTACTCTGCAATTAGCCATTCTAAGCAGGTAATCGTCATTTCCCTGGGCGTAACAAATGTTGACTCTGTGCCTTCTTATTTATTTATTTATGCATTTTTATGTTTGTCTAAAATTGATTGCAATAAAGTTGCCACACTTAGGCGTTGTACAGTTTATGCTTTAGTATGAAATTTGACATGCCACAGCCCACACGCTTGACACGCCGTGCTCGTATATCCTGACTGCTGCCTCGTATGGCAGCCATTCGTTGCGCTACCTTATAAATTTATTACCTTAACTAAATAGTATTTAGTTGCTACGGGCCAAACATACCAGCAACAACAATATGCGTACGACCGCAAAACACTTTTAATCATATTCACATCTCGACTTATAAATGTTTTAGTAGTGTGTTTGTATGTGTGTTGCATGCAGCGTGCCAACTTTCTTCGCCAACTCAGCAGCGGCACACACAAGTGTGTGTGTGCCTGCACATTAATTTTACTCAAACCGTTAATTTTGTGCTTCTGCGTCGCTTAATTCCCGGGCTCACACTTGCTATGGTCCTTTAGCTCCTCCTTTACGTGCCACACATCTTCTATGTTGCTCTAAAACGGCTGCTACCTGTTGATTTTACTACCAAGTTTGCCACTACGTGTAAAACTGGCAGCTAAATTCACTTCAGTGTCGCCAATTCAGCCGCCACCTCGACGGTTGGCCTTTGGCGCTAAATTTACGGCTTTTCCTTGTGCTACAACAACTACTACTTTTGATTATGTGAATGTGTGTGTGAGTTGAGCCCAACTTCTACATAAATTTTACAAAGAACGTGGCTGCGAGCCTGTAATCAACTTATACTTTACGGATTCTTGTATTTGCATATCTGGGATTAGGGTTTCCTATAGAACTGAATTATGCGTAATGCTTCCATAAGGTAGATCTGTTTAAGAGATTTACAGGTGTTTTTTAGTTGGAATGACTTGAAGATCAATTTTGAGTCATTCAGTTCAGTCGATTCATCTAACCTTTGAAAAACAGGGATGATTTTCCTAACTATATTATGAGACTTTGTTGTAAAATTGAAGTTGTTCTTCGATTGACAAAAAAATTCATCCGATTATTACCCAAGAAACGCATCCGGCGGAAGACTCTCCTCAAAAAGTCATGGTCTCAGTAGTTGAAAATTTCCGCATTGACAAAGATCTTAACCAAAATCGTCTAAGCATTATAAGCAGCGCCTTAAGTAGCATTGAAAGATTTGTAAAGTTAGAACGAAACTATTTCATTTACATCTTTCTCCATGAGTTATCTTACTACATAACCTCAGTATGTTCTCAACAATTCTATAAAAGTGATCTCAATGTCTCCAAGGTTTAAACCAACTGTTCGGAAAAGCTCGAAATGTAGTTCAATTATATCAGTTGCTCATCCAAATCGTTAAGATTTACAGAAACTACAAAATCTAGAGCTGAACCAAATGAATAATTCGAAGTTAAGTTGGTCATTTTTCGAAAATGAAGAGAAGCTTCAAAGAAAATATTTTAAATTTTCTCATATCGATTCTAGTACAATAGAAATCAAATAGAACGGAGGGATAACCGCTTGAAAAACATCGTTGAAATACCAGAAAATGTGTGATTCGGTTTAAAAGAAATCAAGAACTCAAAAAAATGAATATTGCGAAGTCAACTTAATAAAGAGCTTGTAATATTTTCGAAACTGAAAACAGGCCTCAAAGAAAGTATTTTGGATATTCTCACAGCGATTCCAGTAGACAAGAAATCTTGTAGAAACACCAGAAACGGGGTTCAATTCGGTCTGAAAAAACTGAAAAGTTCGAAAATGCGCGGGAATCTCAGAGGAAGCTTTCACCCAAATATGATATAATTTTCTGGAGTTTGAATGGATTTCATGGATTCTTATGAGAATACAGAAGCACTTCAAACTAATTTCACTTGCCTCAAATGCCTTCCCACAGCATACACCAAAAATCAGCTAATCACACATGAGTAAACCAACTTTTATGGCATCCCAGTAATACGACGAGAATTGGCGCACACTTAAACAAACAAATTGCACACTTGAATGTGCAACACTTTCGGGCACCTGTACATATACGCCATCATTTCCATGGATACTTACGAGCAGCAAAGCCACTAAATTGTCAACACAAATACACAAGGCAAGTAAAAATAACCATGAAGCAGGACATTCATATGAAAAGTTAAGAAAGTGGCAATCTAACTAAATGGCTGAGTGTAGGCTCAGCAGCTCATGATGAGCAGTGGAACGAAAGTCTACTGGCGACCGACAGCTTAGACGTTGCTAAGGCTAATTTATAAATGAAAGTTAGATGTAGGCACATAGACACGCCCACAAGCACACAACCTAGAGCTTGGTAAGTAAATGAGGCGCGCGACACATTGTAGTCCGGCTGGCCGTGAAAGGAAAGGAAAGGCTGGGATGAAAAATATTTATATAACTGTTGTCGTTTAAGCTCTGCGGAGGAAGGCGCAGCCAAATGGTGTTGAACTGGTCGCTGTCTATGGTTGACCATGTGCACCAACGCTGCTGGGAGCTTCTACTCCGCCGCTCTCAACCAGTTGTAAGTATGCTCGTTGACATAATAATTTTATACGATAAGCTCTAAGCGGATTTATGAATCGCCTTTTTTAAGCCGATTACATTTTTAGATGCCGATGAAGACTTGGTCAGCTGCAACGCTGGTTTCCGAGTTGGAAAATTCACATGTCGTTATATATTTACTTATACATTATATTTTATGTGAATATGTATAACGAAGTGTGCGATTTTTTGATGATATTAAGTCATATCCGACCGAGGCGCTTAATATGCTCCTGCGTTAGCTGCCCATACGTGAATTCACCCGGAACGTAGCAGCAGGTCGGCCTTCATCATAAAGGAATTAGGAAGTTGGAACAGGAAAGAATATGGACGCCATCCGGAACCAGCTTAACTTAGTTAAATCAGACAATATTCTCAAGACTAGATTTCATAGTCACTTTTGGGTGAAGTTAGCCTTTAGACGTCAGTGGAGAGGTGGGTAAGTAGGGGAGGAACACCGATAGTTCTAAAATGGACTGCTGATCTGAAAATATAATGAAGACCCGATAATAACATGTGTAAGGTCAGATACACCTACACGATCATAATGCTTCCAAACCTGTGAGAAGAAAATTGCACATAATTTATTTCACTTCCAAACCTGTGGGAAGGAGGGAAGCTGGAGGTGGTAGACTGCAGCAGTATTCCATCGGTGCCCAAAGCGAAGGTACCTCTCGTGGTACCTCACATGCTCTCAGGCGACTACCAAGATAGAATTCGGACGTGCCAAACTAGCGACTGGAGTGTGTTAAGCGTGGCGAAGTCTATCAACGAAGATGGAGGTCAAAGGGAATACCGATCAATAAGGCGGTCTGAGATCTTCTGTACGGGAGGTTCGGAAAGACGGCGTGGGGAGTGAGAAGCGTGTTTCTTCGCTTTTAGAAAGCGCCACCTCTCGGACGAAAAATAAAAACACGCTGTAAATGGGTGAAGTCTAAAAGGATTTCGGAAAAGGAGAGCTCATGGCCACTTCACTTATCTTACAAGAGGTGGAGTAAAACCCAGTCAGAAGCCTGACGGTCCAAAACCAAGAGCTGAGGGTACTCCATGTGAACCTCCACAAGAGTAAGAGCTTATTCTGAATTTAGAGAATGGTTGCTGCGACGTGGCTTTAGTCCAAGAACCATGGCTTGTCGCTGGTCTGAAGTCACAAAACTATTCCACATACATCTCCAGCGTAATTAACAAGGTTAGATCAGCAATATTGGTTAATACAAGTATATTTTCTCATATTGATTACAGTCTTTCCACAGATGATCTGACGATGTGCCGGTGAAGAGTGCTAAGAATGCTTTGTCTGGAAACCATAATTATATCAGCCATTCACCAAATATCTCCCACTCCTTGCCCACTTCAAACAAGTATGAATAATCTCATTTCTGGCGATTAATAATACAATTTCAGTCCGTTCAAAGGCATTGCGTTGTCTTAAATCACATTGCAAATTTATTTGTGCAACATTAAAAATAGCAAATAATTTATTTCGCATTTGCTATGCATGTCAACTCGTATGCATACTGCACGCCCATCACAAAGGCTAAGCAAATGTCCAAAATACGGACAGCGGACAGATTTGTCCAGCGTGACAAACGTAGAAAGGAAGGGGGAGGAAATGGAGGAGAAGGAACGCAGCAACAACAGGCAGGGCATGTCAAATCGGATCTAATCGCATTTGCGAAAATTCGCACAACTGCAGAGAGCAAATAAATGACCAGGTGGGTGCGCTAAATGGTTAGTTAACTGAATGGCGCATGCGCAGTGGACATGGCTAATAAGCGCGCATGAGCGTGCGTCGGAAGGGGACCAGTGTTGTTGTGTGCGACAAGCGAAATGCTAATTTGGTGTGACTAAAGTGCGCTTGTAGCGAGTGTAAAGCGCACTCCATTGTCAGTGGGCCACATTATAAATGCTAAGTACATACATATATGTATATGGCTGTATGCGTGTATGTGGCTGTTAGTACACACGTCTGCGATTCGTTACGCAGTCGCGTGAAGTTGGTAAAATTTATGGCGTCTACCGGGAAACAAATTTAACTGCGTGCTATTTTATGCATAGCAATTATAGAACGCAGCAGTGCAGTACACATAGCAGCAGCAGTAGTAACGGTAGCTAGTAAAAGTACACGCGCATGCGCACACGCATAATGCTGTAATGTCTGTGCCGGCGGGATATTTTTTCATGGTCAGATACAGCAATAGAAGAAGGTGAAATTTTCACGGTCATAAAATGGAAATTCCTTCAAAAAATCAGATAAACTCAGCGTCAGCGGGTACCCAAGCGACTAAATGTCTGTGACAGTTAGCTACTAAAGCAGCTACTGTAGGCGTATAAAAGCTAGTAAATAATTTATACTGATTTCTTAAAGAGAGATACGCAGTGTAAGCGCCTTACTAGGCATTCATTTGATAAATATTGAAAGTTGATAAAGTCTTAATGTATTTCTTATCAAACTTTAACTTACTTTTTTATATTTATAATGAACTTAAATGAAAAAACTTTACATTATTCCATCAGTATCAAAGTTTCTCGGCGAAAAACTGCGACAAGTAATTTTCACAGGCTTCTCTTGAAGCCAACTTTACTTCACTAAGGGATTTCTGCGTTGTCCGAAACAAATGATATTCCGATGGTGCAAGGTCAAGGCTTTATGGTGGATGTGTCAAAACTTCCCATCCAAGCTCTCCCAGTTTTTACCCAGTCATCAACAATGTGTGAGGTCTAGCGTTGTCCCGATGCAAGAAGAAGACCGTTCTGTTAATCAGTTCTGGTATTTTTTTCGATTTTTTGGTTCAAACTGATCCGTTGTTGACAGTAAAATGTAGAATCAATCATTCGACCAGACTGATAGTGGATGATTCCTTTCCAATTCCGCCAAACAGTCAACATAACCTTTCGAGGCGTCAATTCTGGCTTTGTGAGCATTTATTGAGCTTCATCACGCTTGGAACATGATACTTTGCGCACATGATTGTCGTTTTTGATCCACTTTTCGACTCCTGTTACCATTTGTTTCAGAAATGGTTCGAATTTATTTTGTTTCAGCAAAGAATCGTAGATGTTAGTTCGGTCCATTAAATTTTTTACAGACATTTCATGTGGTATCCAAACATCGCGCTTGTTTTTGTTGACGGCCTTTTTTAAATGGTTCAAAACGGTGTGATGATGAATGTTAAGTTCCTTAGCAATGTCATGGCTATTTATGAGACGGTCCTGGTCAATCTTTTCCACATTTTCATAGACTTTTTCAACGATAGGTCGACCAGAGTGAGGTGCATCTTCCACATCGAAATTTCCAGGACGAAAGCGAGCGTACCATTACTGTGTTACAAGAACTGATACAGCAAAAATTTTAAAATTTTCCAAAAATAAATTTCACCTTGTCACTGCTTGCTTCAGCAATTTGCCGCAAAACATCAGCAGTAGCCAGGACGCACAGCTTCCACTGCAGCATATTCTTTTATTGAAACAACTTCTGTTTATTTCCACCAGCTGCGTTGCCCTAGAGACTTCTATTTAGTCTAAAGGGCAGCAAAGCAACAATATTTACGAGCTGCTACGAATATGCCGCTAGATGCAAAACTTCAAAATAAAAGGTAAGAAAGTATTGCCAACTTAAAAATTATGTTGTGTGGCCTCTGCGCTCATGTCCTTGCTTTCGCCACACACACACACACACACACACACAGGCACACGCAGCATGAAATTCCTCTTACCACTTTTGTTAGTAAACAATTCATTTGCATTTATTGGCAGTCGATATTGCCTTCGGTCCCACCGGGACGCCAACCTTCAAGGAACAACACTCTCACATAGTAACTGCAGAGACCTTGCTTGCACGCCAACATGTGCACTCGGCCCCCCCTTGGCACGTCATGATGGCTTGTGCCACCAGTCACCGGCCGGCAGTGAGCAGCAGTCAGTCAAACCCGCTGTTCACCGCCTTTCTTCTACGCTTCTGCGCGCACATTCTTTGCCACTTGCACTGCGATTTTTTGCCATAACGCTTTTGTTTGCGCTCTGCGTTGTTTTGCTTACCAATTAATGCCGGTAAACATTGCTTATTGTTTTGTAAATTGCAAACAATTAATGTCTCGTCGGCCGGCAAGCAGTTGTGGTTTGCTATTGCCTTCGCCTTTTGTCGTTTGCTTTGTTTGGTCAATATTTGTTTCGATTTCAGGTGGTTTTCGTTTGCAATTTTCTGCTATTTCGCTGCATGTTGCTCTTTTTGTTGTTGCTGTCCTCTTTATCATGGCCAATGGCCAGTTGCGTAGTCCCACTGCGCCGCTAGCAGCTGTGGTTTATTTGAAAATAATTAAAATTGACTTTTGTATTGAAATTTTTCTTTTTTTTGATTGCCCAGTGGCAAGTGCGTGCTGTGCCCAGCTGCAAAAATCGATTTCGGGAAGTGCAAAGTTTGTGCATGCGAAAGATGTTTTTGTAAATGCAGCGAAGAAACCAAAAGATTGCACAAATTTTCATCCAAACAGCTCATAAACTGGTATTAATGGCGATTTGAACAAAGGTTAGCAAGCATTTAACAGTTAGACTTTCGAGTTTTTCTAAACAGAATTCGCAGAATATCTGTCAAGCTGAAATAAACAGATGGAAACAGAGTGTTGAACATGCGGTGCATATTTTCGAAGTTGAAAAGAGTAATAGACATCTTTGAGCTCTCTAATTTGACATTAACTCAGTGAGCTTAACAAAAGATTCCAGAGATCTCAAGATAACAAAAGTGGCTAGCGAAAATGACAGTCCTTCTAAAATTTGAGAGTGCATGTAGTCAAACTAAGATTATGGTGCGACTGAGACACAAGAGAAACAGATTATTTGAAAAGCTGCCCACTAACCCCACACTTAAGCATACCCTAGATTTAAAGTACGAGTCGTTAAAGTGTTCTGACTATTGGGAAACCGAAAATGCTAATAACCTAGACTTTTCAACTTTCTTAGTGGAACTGTATGGTTTTTTGAGGAAAAGAATATCAATCTCGCATATGTTAACAGCCTCAGTGTTAGATAAAAGTTCTTCTACGAAGTGCCAAGCTAAACTGATGGCCGGTTCCAGAACTCTGAAAACAGATGTCTTCAAAACCACATAACACGGTTTTCTTCGAGATCAATTGTTGCTAAGTGGCACCAATTGGAGATTCCAAGCGAAGCCAGGTCCTTCCCCAACTGGTCTTTCCTCTTCATCTGCTTACCCCGGCGGGTACTGGGTCGAAAACTTTCAAAGCTGGAGTGTTTTCGTCCTTTTCAGGCAAGGAAACAAATAGGTCCGGGGGGCCACATCTGGGCTGTAGGGTGGCTGCGGAAGCGTTGGGATACCCTTATTTAGGTAGCTGTTCACAAGAAAGAAGGTGAGAGAGTTGTTGTGAAGCAACTTCCAATCGGCTGCGATGTCTTGCCCGACCCGATTGTCTCTTCGTTTGAATCTTTTGAGGACTTCGGCGTTGACGGTTTGTCTAGAAGAACAAATTTATGATGGATCGTTTTCACTTTAGATTTGCTCATTCATCAGCGACCATCTTCCCGGCACTCCAAAAAGGCCTTGTGCCACCGAAATGCACCACTTCTTCCTAAAGCAACATCTGGGTAAGCCTGTTTCATCATATCAAACGTCTCTGTCGCAGATTTACCGAGCTTCACAAAGTATTTAATCGTGTACCTCTGCTGTTACGAACTTCCATTTTCGGCTTGCACCACTCACAGAAATACGCTGGGCGAAAATGTTTGTCCTGACTCTCCGGTTGCTCGAAGACAACTGACCAGCCGCCCGTTCGTTAGCTAGGAATGCCGGCGAGAAGTACAGTCCCGGGGGAAGAAGTCAGTCCTATTACTTTCCGGACACACCCGGAGGTTAGAGTTTGTTTTTATCTGTATATACGAAACTACAGCTAGGATACCAAAATTTAGAACTTATTTCTTTCTTATAACGTATCTTAATTGCATATAGAAAGTTTGAGTTTCTACTGACATTCTGGGGTAATCTCTTTCGTAGTATTACAAATATTAAACAGAGCAGCAACTAATTCTTCAGTGTGACAAATTTATAATAATTAAAAACTGTATTGAGCTTAAATTTATGTAAACCTTAAAGAGAGTAGTGAACATCAGTTACAGCAAACAATTAGCTCCCATAAATAAATGCTGATTATGCTGCCCAAAAGTGTCTACCAAGCGAAGCAGATGTCCTTTCTCCATTGACCCACATATCGCCTGGCTTTGGAGATCATGAAGCGTGGCTGATGGTTTTAAATCAACTAAAATTATTTAAAGAGCACTTTTTCACGGCCAGCTGCGAGCCTCATTGCTGGCAATAATCGAAAATTACACAAAAATATTTAAAATGCCAATTACAATACAAGTTAAACTCATAAGAAATTTGCTACGCAACAACCTTCCCACATGCAACATTGTGCGCGCACACTGCCGTGCCAACATGCAAAGTTCACGTTTGAAAAGAAAAATTTACGAGATTGACACACATTTTACGAACAATTAAAAAAAGCAGGCAGTAAGCAGGCGAAGCGAGTTGAGCGCGCAAAATCAAAGCGGCTCACACAAATCGTTTGTGACGAATGTGCGATTTGCCACGGGGGCCTGCAGCAAGCATGCAATGACACACACGCACACTCGCAACAGCGGCGATGACACTTTTCGTTGTCGCTGAGCCGTAGCGAAAAAGGAAATTGAAGATGCAAGCCAATACAGAGGGAACAGACGCAGAGGCAGCCAAGTAGGGACCAGGATGCTCATTGCGCATTCGGTTGTTGAAAGCAAGCAGATCGGCTTAAGTGCAATGAGCGTAACGTGAGTGTGTGTGTACCTTTGACATACACATACATACTGCCTTGCATGAAATGCGTAAAAGATCTGCAAGTGCTAATGAAATGTCCTTTGCTTTGCTCTCCTTATGTCTACACATGCAACACGCTGCAACAAGAAAAAAAATGCGTGTGAGCTGCAAAAGCGGCAGTGACAGCCAGTCGAGCAAACAAACAAACGCAGAGATGCGTGGCAAATTTAAATTGCGCATGCGCAAACGCTGCTCATGCCCAGGCAAAGTGGAAGGCAGCGCAAAGCAGCCCAAAAATAGCAACGCGAAAAAACAGTTTGCAAAAGCAAATGCGCAATCTTCAGTAGCTTGTTGTTTTTGCAGTGGCATAAGCCGCATTATTCGTAGCTCATTGCACACGCACAAAGGCGCGAAGGATATTAAAACGAAAAAACAAACAAAAAACAAAAAAAACAAATAAGCAAACACGCCAGCAACAACAACACGTGATAGAGGCAAGAATTGTTTAAAGGTGATCCGCATCATTGCAGCTTTTCGCCAGCTGTCTGCTGTTGGCACTTTTGCGTGGCACAGTTGCACGGTTGCAACTGTTGTTGAACAGGCGCTTGAAACGCGCAACGAATAGCTAATTTCCAATTGGCTCTTTTTCTGCACCTATGAACACCGACTGTTATTTGCATTTTCGTTTTTAGTTCATGCAATCCTGTACAACACTTAAGTTACATTTGCTTTTGATTGAAATCCGCCATCCGCTTATAACACGCATTTGCCGAGCAATTGAGCGAACACTTGACATTTCCACGCTTCATTTAAACTTACATATGTGAGTCATTGTAATAGCCTTTTAGACCAAGTAAATTCAAATAGTAAGAGACAGAGACCGGAAATAACACGATATCAAGGATCATGGTCGCTCTTAAAGATCCTTAAAACTTCACAGTTCGCACCTACTTAAAATTGACAGTAGATTAAATTTTCTATAGCCCAGAAATTTCAAAATATGCTTATAAAGAACTTAAAAAAACTTCGACCAATTACTTAAAAGTGGCCAACCGAACAAACAACTGGCATAAATCAAATAATGGGTTGTCAAAAAAGTCTTGCGGTATTTTTATTGAATCAATTCGTGTGGCACCCATACGTCGAGCTTCTTAGTGACTCCAAGCTTCTTCAAATGGTTTATAACGGTTTGATGACTACTATGCCGGTCTCTTTCCACCAATTCAGCGATTTTATCGCAATTTTCGACGACAGACCTTCAGGAGCGTGGCGCATCTTTGACAACCTCTACACCAGAACGAAAACGTTGAAACCACCGTTGCGCGGTGGAAATGGAAACTGTATCGAGTCCATAAACCGCACAAATTTTATTGGCGGCTTGAGATGCATTTTTGCCTTTATCGTAGTATTACTGTAAGATATGCCGTATTTTCTCTTTATTTTGCTCCATGTTTGCAACGCTATAACTCACGAACGACTTAAAAGAAACGACAATCAATTAAACAGATGTTAGGGCGTGAAATGAGCTTTCCAAAAAGGTATAGCATGATCCGATGCGACGAATAAAACTAGAACTACTTTTTTGACAACCTAATAAAATAGAGAAATTGTATAAAAATTTCAAAGCAATCGAATTGAGAACAAAAAAACCTTCGACCAAAATTTTGATAAAGGCCAACCGAACAAAAAAATGGTATAAGTCAAGTGAACTCGAAAAATTATGCAAAAGCCTCTAAGAAATCGAACTAAGAATCAAAAATAAACTTTGACCAAAAATTTAACAGTGGCCAATCGAACAAAAAACTGGTATAAATAAGTAGAAATAAAGATTTTTTATTGACCGTGTCGTGGGACCCGAGTTCGATCGATGTTGTATAAAAATAGATAAAGCTTGGGTCATAGCAAAAAAACCTGCATGAAGGTATCAAGTCCTACAGAATTCAGCACCAATTTAGACTACTTCGCTTAATCTTTAACTGACTTAAGCAGAGTGTACTTTTAATTTAGAACCTTTTTGCTCACATTTTGCATTTAGCTTAATTTCCTCAGCTAACTCGCTTATAATTATCGGCAATTTCATGGCAATATAATCTTCGAGCGTGCAAAATTATAAATGATAACGCATTCCAGTCAACACGATGAGCATGTGGAGCAGCAGTCACACGTATATAAATATATTTAAGAAGATTCCGATGAGGATATTTCAATAAGACAGTGAGTTCATTAATAAAAAAAACCGTTTGGATAGTGATCTTAAGACGATTGTATTTACATCGGTGCCAATCGATATTTTAGTCACTAAAGAACATTTTCAAAAATTTGATATTTTCGTCACTAAAGATCATTTTGCGTAATTCGATCTTTAATGGGTAGTTTCTTTTTATCTTCGACATATTCTGTCTTGCCTGTTCCCTGCCATAATTTCATGTGTTTTTGGGAAGACTGTTCTCTACAGAGTTTTCAAAGTGTAGTAAGGCTTCGCTAAAATTTTGGTTTTGCTTTGAGTGATCACACGATAGTTGACTGGTACCAACTGATCGAGTAGTATCGCGAGTACTCCGAAAGACGTTCGGACCGTAATTAAAGATCGTGATTCACTTATCTTAGGCTGTAATATCGAATCCCTAGCGTATTAAGCGACAGTGCGTTACTTCTTGCTTCAGCAATTTTGATCTAGCTCCGATAGTATAATCGCTGTAAACAATATTCATGGACTTCAAGAACTACCCTCGTACTTATACGAAGCCTTATCGGCAGCATATTTTGATGACTGACTGCTGCGGTGGAAACTTGCCAAATTTCGCCTGGCCATGGCTCGCCAATGTTGCCGTACAAATTTATGCGATAACCTTGTGTAGCATGCAGCTGCCTTTGCGCACAACATGATTAACGCACTCGTCGGTTGCGGCGATTTACAAGGTGGATTTTTATTATATTGCTTAATGTTGTTATATTTCACATTGTCTTACAAAGTTGTTGCTGTCTTTTATTTCGTCTTTAATTCGCTGGCGTTTCGGGCTGGATTGCCTAGTTGACCAAACTGGTTGGTGGCGATTTAATTTCCTTAACGCTTTACGTGATTACAGGTTGAGGTGTGAAAGCGCGAAATTAATCATGTACGTGATTTGTGTGTCCTGGACAAAGGCGGTGCTCGAGCAACAAGAGTAAAAATAAATATATTGCGTATTATAAAGCACTTCCAATGAGCTTAGCGCTTAAGTTGCAACGCAGTCGCTGCGCTTTAAGGGCGTGGCTGTAAGTGGTTAATTAAAGTGCGCGCCGCACTAATTTCGGCGCAATAATAAAATGTACCAGTGGTTGGTTGATAGAAGTGAGGCGAAATAAAATTCAAAAAAAGCAAAAACTAAGCGAAATTAAAGTCAAAAGCAAGGTGTAACAAAATGAAAAAAAAATTAAATTTGGTAAAGCTACCCAAGCTAACATCTCTCTCTCTCTCCTTTTTTATTATTTTATATACTGTATCTCTTGCACTCTTTCTATCACTCCACGTATAATTGTCCAGACTACACACTCCGCTCCGGAGTCCACCAAAAAGTTTAAAATTTGCATATAATTAATTAGCTCATCATTAAATTGATTGGCATGAAATTAAGCGAAAAGAACATTGAATTTTACGAGCGCGCTCATAAAATATCCGCTGTCTTATCAATCGCAACAAATCTATGCACACTTTAAACCTATGTCTCTTTGACTCTATAGCAAATAGATGCAAACAACAGTCCACTTCAATAAGATGCCATTGCTGATTAGTCGCTAGCGATAACGAGCGCGTAAAATCACAAAACTCTTAATTGAAATATATTGAACTGGTGTATTGCAAAAAATATGACCAATATAAAATCGATATAATATAATCGTTTAATTAACTTGTTTGAGATCTTAATCGTGTGCGCTTAAGCACAAGTGGTTGTTGTGACGATATGACTGCAGTCTAAGTAAATATTAATGAAATCAGAAAGAAGATGCTGATTGTTTATGATTCACATTTTTTGAATCTGATTTGAAACGACCAGTTGGTGGCTCCTTAAACTCACTAAGTCACGCGTTGTTTTCTTAAATTGTATAGAAAAATGGAGAGCTATAAACTCCACGGACCATTTTATTATTGAGGGCTCTTGTCTTGATTCAAGTCCGTTCAAATCCGATAATATTTTGATATGGCTGCTATTAAACTATATTTCGGATATTAGTGCTTATGAACCAGAAACTGCATGAGTATGAAGAGCTTGAGATGACAGCCGACAGGGATAATGCTTGAAAATACTACGAAAAGCTGCGGCGAATAACGAAAGGTTTCAAGACCGGAGCACACTCTTGTAGGAACCAAAGTGATGATCTTGTGGCAAATGTTCATGGAAAACTTCTCCAGCCTGCTGAACGGCAATGAGAGATTAACATCTGGATATGGCGAACCCGATTCCCCAACGTTGACGATGTAATCAATGTTCCTCTGATCGATTATGATGAGGTTCGAATAGCAATTATCCGCCTGAAGAAAAAAAAAGCGGCAGAGGTCGATGGATTACCGGTCGAGCTATTCAAATATGGCGATGAAGAACTGACAAGGTGAATGCATCAGCTTCTTAGCAATATATAGTCGGACGAAAGCATGCCCGTTGATTGAAACGTAAGTGTGCCAATTACCGTGGGATAAGGCTCCTTAATATCGCGTATAAGCTCGTATAGAGCGTTGTGTATGAAAGACTGAAGCCCATAGTCAAGAAAGTGATTGGACCTTATCATTGTGGCTTTAGACCTGAAAAATTACAATTGGCCAGATTTTCATTAGCGCCAAATCTTGGAAAATACTCTTATATAGAGGAACGACACATACAACCTCTTCGTCGATTTTAAAACTGCTTTTGACAGCACGAAAAGGAGCTGCCTTTATGCCGCTATGTTTGAATTTGGTATTCCCACAAATCTAAACGAGCAGCTCCGTCAGGATCGGAAAGAGCATCTCCGAGCTGTTCGATAACAAGCGAGGTTTCAGAGAAGGCGACTCCCTACCGTGTGACTTCTTCAATATATACATAAATGGAGAAAATAATACGAGCTGCAGAGCTAAATAGAAAATATACAATCTTCTAAAAGTATACAGGTGCTGATGTACTATAAGCCGAAGATATTAATATCATTGGCCTCAACAACTGCGGCGTTAGTGCTGCTTTCTCCATATTGAATAAGGAAGCCAAGCGTTTGGATCTAATTGTGAAGATTACAATACGAAATATATCCTGCAATCAAATAAACAGCCATCGCATTCGCGACCTTGCTCGCACGTCACTATTGACAGTCATACTATAAAGTCGTTGATAATTTGGTCAACCTGGGAACTAGCATCAAAACTAACAACTGGTTATCTCGAATTAGCGTCAATAGCGAAAAGAAAAAACGACTTTTCATGTCTACGGAAAAGTTTTAGGTATCTCAACGTCTTGAGTCGTCTTGACATCCACATAAGAATAATATTTTTGGAATTCGGATTTATTAGTTTTTTTTTGCTAAATGTAGGCTTCTGAATGGGTAATTTTTATGACACTACGCCTTACGCAAAATTTGTTACATCTGCTCAAGAGCTCTTTTCTTACACTCTAGTCACACTTATACATACTTATGTGAACATCAACTCAAACTCTCCTAGCAGCATTTTCTTCTTGTCTTCGCCTCGTTAATGTAGGCTAATCCCACAAACAAAACAAATTTTCTTTATTAACCGCAATTTCTTTATTGCTGTTTTTTCTTGATCCTTAATGCTGCATTAATTAAGGATCTACTACGCTCAGCCGACAAGCTGTAAAAGCAAACAGCAGCTTGGCAAGGACACCAAACCCAGAGAAGTGAAACAAAAAACAAAAAATCAGCGCATGAAAGGAATTTCAGAGCAATTGAAAAAACTAAAACTACAAAAAGTGAACAACAACACGTCGCAGACAAAAGCGGTATTAAATAGCATTTAAAGTGTAGATGACAATAGTTAAAAAAACACACAAGGTAAAAAACTGCAGCATATCCTGTGAAAGGATTCACACACATACGTCCACAGCAATAAAAACGAATAATGAGCGGTGAGCGGGATGAGCGATTCGCAGCTAAACCAACAAACAACACGCAAGGATCTGAACACACCTCGAGCGTGTGCATGGGTGAGCGTTCGAGCTGAACGTGGAGTTATGTGTTCGTGCGGCATGCAACTCACATATTTGTGTGCCAGCGCGTGAGTGTGTGAAAATGCACGTGAGTATTACACCTTTTGTTTGCTCGTTTTTCTTGCATTATTAAACCGTCTGTGCGTTTTTGCTTGTGTGTGTGTGTGGCGTAAATGCTCATTTAAAATTTCGTTGCTTAATCCTTAATCCTTTTGCACAATTGCCAGCGTTCGCAAAGAAACAAATATCTGCATGTGTGTGGCATAAGTGCCGGCACTAAATTGACTGCTCTTGTGGAATAAGCCTCCGTCATTTACAGCTCGTTTAAAAAGTTGAAAATTCTATGAAATAGTCGATCGAAAAACGGCAAGTGCGAGCGGAGCGCAGAGAAATTACTGCACTGACGAGTTACTACTCGTTTCGCTGCAAATATTGAAATGTTGCAAGTAAATATTACAGCTAGATAATTGTGTTGTTTGCAGAGAATGCAAATACACTTAGCAGACCTACCTCAATGTTGTACAGCTAAACGTCTGTACGGAAGACTGCATAGCTAATATCAGTCCATATATTTTTCGAGTTAACCATGTGTAGTAAGACGGCTAGGACTTTAAAAATTGGTGTGTCATTGGCTAGTTGATCTTTTATACCCCAAAAAGAGCACTACTAATAGTGCCTCGAAAGATCCTTTGAGTTTGGCTTCCTGTACAACCTTAACTTCTAACATAAGTACCTACTCACTCACTCATAAAGTACCGTGATAGGTCTGGCTAGGTCAGGAGGTCCATCCTAAGAGGGATCTCTTTGGGATAACTTACAGCGTTGGTCCGTTTGGTACTTATCGAGGTACTTATAAAGACTGGATGCAATCCCCTTACACATCGACAAAGACCTTTGAGCCTATCACAAATTTCTTGAGACGGCTGATATGAGTTTAGTCTGTGTCTTCTGGTTCGCCGAAAGTAAGATTACCGAGGTGTTTCAGCCTCAGTCGTGGAAAGATTGGACAGGGAGGGATAAAGTACCTAGATGTTTCCATCTCACTCTTCTCCATACAACTTTGACAACTACCGTCCGGCAAGATTTTAAGGCTATTGGACAATGTCCATAACGAACTCATACTGATTTCGACAAGATGAACTTTGCTCAGGACAATTAGTTCAGCAGGTATCTTGCGTTCCACTTTAGGCCAGAAGAATCTGGCTGCCACACAGTAACTGGTCGTCAATTGGTTCAGTGCTAGAACACAAGACGCCAATAGAGATCCAGCTCGGTTCCAATGTGAGCGGAGCAAGGGTGCCTTATCTGGTTAGCTTATCGCTTTTGCCGTTGTTTTTTTTTTTTTTTTTGAAATTCGGCAATTTGACAGAAGTTACCTCAGCAGTACTGAAATCACAACAAACTCGCAAGGAACAGTACTCCTAATATCATATATCTTCTTTTGGAATACCAATGGAACATATGGTTTTGCAATAACTTGGAATTCGTTAAGAACTTACTGAGCTTACGCAGGCCAAGATCCTATAGCTCGGTAAGTTCACCTTAGCTGAGTTGTAAGGGTAAGGTAACGACGACTTGGAACAAACGGACGACTAATTTGCGTCCAAAAACTTATTTCTTACTGAAAATAATTACAGTTTTCACTATACAAGTCAACAATTTTTGTATTATGAATGATTTCTTTAACCTTTTACAAGGTCACCTGAAATCTTTAATTTCGTTCTAAAATGACGTTTACCACGACATGGGACATGCGGCATGCTAATGCGACATAATCGTATGCATATGCAAAAGGCGAAGTAGAAATCAAATAGAAGTAGAAGTGATTTGATTTGACATGACACCATCAATTTAGGCATAGCAAATGTAACATACACGGAGATTCATGCAACACGCCTACTACACTTGCTCTTTGTCACTTTTACGCCAAGCATCTGTGTCCTTGACGAGCTCATCTTAGTAGCTTTGTCTTTTTTCAGTTTCCTTGCGCCTAAGTCAATACATTTTCATATCAAACTGCCTATCTGCGCTGAGTCTTACATCACCTGCTTTGCTCACGACACTGTGCAGCGATTTCCGCTTCCGTTTCGTGGCGTTTTCCTTTATCGTCAGCGACTGCGTTGACTTTTCTTCGTGTCAAACGCGCCAATATTTAACAGAAATGTTTCTTTGATCCTCTTTTATTACCAGTTTTTCATTTCCTTACCGAAGCTATCGTTTTTTCTAGTCGCTCTGGTTAGATTTTGTATTTGTAGGAATAGATATTAGTGGTTTATTAAAACTAGAGCAAGTGAAGCGAAATTAAAACTTAGGGGTCTACTAGGAATTCTAAAAAAAATTATCATTTTCATTCCGCCTCACATCCTGCCAACTCTTTTCCACTGACATTACTTCACACCAACGCTCTCCTTTTTTTCCAGTAAATTCTCACCGCCAGGTGTTGGCAATTTTGTGGTCGCTGACATCTCACGCAATCGTATCCTCCGTTAGTTTTAGACATGCGTAGGTACATACATACATACACATGTCTCAAGTATTCCCCCAATTAGTTGCGCCGCTAAAATTTCCTTCTGCAGCCAAGGAATTAAGGTGAAATTTAAAATTTCATGGTTGTTTAGTTAAGGACTTTGCAGTGCTGTTATTGTGGTTTTGTGGTTTTGTGGTTTCATTAGAGCGTTTAGTGCGTGAAAATGTCTAATTAAATTCCGTACCACGTTCGGTGAGGGGCGAAGAGTGTGGAAAATTTAAGACATGTGTTTAGTAGGGAACCTTTTATTTGTATAATAAAGCGTATAATAAGCGAAGCGAATGTTTTTGACTTAGACACTTTTCGAATGCAAATGGGAGTATTTTACATAACGGTTACTGAGAAATATAGTAGTTTTAGAAGAGCAGGGGGAGAGAGAATTACTTAAATTGATTTTGCTGTACCGATATGATCGAAGGAACATGTCTTGTACTGCTGAACCAATTTAAATCAACTTAAATTATTTTGTGAGGTTTTCGGGAACATGAGTTTTGATTTCGTAATCTTAGAGATATTTCTCTTTCCGAAAAAAGTTAGCAGATTAGACAGAAATGCTGATGTTCTGCTTCAATTCGGAGATGCTGGTTGGAAAGTTCAAAATTTAATGTTTACAAAAAGATTTTGGAACTTAAGGCGATGACAATTTAATGAACTGTTTACCAAATTCTTGATCTGCGACTGAAAAACTCTCACATGAAATTAGCCCATAGCTACTCAAAGTTCCATTGACTCTATGAGTTTAATTTCCTGAGGTAGACGGGAAAAAGAAAAAGTTTCAATTTCTCAAATCAAGTCGGAAGAAGTTACCTAAATATCCCTTCTGAGCTTCTAACCATTTGAAAGAGCAAACTAAGAATTTGCACCATTTAACTTCGGATATGATGCTGAGAAAGTTCAAAAACTAATGCTTGAAGAAACAGCTTTGAACACTTATTCAGAAACTAACTTATATACTATGTAGTTACCTCATAGCTACTGAAAGCACCATTGTCTCGAAGAGTCAAACTTCTTAAAGTAGGCGAGATAGTAAAAGTACTCAGTTTTCTGACTCAGGACGGAAGAAGTAATGTAACAGTAACCGACCTTATATTCTAGCCATTCTACGTAAGAATGATGACTATTAAATATTGGCAGTTGGAGTGCAGATCTATTATGTTCTAAAAAGCGCCTGCTTCTAGACGAACTCGCTGAAATTTACTACATAGGAACCAAAAGAATTAGGGTTGGTAAAGAAAAGGGGTCAAACACACTCCACAGAAAGCAAAAATGAGTCCTTTATTTTGATGACGTAAGTACTTATTATTCGATCGAGGTTTGAATACAACTAAGGATTAAAGATGTGGGTAACTTAAAAATTTCAAAGGGATTACTCACAAGAATTTTTTTCATAAAACTATCAATATTATAGTTACAATTTTTATTAATCAAAATTTTAGTTTCCATTAGAAAAAACTGTGCAAAAACCAAATTACCGTTCCCAACCTAAAAGGCATGCAGTAAATACTCCAGCTTATAAGGCGGCCAGTTGAAATATTTTCCCACCTTTATTAACTAATTTGCTACGGAACGGACAGAAAGTATTGTCACAACAGCAACAAAATACACAAAAAGTACATCGATTGAAAAGATTTTAAAGAAGCTACAGCACAACAACAACTAAAAGTGCGACTATACGGTAACAAAAAATGCCACACATCATCACTCTAATTGCGATTTTGTTGTCATTCGAACAATGTTTGAGAGTCGTATTGCTGGCCTCCTTGAAGAACACTCGACTTCACAAACAGCTTGTACTTAGATATAAAACAGAAAGAGGCTGAGAAACAAATAATATAAAACCCATTATTGTTTGCAGAGGATGACAATGCAATTTACGAAGTCTGACATCATTAAATGCCGCTTGCTTCAGCCTCTCTTTTGAAGCAAGCATAAGCAACCGCAGCAACTTCCCCGGCGGTCGGCCAACTCGCCGCTTTGTGCTTGTGTCTTTAAGTAAATGCGATTATACTTTGTTGGGAGATCGTCGTTTGGCTGTTAGATATTTGCCGAAAACCATTGACAGGTAGGGTAAAAATTAGCAGTAATAACAACAACAGTGCTAACATTTGAGAAAAACGCAAATGTCATCTCTGACATTGTCAAGTGTCAAATGCGTCGCAGGCGAAGTGACAAGCACACATTGTGTGAGAACGACGCTTCTCTCTTTACAGAACAGTTGGAAGATGTGTTTATGTGCGTTTGCTATGTGTGTGGCATGAAAATAGACTCGAAAACCACAAATTGCTACCAACTTAACTGTTGGTGGTAATGAGCGCAGGTGAGGCGATTCACTGATGGTATTTGAAAAGTTTGCCAAAGGAATAGAAGGTATGTGTATGCTTATGTAAGTGTTTGCGGAAACTTGTTACACTCGACATACTAGAAAATAAAGTGAAAATTTTAGAAGGTAATAACTGCTGTAGATATCTTTGGATTTATGGGCCACGGAGGGTAATTTCTGGGAGAATTGAGAAAAAGTAATGATATAAACGATCAATTCGAATAGCTTCTGGTAGGATGAAAGAAAGTCATGTCATTTTGTCCATCAAGTCGACCCATTCAGATCAGAATGTTAGTCATGTAGCTTTTTTAAGTCCTATGGATCGTGGAGGTCACTCGGGTGGAATGGCGGCACGGTGCGTAACTTGTGGTCCACTTCCTGTATGTCTTAAGTCCTGGGTAGGTCCATCTATTCCATCCATTGTATTACACCTCACCGAGATGGAGTTTGGATGGATCCAGAAAATTTTCTAAGGGTCCAGGTTGGACTTAGTGCTAGCACGAGTCAGGAGGATACGGAGCAACCCAGCTGCAAGGCGTTGCTACAGTGACAACAAGCTTATACTACGACTTACCGATCTAAACGGGGTTAGATCTCCGAAATAACTGCCCTTGGCTGGTTTGTATAAAATCCGTGTGGATTCAGGTGCGTAGAACCGGCTATAGTGGAAATTGCTTTGTTTAAAAAAAAACGCTGCTGCCTTTGTGCATCTTTCCTAGGCGAAAAGTTTAGTATTTCTTGCTCCGAATCAAATTTCCCAACTAATCTCAAAGTCATCAAGGATACCCACGCCTGCTTTTGTACCTCTATGTTTGAGCGTAATTAGTTCCCGTTCATTAGTGAACTTTACTAAAAGAATTCTCGACGGGATCGTCAGCAGCAAGTAGAGAAAGGCGACTGACATGATTGACGGTTCGAGTCTCCCGACTGGCCTACTTTGGCGCTGGTGACAGTAGCGGCGTAACAGTAGCTCATTTTGTTGCGACACAATTGTCACCTGTGAAGTGATAGACAATGTTGTGTTGCATGCAACATGCATTTTCTCATCCCAAAGCGCCAAGTGTACACAACCCAGCTTTTGTTGGCGTGATTGTAAGGCAACTCAGCTTGTGGCTGTACGGCTTTGTGGCGGCAGCATTGCTTCTGATGCTTTGTGTGACACCTAACAATTGTTTGATGTTTTATTTCTCCGGCTGCATTTAACCGTTTTGCAACTTTTTTGCGTTGCTTTCTGGTTGCGTCAGTCTTTCAGTGATTTCCGAAATGAACTCCGCTCGCTGGCAGGAAAGTGTTTCAATAGAGTGTCGTCGGCCTGTTTGTTACCTTTATTTGTGCAACAACAACTACCACGCACTATTATATGATATTCATGGTAGCGTGCAGCTCTGCCTCCACCACTCGATTGTTTGCACTCATTTGTTGGCTTCGTTTGTTGTTTTTTTTGTTTATTTGTTCGCTTTGTATTTGTTGTCGGTCGTTTTAAACTAAACACATCGAGGATTGATACCCACCTCAACGGTGCTCAGCTAACATTCTCACACAGTCGCTCGTTCACATTTGCAATTGCTGGCTTGTTACTTTTTTTTTTTGTTTTTGCCTTGCTCGCATTATTCATTGCGTTATTTGCCTATTTGTTGTGTTCATTATTATATCGTTTTCATTTGCTTATTCTATGACTCGTATTACAACATTTTAGTTTTGTGTTTTTGTTTTTTTTTTTGAACTTCCACTCAATTGACCGCATTCAGCTACAAATGCGTCATTCGAGTCGGCCTGTTTTCATCCTTTGTTTACCTACCTGTCATGTTGCCGACTTACATTTTTGATCTTTACCCTCCCAACTTGTTTGTTGTGTTGTGTTTACTTTAAACTGTGCTAAATTGTGCAATAATGACTTTAAATAAATATCCAACTGTAACATGGGTATTACTTCGGACAGGTATTTAATTTTCATTTGGCTTTCGGTGATTTCTTTGCTTGCCTTTCAAGTGCGTGCGGGCCTTCAAACAGTTGTGTAAATATGTAATGTAACACAAGACTAGAAAAAATACCTACACATATGTTAAATTTAGACTATTTGCTTAGTAAAGGATGCGACGGGACTAACTGGTTGTTGCTGGTATTCCTGAGCAAAATTTTTATAGTTCAAGAAATATTTTGCTTAGAAAACGGTGGAATAAATAAAGGTTCACAAGGTTTTTATTCCGATAAGACAGAGACCTAGAAGACTCGTTATACTATTGTATTTCGTTGCCTAGATCATAAATAAAAGAAGAAGAAGATATACAGGTACCAAACACTTAAAAGACGATTAAAAAAAAAAACATTTCAAAACCCTCTTCTCTATGACTGATCTAGAATATGAGAATTGTGATTTTAAAGGGTGATTCATTTCGAGGTTCCCTACTTTTTTAAAGAAAAAACACAGAAATTTCAAATCTGATGAAGAATGTTTATTATGATTCGAAATGCTAATGAATTGTGCATTTATTTTTTGAAGAATATCTCTCTAAATGTTAGCAGCGGCTACGTCTCAGATGAGCCATCCCTTGAGTTCAACTTTCGATGACTCGTTCGAGCATTTCGACTGGTAATTCGTGAATAACAGGCGTGATGTTTTGCTTCAAGGCCTGAATCGAAGCAGGATTGTCCGCATAGACTTCTATTTTGAAATATCCCTTCAGGAATAAGTCTAACAGTGTGAGATCACACGATGTTGGTGGCCAATCGACCCGTTCAAAACTATATGTGGAAAAAGGCGCTGTCATGATGAAACCAAATGTCGCCGAGATCACAAGCTTCAATTTTAGGCATTAAATAGTCAGTTATCATGGAGCGTAACGGTCGCCATCATAAAATATTGAGCCCGACCATTAAGCTTCACGCATTTAAGGATCCGGCATATCTCAGGAGGGTCTTATTCATAAAGCGCCTCCACATAGACGATTTGTTCGACATAGACATTCAGTTCTTCTTGTCTCAGTACGTAGCTTATTCTCTTTTGTCTTGGTAAGTTTTCCAATATAGATCACACCATGGTTGTGTTAACTAAAAAACCTGCTGCTTTACTGAGCTATTTCCACATAACTCTGTTGTCCAGTGACTGTTGTTGGTCAGTGGTTGCAATTTTTACCCATCGAACTTCGGTTCGAATACACTTTACTATTCCTTTTAGTAAGTTGTAAGGATTTAATTAAAATTTGGCGTAATCCCTGGTATTGTTTACTAAGGCAAACATAAATGATGCCTTCTGATAACCTACTTGCGGTTTAAGTGCTTCAGATCTTCATACAAGTTCAGTATGCTTTCGGCGGAATATTAAATTATTTGCTCTTATTCCACTTTTAAATAAAAACTCTCTCTAATACTGAGTGTAAGTATACTTAGGAGTTCAAAATTAGAATACAACAAAAATAGCCAATGTACATTCGCCACCTTTCCAATCTAGTCTAAAAAATAAAAGTGCTCAGCTGCGTAAAATAAATTCTCTAGCGACCTCAGCGCAAGCGTTGCGAATCAAAATGTTAAATCTAAAAATACCAGAATTTAAAATTCAAAATGAAAAGAAAGCAAATCTTTGCAAAATCGTAATTCAGTGCACATTTTCGGAACGAATTTCGTATTAGTAACGCATTGCACGAATTTCCGATGACAATTCCGACGACAATCGAACTGACAGACAAACCGTAATACTGATGGATGGCTGAGCGCAGACAAATAGGTCGGTAAATAGCAACGGTGTGACAGACAAAGTGTCACGCTGCCGGCGGGAGGAAATGCAGTGGCGAAGATGAATTGTGACAAGCTGTTGAGGACCTACCGCAAAATAATCACACACATGCGGACGACGCACCAGGCGGCAGACAAACATACATATAATACATGCACTGTGTGATATACTTAAGGAATCCTGCATGTGGAACACACAAGATAAGTTGAATCCATGTAGGAGGCTTACTAGGTCTGTAAGGAGCACATAAAAAGGCAAATTCGTTACACACGCTGCGAGCAAAAACCTTACAGTGGCATCAAACGCTACGTGCACGCAACAATATGGACCGGAAGAGTAGTCATTTTAGTGTTTTAGAGAGTCGGCCGATCAGCAGAGAACACCACACAGTGATCGTTCGCTATTGTCACAGACAATAAGGCACAAATATGTCACACAGCGCTGTGCAACACTTGCCACCATAGCGCGCTCTCTTACTTAGTACACTCTCTCGCTGCCGCTTTGATGTCCTGCGAAGACATTCTGTCTGTCACTGTTGCGACTCCTTTTTTTACTTTTTTCCTTCGACTTTTTTGCATTGTCATGCAGGGACACCCCAGGATGTACGGCGTGTGAACCGTGTAACAAGTGTAACAAATTTCTCATTTATCCGTGACTCGAACGCTTGACTCTGTAGCTGCCGCCGTGGATAAATGCTTTGTGAGAAGCTGCCGAGATGGGTAGAAAAATGTGTCAAAAAATGCGACAAAAATTCGTAACGCCCTTTGATGATGCGCTCACTTAGAGGTCACTTGGTCAATCGACTGGGCTGCCAGTGTTCGGTTACAGCGATACATATGTTTGTGTGCGTGGGCGCTCTTTCTCTTCATCTTCGAGTATTGATTTTTAATTGTTCGCAGTTTTATGCTCGACAAAGTACACTTTCCCTCCTCCTAGGCGGTGCATTTGATTTTAGTATAATGGATGTATACTTAGCGCGTGTGTGTTCCTTATGATTTCTTTCGTGTCTTCTATTATTTCAACATTTTAAAACGCGCGCCGACAAAGTAGAACAGCGCTCAAGCACTTTTAGCAATTCTAAGCGATAATTTATATAAAAAAAAGTATTTAAACAAAATAAAATCAAAGTACATAATGAGACCTGAGCTCACGCCATCAACGCATTTGCTTGTCGCTCTTGAGCAGCCCCGGCCGGAGCAGCGGAGCGGTGCTCGAGGAAAGTCATATTTGCCATTTTGCCAGTTTCTTTGATCTTGCTTCACCAGTGTTTGCATGTGGGCGTCTGTCTCGCTGGTTGGAAGACGTCGTCTCGCCTGGCAACAGCCTTCAGCCTGTCTTTCTTTTCTACTGCGCTGCCTCTTTTAATATGTTTCTCATCATCATGCAGCGCAAGTTGTCATTGTCGGTTTGTTGATTTGATTTTTGCATTTCTGATGCGTTGCATGCCTCTGCGTGCGCGCGTGTTGCTGTGTCTGTTCCAGTTAGTAAAAGTTTTCTGCTCAGTTATGTGGCATGGTACCATGCATTTGTACTTTTGCTGTCATCGCCGTCGCCGCCATCAGTCACTCAGTCAGTGTGTTTGTCATTCCATCATTTTTGCGCGCTGCGTTTGTGTTGTATACGCTGGTTTTTGTCTGGCGTGCAGTTGCAAATGCCACAAATGTGCTTTAGCGCCTAACTTGACAAGGCAGACTCGCAGGCGCTCCAGACTTCAAACAAAGAAACTGGCTGACTGTATGCATTAGTGTTTCTCAAAGATTTATTTTAATATTTCGTAAAATTTTGCAGTCAAAATTAGTTCAAAGCAAATATAGTAATTAATTAATATTTGGAGCGACTCCGAAGATAGTTTCTTCAACGAAAAATAAATAAAAACGTCTCAGAGAACCTTTTTAGAGAATTCTATTAAAGTGGAGGGTAGACTCTGAAACAAAATCGTAGGGACTTCTCATTATTGCTCTTATTTTCCTATTATCTTCCCACATAGCCAAGTACCACGCCCAAAATATGTAGATATGAGTTTTGTAGTCAAGTCAGCCGACAGAGCTAAGTCAATGCTGGCCTGTTTTCGATATAATATTCAAAAAGTTTCAGGATATGCATAGTTCAGAAAACGTGTGGACGGGTATAATGAGTTATAGAGAAAGACATACTCGTCTCAGTCCTTTTCCTGTCCATCACAATTCTTGGATGGCGGTAACGTCAGCCCTTATTTTTACAAGGACATCAACCAGTTGGGCAGCGGCGCCTTCCTAATTAAGAGATCGGACACTCCGTTTGCCATTTCCGTCATCAAAAGGGGGATCTCTCGTCCGAAGCTGTTTACTATTTTTGATTAGGGTCATTTTTTACGTGGCGGGTCTCGAACCCAGCGCATAAAAGCATAAGCGCATAAAGGGAATGTTTCGCCTTCTCACTTTTGCTCACCTTTAAACGGATGTTCTTTGTCCAGAGGATACTTGGTCTAGGACCGGAAGCCTGTGCTGCCATATGTAAAATAATCGTTTCTGGCCACTCCCAAGTGAATAGCACTCAGAGAACTTTCCTCACTTGCGTGAACCATATTTACATGACTCCATCTTCCAATTCACCATAGTTTAATCCACAGAGGGAACTGATAGTAAAGTTTTGAGATGTGATTTTTAGATTTATGGAAACGGTGGACCGACGAAATTTTGGAAGAATAATCTCAAGGCTATACACCGTGTCACAAATAAGTGAAAAACGTGGCGAAACTGCTTGATTTGGGTTTCGATTTCTCTTCGAATCCACCATATTACCTGCTTCTGGCTTGCGCACTAGAACGAAATTCAATTTCGGAACAGTGGAGTGTTGTTTATTCGACGGCCAATCATAATAAACAATATTATTTCGAAAATTTGAAAGTTCAATATACGCTTAGTAGCTTTCGATTTCAAACCATGTTGGGAAGTAAACTTAGGAACATTTTATATATACTCCGAAATCTCTTGCGAATACTATCATAAGTTCTCAAAGTCACTTTCCAGGCATAAAAAGGGTCTACAACAGTAAATCAAAGGCAACTCGTTTGTAAGCTTCAGCGATCAGGTTGTAGTATATTGAGTCATAAATTTTAACCGTAAATATGTAACATTAATTGGCAATACAAAGTGTGTCTTGGCTTACATAAACTTATATAAATAAGCAGCACTTTGTTAGTATTATGGAAAAAATAGCGGCACGACCAACGAGGCAACACTGGCAGCGTTGCAGCAATTTAAGTAAAACAAAGCTGCAAAATGCTTATAAAAACTTCACTTTTACGGAGCGTCAAAAGAGTTGGTAATAAATGACGGCTGCGAAATTATTAATCATACACTTTATGCCGTTAAGCTTTAATAGGCTTAAACGTACGGTGGACTGTGAGAGAGACGCAGGCGTTCGTGGTGTGCGTGTGACAAGTGGTGGCGGCTGTGTTGTGGTGCTCGTTGATTGTGTTTGTGTCCATTTGCATTTGAGCTGGAAATTTAAGTGAGTTTTTGTGGCAGGTTGCCGCTTTGCCGGTAGTAAGGTAGGTGTCTAAGGTATTAACATATGTAACTGTCAATAAAGTATGCATAAATTACTTTGCTGCCCGCTTTCGGATATTGCAGACACCACGCGTAAGCGTTGCAAACAGGCAACAACGAGCAATTTGTAAGTGAACAAAGCAAACAAGCGTATTTAAAGCGTGAGTCTATGCGAGCTGCATAAAGAAGTGAAGAAGTGTGGAAATTCTTTCACAAGCCTCGTATTTTGTAAGTTTGGTACGCAGTTTTGTTTATTCCTTCACCTAGTGCTTTCAACGTATGTCATAATGACGAAAAATTTTCAAACTAACCAAAGAGAGAGGTAGTGTGCATCTGATATTATACCAAGCCAAACTTAAGAGGAAACTTGAGATATATCTTTCACATTATTTCTTCTGTTAGTTGTCCATGAATCGAGAGTCGTTTTCAGTTCCCGTGTCCTGGAGAAAAAATGTCAAAAAAAAAATGTTAATACAAAAATGTTCTCTAGTTGCACTTAATGATAGAGAGTACAACTAAACCTCACTAAAGTGGTATAACTATTTCCTAATCTTTTTGTGTTCGTTTATACCAGTCTGTTCGAATTTTTCCTTCCTCAACTTAATTATACCAGTATTTTATATTATACCAGTTGCCTGTTCGATTCTCTCCTTCCTCTATCAGACGTTAGCAACAATTTTGGCCGAAAAGAAAACGATTACTCTAGTTTAGTTCCCATCAAAACATTATAATACCACAATATCGATCCATTTCAACAGCAAAGCCCTCGCTAGTCACTTTAGTGCTTGCAGAATGCTACTGATCACGCTCATCATCTTTGTCATGATCGATGCTATACAATTTCCACAAACACATGATGGCGCTGTACCCAAAACTTAGCATCTTCTGCCTTTGTCCCTACTACATTCAGTAAAACCCGGCAGCCAGCGGCCCAGTGTAGCAGATCTACTTATGTTTAATCGCAAATAGCACATAAATAATGGACTTAAATGTCAAAAGGGGAACAATCAATTTGTTTTTCTGCCGTTGCCGTTGTTGCTGCTGGCTGCCACCTAAAAGTTTCAATGTCTTAATGCGCTTTTGGCGGGGGACCCAATACACTTACGTTAACTACAATAAAAAAACGGGCAGCGGCTGCTCGAGAATGCTAAAAATGCAAGCGCTGAGCGCCAATGAAAAGCGCTACAAGTTTTTTTTTTCAAGGCGTTGGCGCATATTTAGCACTGTTGCTGCTTTATTGTTTTATTTATTGCAAGTTTTAATAAATACTTTTTATTTTTATTTCAACTTAAAACTTTTTCATTTACAATATGTTGCTGTTTTCTTCTTCACACTCACTGCGCTGACTATCTGCGCTTTGCATCCGCTGCCGGCGCGCGGACAGCCAAATGCACATGTGCGCCCACAAGCCTTGCAACGTCTGCGAGGCATGCCAGCCTAGCGCGTCAATGCCGGCAGGCGACGCCGCGGAGTCAGGGCCACCACTGCTGAGTGCTTAAGTGCTTCCGAAAGTGAAACAAATCTGTGACATGTGTTGCATACTGCTGCTGGGCGCTCGCCACTCGCCTGCTGGCTGGCTTCTTGCGCTTGATTTTTTGTCGCCCCAAACTATGGGCGAGGCTATTATCTTATTGCCGCTGTTGTTGTTGCTTCTTTTCATATACTTTTCAATTTCAGCGTAAAATGCCTGCTTGGTTGCCGTACTGTTACTTTCGTCGCTACTTTTCATACGCCTTTCATCGCCACTTTGGCGCTTTTTGCTGTTGTTGCTGTTGCTTCCCAAAATTTTGTTTCACATTTATTTTGTGCAATTTCTGTGCGCTTTCTTTGCTCAAAATTGCGCCTCACCAGCGCCTCTCCAATCGCCAGCACTTTAGCGCATTTTTAGTGCATTTTAAGCGGATTTTCACATAATGCCACGCCAATGCCGTGGTACCTTATGGCTGTCGGTCTGTTGAGCGCAGCAGAGGGCGCCACAATCACATATACATATATGCGCCAATTGCCACGAAATGGTCTCGTTATTTATGTGATCTGCTTATGTGCGCAATGTGCTGGCGATTGTCTGGGCTCGCAAGCGGTGGCAGCTTCTCTGAAAGCATCAGCCGTTGAGTGCTACTGTTTGTTGCAACTGTTGCCAGCAAACAACTGTTGTTATTTATTTATTTATTTTCAACGCCAGACCCCAGCCAGCAGTAACCTCATCGTCATCGTCGTCATCATCATCGATTTTTGTCTTTGTTGCAATAAAATGCTGCGATTGCCGCTGTTGTTGGTGGTGCTGGTGCTGTCACTACATGACATTGGATTGTTGCAGTGAATGGCATCGCATGGCATGGCTCAGTGAAATGGAATTACATTGGAATGCAGCGCGTGGCGCACACACATACACATGTAGTATACATACATATATATTTTTCAGGCCGCAGTCACATGCGGTTGAAGGTGTTGCAGGTTACATGCCAACGGCGGTGGGTAGCTGTCAACTGCGGCGATTTGCAGCAAAATCACTTTTCTAATATTTAATTTACGGAAGTACCATTCTCCTTAGCTTTAGATTTTTGGGTAAAAGTTTTGATTTGTCAGAAGTAGTTAGGAAGAACAAAAAGAATGACAGCAGGAAAATAGAGAAGTAAATGACAAGAGATGAAGCACTGGAAAGCAATTATTAATGCTCAAAGAGATGACGACTATAACAGGCAGTTGAGCTTTAACCGGGTTAGACAGGTTCGACCCAAGGATTTAGTGAATCATGATTACCTTCCTTATTTAGTTCTACATATCGAAGTATTTTCTCCAAGCGCAGATTGAAGAAGTCGCACGAAAGGGAATCGCCTTGTTTGCAATCTCGTTTGGTATCGAACGGCTAGGAGAGTTCTTTCCAGTTCCTGGCGGAAGCTTTTGGTATTGCTCAACGTCAGTTTACCCAGCCGTATTAGCTTTGCAGGGATACCAAATTCAGATATGGCAGCATAAAGGCAGTTTCTTTTCGTGCTGTCAAAAGCGACAAAGAAGGGGTGTGTGTCAATTCTCTTTTCACGGGTCTTTTCCAAGATCCGGTTTGTTGTCGGTGGCCTTTAACCTTTCACCCAATACATTCGATATTTCGGGGGACTTATCCCGGGGTAGTTGGATTGTGCACACTTAAGTTCCAAACGTTGAGCATACTTTCATCCGACCATATTTTACAAAGAAGCGGGCAGTTGGAGGATGGAGTCATGTGAAGAAGTTCACGCAAGTGAAGAAGGTTCTCTAAGAGCCATTTACTTTGGAGTACCCAGAAACGATTGTTTCACATATGGCTCAAGCAGTCTTATAGAGAATACCAAAGTCATATCGATCGTTCTGATGGTATGGCAACTACATATATGCTGCAGTGATCCGATTTGAACAATTTCTTCGAAGATTACATTAGTGTCTGAGGCAATGAAAAAGCGTTATGGAGACACTTGATTTCTGTCGTCTGCCAAACGACAATCTTATAAGCTATTTTTACATACCGACTCATTCTAACAATTGGAAGTGATGTCTCCTTGACAAAAAATGCACAGCAAACACGAATTTCGCTTTTCTCATTTTCGTCAGACTATACTCTCATTTAACTGGATCATTTGAATTTCGTGTCATTATTCTGAATACATCATAATGCCACCTCTTATTACCTCACATCAAAAGCTCAATAAGATATTACGTCAATTAGCCGGACTTGACTATGGTTTCAGGTAGTTATTTTCATCATTTCCAACAAATCTAATAACAACACTACAAGACTCCCCGGAAAAGACTTGTATAAATAAAGATTAACAAGTAGCGTGGGCTAACAAACAACGCCAAGCCACACACACATAGCTCAAGCCTCAATTAGCCACAACTGAAAGTGTTACAGTTATTGATGGCCGCCAATAAAGTTGAAATTTTCGAAAATGAAAACCGAAAATCACTTAACGAGAAAATGATCGACGGCTTAGTGTGTTGGAAATAAATGAAATAAAATCAAGAGTGCGGATTAGCCGCACACATAGCACGACGCATAAAAGCTCATTGTAATCAGCAACTAATGCGAGCTTATCACTGCAACGAAAGGGATTAATTTCCGCTAAGCGGCTTTCGAAACAGTGCAACACAATTCCAACAAAACCCACTGCAAGATAAATAAATAATAAATGTATGAAAAAGGTCAGCAACAAAAACACTAACAAAGCATAGAAAGAGCGAAAATAACCGACGCATGAAGCCGAAACAACGCTTTAATAGTAACAGTCAGTGTAACGAGTCGGCATACCAAGCTGTCAGAGCGGCAGCAACAGTCGGTTGCTTTCTCAACCAAAAATCACATAAATAAGGCGAAACGCCGGCCACAAAGTGTTGAATGCGCTGATAGCTTATAACGGCGCTGGCTGTTGGCTGTTGGCGGTGGCGACGGCGTCAACGCCCCGAAATGACACTTTCGTGTTGTCATGTTGAGCGACACTTTATGACACTCAACATGTCAAGCAAATTGACAATCAAACCAATGACATTTGTAGATAAACACATGCTGCATGCATTACAATGGCAGCAACAACAGCGGAAAGCTATAAGCACTATATAAAAATGCCAACAAATGACATTAAAGTGATTTGGTGGCTGCATTTTGGCTGGCTTTGAATGTGTCAAAGAAACGCATAAAAGACCACCTACCCGAGCTGGAGTTGTGCATTAAAGCGCCGCTCGTGTGGTGGGCAATAAAAGCAATAACAATCAAGCTGGTATGAAAACAATTAAGCAACAAATCAGCGTTCACAATAAAAAAGCTTTTTTCGAAGCGAAGTACAACAGTGTTGGTAAACAAGAAAACTGGTCATAAAATTGTCGCCGTTTATTATTAATAGAGGTGCAAGTTTTGTGACCACAAAGTGTCTGAATTTGCTCATATTACTCTTATTAGGTCTAATAGCTTTTCGACGAGCACTCAGAATTATGCGAGACGAAAGTTTCGTGAAAGCACTACTTGTGTTCTAAAGTTGCCCTCAGTTACTTAAAGTTAGGTTTTGTAGCTGATCTCTGAGATGGGGATTAAACTTGTGCGGTTACGACCAATCATTAGGAATTTTTTTTTTAAATAAAAAAAAACTCCCAAAAATGTGTTATCGGGTATTAATCTCATGGAATAGTTGGAAAAGGTCACAAATCACACAAATAGCTGAAAATAATTAGGTGAAGTACCACCTTTTCTAGTATATCGTTTCAAGTTCGAAACATAGGCCGTCGCAGAATGATTTTTGAAGGTTTTCTAGGAAACTGTGTTGAATCTTTTTCAGATTTTTCAGAATTTTTCTCAGACTAAACAGTAACCTGCTCTTTCATGGAGCTTTGAGCCTTACTAAGAGTGGTGGAGTGGTCGTTACTTGCTTTTACTTGAATCTTCTTTATAAATTTCCTTAAAAAAAAATTTAAAATTGATTTAGATACAGGAAAAAACAAACAGCAGAGAAGTTTTGACCGTATGGACCATGAAAAATCCCCAATGGAAGCAATTTTTAACCAATATTTACTAACTAAACAAAATTTTAAAATTTTTGTATTGGGTCATCGAAAAGCTTTTTCGTATTTTGTCAATAGATATCGTTGCAGCCGTATATCTCCAGTCTTTTGTTTGAGAAGTTTTCGAAGACAGCATCGTCAGTTCGTTTAGCACAACGATGGTTCGCTCGCTTCCGTTCTGGAAATTTCGATGTGAAAAATAAGATCGGTGTCTGTGAAAAAATTTAATGGACCGTATTAACATCTGAGATGCTTTGTGGAAACGAAATGAAATCGAACCATTTCTGAAGTAAATGTTAACAGTAGACGAAAAGTGGATCAAAACGACAATAATGTGCGAATAAGATCATGATCTAAGCATGGTGAAGCTTAGAAAATGGTCATAAGGCCAGGATTGACGCCTCGCAAGGTTATGGCGAATGCTTGGTGGAATTAGAAAGAAATCATCCACTATGAGCTGCTTCAGCCTGGTAAAAAAATTGATTCTAAATTTTACTATCAATAACTGATGACATTGAAGCAAGCAATCGAAAAAACGGCCAGAACTGATCAACAGAAAGTAGTCCATCTGGACAACGCTAAACCACATACATTTTTGATGCCTGGGAACTGGGAGAGCTTGGATGGGAAGTTTTGATGCATCCACCATATATCTGACCTTGCACCATCGGACTACTTTTGCTTCGGTCAATGAAGAACTCCCTTAATGGAGTTGGCCTCAAGAGAAAAGTGAGTGAGTGTGAAAGTTGCTTGTGGCAATTTTCCGCCGAGAAACCAGAAAAGTTTTACACTGATGGAATGATGTCTCCAGAGGAAAAATGGCAAAAAGTGGTCGACCAAAATGGTACGAATTTCGTTCATTAAAGTTCATTATAAATATTTAAAAAAAATTAGTTAAAATGTGATTAAGAATACGAAAAGACTTTTTCGACCACCCAATATTTTTTTTGTCGTATGCTTGTACGAAATATCTCTCTTTATTGAAGAATTTATTGCTCTTGCAGTATTTAATTTAAATCAATTGGGTTAATGTCTACTTATGGGCCAATTCCAATGAGCGAATGCAATCTAAGTGATGTTTACGATGGTGAGCTGACTGGATTATAAAGCTTGAATAGAAAACCAGCAGCAATAAAATGCATAAAACCAGTAAAATAAATCAGATGTTTCAGATTGAGCAACCGAGTTGTGGGGATCGTACTGTTAAGACCACTTTGACAATCGATGCATTCTCTTCCTACAACGAAGTGAATAAAATGAAAATTCTGGCAACTAGCGACAAGCATTTATTTATGGCCAGTGGCTATGTAGGTGTTACGAATCTGATTAGCCGCGCGCTGGAGACAATCGCACGTTGATGGAGCGCTGCAGCATGGCCAAAGCACAACAATTAAGCAAATCGATAGTCATTTGACGTTGAATGCGGCCTGATTCTCCAGTGACACACTTTTGTCATTTGGGGATTCGATTTTTCGATATTTCTCTGTCGTTTTTCAGCAATACTCTTTTCGACTTCCATGCTGCACTACGCTTGTCTTTTGTTGCAAGTATGCATGTGTGATAGTATAGGAAGTGATTCGAGGAAATCGTGAAAATTGCCGTGGCATTCAAAGGCACAGATGCATGCCAAATTAACGGCAAGGGGAACAATAGCTTGCCACACACACACACGCACTCATACAAAATATGTATGAATATTTGTTGCACATTCGCCCACACACACACACAGACACATATCTGAAATTGTCCATTGTGGCATCCTTTTAATGGCCAACTCTCAAAACAATGCAAAATTGTCGTCGGTGGTCGTTGGCGTTGGCAGTTGTAGTGCCGCTAGCGTATCCTACGCGCACATACACATACACATGCAAAGAATGCAAGAAAATTCCTTTATACAAATGTACCGAGAGAGATATCCGCCGTTTATGCACGCATTGCTCTCAAAGGACTACAGTTTGGTGAGCTCTGCCACAGCCGGCCGTAACAGATCGATGTGGCACGCACCGAACGAAGGTGATTGTGATGAGGCAACTGAAACAAGCACAATGGCAACAGTTTAAATGAGAATAAAGAAAGGATTCTGAATGTCGCATTGGAGCCGCACTGCAGGCCAGGATAATTCGGCAGTTGAAAATAAGAGACTGGCGAAAGATGTGCCGCAATAGATGGCAGTACACCTGGATGAATGTGATAACGAGGTAAGAAGAGTTTTTTTTTGTTGTACAAAAATAATTGTAGGCAAAAAATGGAAATTTTTTAGTATCCTCAGGATAACAGTTCTGGAATACTACTTTGTAAACTTTAAAAACTAAAAGCTTTCAGCTTTAAATAAAAGCTTTCAGCTCTTAAAAAGCTTTATAAAAACGTTAAAGTGAAAGCTCACATTTTGCTAAAATAATAATTTATTACGATGGACTTTTAGGTTGCAGCTTTCATGAATTTTCTTTTAAGAAACCGCCATAAAAAAAATATATATATTTATAGCTTTCACTAAAGCTAAGGTTTGTAACAAATACTAGTTAGACTGTAACTTTCATGATTTTTTTCTTAAGAAATCACATTCTTTTGAAAAAAGTTTCTGTAAAAGGGACACAATTTCAAGCAATGAAAAGAAAAATATGCATAAAGCTTTCACTAAAGCTCATACATTTCACGAATACTAGTCACATCGAAGCTTTGCAAGTGAAAGCTTTAAAAAATTGTGCTCCACAAAAGTGCTTAAATATAAATGTATTTCAGAAGCTCCTTAAAAAGTGCCTCATACTCGTATATCCTCGGAGTATACAAAAGCAATTAGCAAATACCATTATGAAATTATACGACGAAAAAATCAATTTCTGTAATGGCAAATGGCGTGCATGTACGCAGTATGAATGTATGTAGATAGGAAGAAAATCGATGCGAAAAGTGGAGCACAACAAAAGGCAACAACAACGAAGATGACAGCGTTGCTGCATACAACAAAAACAGTTACAAAGCTTGGTGACACAGTTTCGCCAAATTTCATTTTCATTAGCCCACAAGCGCAGTGCTGAAACGGCCAAGCAACCCTGCGTGTGAAGGAGGTGGAAGCAGAAGCAGCAGCAAAATGGTGGATGGGAAAATAAAGTACTGAAGAAAAAGCGTTTGCACGCAAATTGCAACTTATCACTGCTAACTGAAAGCGACTATTAGCCGTAGTACCCTTGGGTGGGTTGAGCTTAAAAAAAATGAAATATCAAGCACAGCACTACAGAGAGCA
>CM050325.1:154776677-154801677 GCA_027475135.1 Bactrocera correcta
ACGCTATAAGTTCGAAAAGATGGTCCTCAGGATACTCCCGACGGAAGCCAAAGCTATCCGCTTAAGATTCTGATGCGATGGTTACGACAGGTGGAGATGGTGAAACGACCTCTCTAGGACATAGCGAATTCTGGGGCCGGTTCGTCAATCAGCGACTCCATCCTAAGCCTCGAACAGCTGCTTGAGGAGGTGCGGGTCGAGCATGAGGTGGACGCTGAACTAGCGCTTTTGGAAGATAGTCGGATAGATGAGTTTTCTCCACAATTACATCTAATATGCGAAGGAGGCCTCAGCCAATTTACTGCTTCGTATGCAGAAGATCTCTTTGCCCTTAGTAAGGCTAGCCTCTTCCTAATTGTGGGGCTTTCAAGAGGAAATTGCCCTATTTCCGTTCATGCTTTAAGGTTCTGAGTTTTACCAGACGCCATCCGCGGAAGCTGTATGAAAGAAATTAAAACAACTCATAACTTTCTTCTTGGGTGTCCCGCACTTGCGAGGTCAATACTTAAACATTTGGGAGCGTATACCTTCAAACATCCCACCGAACTGGCGGGAGTGGACATTGAATGCCTGTGCAAATTTGTATCGGCTTTTAAGCGTTTTGCTAATTTAAAAGCTCGAACTCTTCCTGAGCTCTTCTTTTATATGACTTCACAAAAGATTACATGTAGCAGTTTACGTCCGATCTTTGAGCAGCCATCTAACCTAACCTAATCTGTGAAAGGGTTGAATGCAAAATTGTGGTCTATGAACTCCATCAAATGAAAGATAGAGTTTTTTTTATAATGAAACCAAATTTTTACTCCGTTTTTTTTTTGGTTTCTGTTTAGATATTGGATAAGACCGACAATCGAGTGAAAGAGAGGCAATATTAAGGTTTGAAATTTATAAGCATATCCCTACATTTATAACAATTTAGACAAAAATCTAAGCTGCATTAGCGTATTAATTGTGGGATTAGTAAACATTCGATGAACACAGAAAAGATATTTACGAAAATATTTACACAAATAGTATCTATTCATCTATTTCACGCAAATGTCACGAACAATTAAATAACTACTAATTTTAAAATGTCAGCTGAAGGCAGAAACAAAAGGAAATGTGAAAGATCTAGAGAAAAATGGTCGTACTTAAAAGGGGTACCCAAAGTGTAAGCCAAATTAGAGAGTAAAAAGTAAAAATTAGTTAAACGAAGACGCCAGCTGACCTTAGATATGTATGAAGGAGATATATATAAATAAATACATATGAACAGAAATAGTTTTCTTAACGTTAACGCGCTGCTTTTCTTGTTTACTATTGACCATCACACAAATTGACCAACGCCATCAAGATTGTCTACCAAAACAAATAAATATATCAACAAAATCTACATAACTAAAGGTAAAAACACGACAACCACTATTGTAAAAAAACAACAAATTAAAAGAAATAAAACTGAATTATATACGAACACTATTTAGACGCAGTGTAGGACAAGGGAAATTTTTAACAACCAAACACAGACATCACAACAATCATCAACAACATCAAAATCATCAAGTACAAGCAACAGCATACAACAAATTACCAACAACAGCAAATAAAAACGAATGTATTCAACATTTCCGCTGGCCAACGATCATCAAAATCATGGAAGTTCGTCGACGTAGCGAACGCTTACGATTGACAGTGAGGCGAGGAAGGCCGCAAGTAGCCAAATGCGCCACATACCTGACACCAGTCAACGCCACTACAAAGAATTCACTAAAAACAACAACAATGACTGTATAACAGCGTTGCCTTTGGTGACCGTTGCATGGTTGACGTTTTGACGTCTCACCAACGGCCTGTCAAATGTATTCTATGTAATCTATGCAAATAAGCAGGGCGTGTATTTCTTACACGAAGGAGAAGCAGTCTTTTGAGTTGGCTGTGTTGCGCGTGCGACCAGTGTAGCAAAGAGAATTATGAACGCTTCATAACTGCATATAAATTAGGCAGTTATGCAGACACTACTGAATGCCACTGCTTTGTTTGCATAAATGCTTGTGTGTATGTAAATAGCATAACTGTAGATTTTGATGGGAGATGTCCAGATGAACAGCTATTATGGCTATAAAATACATATTTTTCTATAAATTTTTTACTCTCTTGCATGCAGATGGCATCAGTGTCTGGAGATTGGATCGCCAGCCTGTCTGAATAGCTTGGATTTTATGCTTTTGCTTAGATATTTATATATAAATGCATTGAGCATTTGTAGCGAGTTGGTTTTAAGAACTGGCAATTAACAAAGGCGATTTTATTTGAGTAGTTAAAGCGGGGAATGTGCATACATACTTACATATTTGAAAGATTTTCATACGAAGTACAATGACACTCAAGAAAGTTTTATGAGGAATTTTTGAGCTGAGATGGATACATCTTAGTCAAGCTGTAAAAACTTATAAATAAAAGTTTGTATTCATAAGCCACTAAAGTTAACAAAGTTATCTATTTTTTTATTGATTCCCAAGGCTTGTAAAGCTTTATTATTAAAATCTCAATAAAATGGAATTAGGTTAGCCTTTTCTATAAAGTGTAACTTATGAAGAGCAACCGAGCTCAATGTTGTATATTTCTAAAGCTGTATATTACTAAGAGCTTCTTAAAAATCATACCCATGCTGTCTTTCATATTTCAAACTAACATAAACACAAACTAGTATTTATCATCGAAAATCGCTTTATTCTTTTTCATGCCTTTGAACCAATTCTCGAAGCACATTTCCCTCTACGATTGAGCTTTCTCTAAAACACTGTCTCGAAAAAAGTTGACCGCTTAGTTTTTTTTTACGAATGGTAATAAAAAGCAGTCACTCGGTGCTAAGTCGGGACTTTACGGTCGATGACACATCAAATCGATGTTCTGAGCTGTGTCAGTCGATATGTGTGTTTCGCATTGTCGTGGTGAAGTGTGATCCTTCTTAGGTGGTTCGTTTTTCTAATTTCTGGAAAGGCAGCTAACAAAGTAGTAGTTGAGTACCCCTCATCATTTACTGGTCTGTGTTGTTATAGTGATATGGTTCCGACATGTTCACTTTTTCCAAAAATAGGAACCAGTTGCTTGGAAATGTCACGTAGTCATAGACGTGTTTTGAAGCACCCTCAACGTAAATTTCAACATTTCTCTCCACTAAATTTGGACGACAGAATGCTTCTTAATGACTCCCATTGAGCACCTACGCTTATGCTCCCAGTTAAGGAGCATAACGAACTCTACAGGCAGTTCCTGCTAGAATGGTTTTTTATGAAATTACCCCTGCAGCCACCTGCTTGGAGCGGAACGGCTTCCTAGGAACATAAAGAGATCTTTCCTCAATTACGTCGAACAACACCTTCAGCGACTCTTTTCCAGTGAACGACATTTTTAAAGTGAAATCCAGGCGAAGAGCACGAGCTGTCGCGAGAAACTAGAGTGACCCTAGCGCAGCTTCGTTCTGGATATTGTAGCAGGCCAATCCCGTCGAAACAGCTCGTTTCTTCGGCCTCCCGTTAGAAGACATCGGCGACAACTTAATCCTTACCATCCTAACGAAGATTAGATAACCGTTAAAACAACAACATCCGAAAGGAAGAGTTATCAAGAAATTTTAGACTAAACTGAAGTATAGAGTAATCTAAAATATAAGTGCAAATTAAGAAAAGGCCGATCCCAAACCGAATACTAAGTGAGATATTATGTATTATTGAGTAAAAAAATGGCCAGTAAAAGGTGCAGAAGCGCTGCATGAGCAAAGAATTTGCACTTAATAAAATCTTTTTTTTTCTAACACTGAAGAATTATAAAAAAAAATTCAGATAAACACCCTGTTCCGCATATTTATATTTTTGAGGTGAATTTATATGTCATATATTTTACAAACATTCCAATTAGAATGTCGAGCATCAGACTCCACTTCAAATTATTGCTTTTATTTACGTTCAATAAAATATTCAATAAAATAACGGAACGAAAAATAACAAAATTTTCATATGCCAAGTGTATTTTGCAAAAATTTTCCACGTGAATTGGGAGAAAATTGCTTTCAAACATACCAACAATTGCGAATGCTGCTAAACTCCAAAACGTTTTAGCGGAATGTCGTTTCTAAAAAGACTAGCCAAATGTGTTATAGCAACAGTTCGGACTAAAAATATAACCAACGATATAACAAATACCTTCTTCGACATTGTGCGCGGCGAATCGAATAAGGTGCAAGCCAAAGAGTCGAAATGTCCGCCACAAAGAGAACCATACCGCAAACGGAATACGAAAGCTATATATTATCGCTCACACTGCGCGAAGCCGTATCCCATTTGTGGTGTGAAGATGCTGTCTTTGAAATCTTGTAGACCGCAGCGCATAAGGTCTTTGGATATGGAAAAGTGTTGTACCGAGCTCTGCAAGTGGGCACATCCACGTTTCGACGATCTCTACTATATGCCGGGCGATAACTTGAATAAGAATTATCAACGCACATGGGCCGAATGTACAACGTTCCGTGTGGTGCCAAAGGCGATATGTTGTCATCAGCAAACCAAATATAAGCTGCCAAAGCGTCGGAAGCCACGACGCGCTATTCCGGTGTGTGACGATTTGACGGCATGCCGTTTAACACTGTTGTGCCGCAATCATCTGTCGAAACGTTGTCCAAAGCTCATTTGGCCCGGTTGTAAGTCCGCGCGCGAACCACCAGACTGTCATCTCTTTCGGGTAGATTGTGGACCCAGAAAATGCACACCTTATCCGAGTTTCTCGGAGTGCTTGAAGGATAAGGTAACGGCGATGAAGCCTGTTGAATGTCATTGTTATCGCATAGAGCCGAGATGCTGGATTCACTAAGTAATCTATTGGTCAGTAACTAAAGCTGTTTGGGGTTGCTACAGAAGTTTCACAACTTTTACAGTTGCTGTCAACAGCGATTTGAGGTGAAATAGGGAGTTTGAACACAATTATCCCCGAATTTCTGTGCGCGGTTCGCTTGTAAAGTCGCTGGTTTTTGGAAAACTATTGATGATTTTTTAACATCTCATTGATGGTGTTTTCAAAAGGTAGCGGCTGTCTCAGTTTGATTAACTATGCTTAGATGAAGGGGCGAAAAATTCTATGATGAAAATTTAAAATGTCTTTTGTGAAGAAAAAAAATTGTAAAAAGTTTTGCGAAAAATGTAAAAAATAGTGTAAGTAAAAGCGTTTTTACTGTTATATCAAGCAAACGGAGACTACGGGCTACACCATCTCTCGGATGGATAACTACACGAGGAGGCAAAGGCATACCTATGACCTCTTTCTTCCAAAAACCATATTGATGAGATTTAAGAGCCACGAATTCGAGTGAAAAATTTTCCTTTCAAAACGCTATACTTAAGGTTAAAAACACAGTTGATAAATTAGCTTCTGATGAGGTTAGATCCCCATTGTATATCTTTGAACAACCTTCTGTTTGGAGCTTTGGAAACTATACTTCTATTTTCGAAAAAAAAGTTAAAATAGTGGCCTTTAATGTAAATGGCTTAAACAGGTCATGGTATCAGGCATACAAAAAAACCACATTTTATTTTTTAAAAACACATGATCACATATTTGGATATATATATTGTACGTATGTATGTGTTTTTAACCCACATACTCGTAAAAGTGACGGCTGAGGTGCCAGCATAAACATAAACAAAAGCGTCTTATTCTAAACACACAGCAACGAGGCAACTCAATTAGTTGCACGAAAATCTAATTTTCAAACCACAAATTATCTACAATGAGCCAAAAATACCAAAATCGAAAAGAAACAAACATTGAGCTGATTATAAACGCACCAACACCTTGAACTTGGCAACGCGAGCGTTAAAAAGAGCAGCATGAAGCATGTTGTTGTACTTACAGCTTCATACAAAACACTATGCGAGGCTATAGCATACTATAGCAGCTTAGTATGTTGTAATTTTTCAAGATTAAACCGCAAAATCGAAAAGCAAAAGGCAAAGGCAAAAAAAAAAACATTAATCGAAAACTAAACAATGGTGGGGCATAAAATATATGCAATTAAAGTTATGAGCGGAAGAGTTACACCGCAACAGAAGTAAATATGTGGAAAATTTGTACGTTTTTAAATTTTTTTTTATGGAAAATATACTTGTAATATTAAAAGAAAGAAAAACAAGATGTTTACCTAATTATAAGATGCGTGGTCTGAAAAAGTAGACTATTCACGATCTTTCTCGTATCTATTTACTATAGCTCATTACATGCTAAGTCTGAGTTCCAAACATTCATGTTAAAGATATTTCGGGGTTAGATTTATCTGAAACATTCAAAGTAGTAAAATTTTCTGATAAGATTTTATTGAAACATTCGTGGTTACTATATTTCGAGGTCAGATTTTATTGGAAGATTGATGGTAGTAAAATTTTGAGGTTATATTGTATTGTAACATTCATGTTAGTAATAGCTTGAGGCTAAATTTTTAGAGATGATGTATGAAAGACAAGCTATGGAGCTTATTTCAAAACTATGCGTATTTATAAAGTCCCTAAAACTTATATTGAGTATAAGTTGTACTATGAACTCTCTCATATCGACACTGTTGATTGGAAAATATTACACACCATGTGTTGGCTGTAGTTGAATTGAGTAACTTGAAGGAATTAAGAAGTAAATTGTTATATTATGTGCGGTTAAAGCAACAAAAGAGTATATTTCTATGTGTAACTTTATAAAATGGAATGTGGTGGCATACAGGGTGCGCCAGTAAACGCTAGTCTTCATGTACAGCTGGTACAGAAAATGATAGATGAAAATTGTATAATATAGCTATATGTCTTAAAAGTATACTAATTCGTAGAGTAAATTTGATTTAAATATAAAAGTTCTTCGATTTACAAAAATGTGTTACCTTACTACTATTTTCAGGAGTCTTCATACTCTAAAACATATTTTCAGATATAATAGAATTCATTTTATGGACTGTGTTTCAAGTTCCTCCGAAGTCTCTTAGAATACCGTTGTGACACTAACTTTCTTCCAAAAAAGATAAGATTAAAAAAAATCCACATTTGAATGCAAAAAAGAACATTTTTTAAGTATATTTCCAATAACCCTGTGTAAAAAATCTTGCACATCCTGTATATGACTATCAACATATATACTTCACGCATAATTTGAGGTCCATTAGCGGTATTAAGAAGTACCTAAGGCTTAAAAAGCAACTAAGAAAACGGGTATTTAAGTTTTGACGAGATTTTTTCCCTTAAATAAAGTATAGTCATTAGTTACACTTGTAAGCATGTAATTGGTTTTACATACATCAATTAATGATTATAAGCATATACTTATACATACCTACACACATGTCTTTTTACAGCCGAAGTGGAGCCACAAAGAGCCATTCTATCTATTGAATATTGGTTTTTTCTGTGCTTTAAAATTACCGCAGAATTTCAAGGCTTGGTGTGGTAATAAAGTGATTCAATAGCTAAATATTTTTGTTTGAAATTGAGTGCTTTGAACCTATTAACACTAGGTCATACTTGGCCATATTAACCGTAGATCGATCTAGCAAATTACATAGATTCAAATAAAGACTCGTTGTGAAGGGTATATTTCGTCAATAACTAAAAAGCGATACATTATATAGAGAATTCTTTGTTGAAATCGACTATATACTTGGTCGCAACATAATACTAGTTAACAAAATATTTTAAGCCTTCAATTCCTTAAAGGGTAATATGGGTTTCCTCGGGTAAAAAAAAATATTTTTTTCTAAAATTTCTTTAATAAAAAAATGAAATATTTTAATAGATTTTTTTTTTTTGTTACAAACATCCACTACTTGTATTAGCAAAGAATTTCTGAAATTTTTTGAAAAAATATTTTAAACTCAGCGATTGCCACGCCATTTCCGGTGACCCCTCGGAAAAAAGATAAGCCCACGTTGGCAGAATAATTCCTTACAGGGTCACTTGAAGTGAAAAAATTCGCGTTTTAGTTAAAACCTTTACTTAGAACTTGTACGAAGAATAAAAGCGGAAAATTGAATTTTTGGTAGACATTTATAAAAAAAAGTTAAAATTTCTGTGAAAATTTCGCGAATTTTTATTTTTTTTTTTCAAAAAGATGTAACCGAAAAAAAATTCTTCGTCCAAGTCTTGAAAAATTGCATTTCAAATACCTTTGTAAAATTTCACGAAGATCAGTTGGTTAGTTCTTGAGTAATCTTGCCAACCGACCTTAAAAACACAGTTTCGAGAAAAACGCGATTAAGGATGGAGCACTTAGCCTAGTTAGCCTCGAACGCACCAGTTTTTACGGCTGTATCTCCAAAACTATTACCCGGTTGAATTTGAAAACTTGAAGCAAAATTTTAGAGATATTATACAACTTGATAAGACAATAAAAAAGGATGGATTTTTTGAAATCCGTAGACGCAAGTCACTCCTTAAAATAAAATTAATTCGTTAGTTTTTGAAAGCTTTCTAGTAGTATCAAACCTGCAAAAAATGTTAGTTATAGCTCCAGTACTACCAATCACATACCATATAGTGTTCGAAAGGTGAGATTTTAAGCTTCATTTGGCGAGAAAAAAAGTTACATCTGTTCCAAAATGAGAGAAAATAATGAAGAAATTTGCGATATTTTGAAATTTTTGTAAAAAAAAGGGAAGAATACCACGCAAGCCACCAATGAAATTTGCAACGTTTACGGAGACGATGCTATATCCGTTCGTGTAGCACAACAATGGTCCACTCACTTCCGTTCTGGAAATTACGAAATTTCGATTTACACTGATGAAAGTTTTGCACTAATGGAATAATGCCTCTAGTGGAAAAATGGAAAAAAGTGGTGGACTAAAAGTGTGTATATTCGTTTATTTATTTAATATTATAAATTAAAAAAATAAGTTGAAGTTTGATTAGAAATACTAAAATACTTTTTCGACTATCGAAATCTCTTTAATCTCCAAAGAAGGTACTAATATTTTTTTTTTATATATACTTTAAGTATAACTTTTCTTATACTTATTCAAAAGAATATGCAGATATTTCATTTAAATAGTTCAACTTTCCTTACTCTTTTCACAGAAAAATGAATGCGCAATGAAAAAATTAATTCTTTGAATAACCGACGCTGTGAATTCCATAAAAATTAAAGAACAGAAGAAACTTGAGTATCAGCAAGTATAATAAGCTTTTGTAACAAAAAAATTCCAAAGCATGCACTACCGTAATTCTTAGCGATTAATTCAAGTATTTCATACATACATAGATTTATGTATATATATGTGCGTATGTACAATTATAACAACAAACACTGCTTTTAAGCGCGCTTTGAAAAGCGAATTAGAAACTATATACAATTCATATAAATCAAAGCAATTTGAACTGGGTCAGCAGTATTTAACTACAAAAGAGATTTACGAGCAGCATATGCATACACACATATCAGCACACATACATATACGATATTTAGTAGCCGATCTCATGTAAGGCGGCGAATGGGTCAGCGTGTTTTGGCTATAACTAAGCTGAGAATGCAATACAACAGCAAATAGGAACGCATGGGAGACGGTAGATCAAAATAAAGGCGCAGAAAACGCAGCTGGTGAATTTTGTGAATAATATATAACACCTATGCACATACATACATACATAAGTGCGTGGCACGAAAGCAATTCGACTAGGAGGCAAATGGGCAAGCGCCAAAAGAAACGCATAAGATCACGGCAGCAATAACTCATAGTAAAAAGGTAAATAGAAGGTGAGGAAACAGCACACACATATATATATATATATATAGCTGAGCTGATAAGCATATGTTGCTTTGCAACAAAAACCAGTTTGAAGGTGAGAAAAGCAAAAAAGAAAACGCAGACAATAAACATATGTATGTGTGCTGCTGGCTACCCACTACTCCACTGGCATCTCACCTCGCACTAATTTCGTTTGAACCGTTTTCCATTGCCTCTATTACAACGCGTTTTTGTGCTAGCAAACAAATTTCAAAATACACTCCATAAAAATACATGTATGTATGTATGTGTGTGTATGACGCTGACCGAGACTGGCTCAATTTTTCTTGAATTTAGCTCAGCTTACAGCAGCCAACAAGTTATTGAGGCACAGTACGCGGCGTGCCACACTTTGTAGCGACGCGTGTGAAACGATCGGTCAACACCTATGACTACATGTGTAGATATGTATATGTGAACACACACACTTACATACCTATTTAGCTAAGCATATAAGATTTGCATACACGCATATACATACATGTGTGAATTACAGCTTGTCTGCAAGTCCAACATGGAATTGAACTCAGCAACATCAACCACGCCAACAACAACCGTAACACAGTTTTCTATGTGTAGCTAAAATCTCAGTGCTAATAAAAATCGTAAAAAGTAAGGCGTAGCAAACAGGTCAGTCGGCACGCCACAATTTGACGGTGGCAACAATGGAGCGAAAACACAACAGCAGCAACAACAATGATCAACTCACCTGTGGCATACCTGTTCGCCACTGAATACATAGAAGTACATAACATAGAAATATATTAGCTCTATGATTGAATTGCTGTTCGTGTTCGCTTAACGCTGTTTGAAATATCGACCCGCTATCGGTTGGTGCCACACAATTACTGCGTCTCAGTGGACCAGTTATGCGTAGCAAATGCATAAAGTGAAAATGTAGATTAGTAAATTTAGAATTTCTTCATTTTCTCAGCCAAGAATTTAAAAAAAGTGCATTTAGTATCATTTTGTACCATACATGGGTATAAGACCGCCTTTGGCGCATATTCAAGTAAGCTTCTAAGACATGTTTAGTACTTTATCAAAACAGACTATGAGAACAGTGAGCTCAGCTGCTTAAATCAAAGGCAATTCAAAGATATACATAATTGTCAGAAAGCCATCTATCTAACACTTTTCTGACGATTTTCAAGCACCATATCCTTCACTTTCTTAATATTTTCATCAGTTGAGGAGGTCGAAGGTCGTCCAGAACGTGGCATGTCTTCAGCTATCTCCCGACCGTCTATAAAGGCTTTGTACTACTTGAAGGATTTTGTTTTTGAATCACCGTAAGCCTCTAAATCTAAATAATGATCCAGCTCCTTTATACCTCCACACATTCAGAAACTTTAACTAGCTTAACTTGTTTAGCAGAATTCACATCATTTCTTTTTTTTGGAATCAGCTTCAAAAATAAATTATTTGACTAAAATCTTCGAGCTCATAGGGTTAAAACTTAGTCAGTTAGACGCTAATATCCATCACTGCTGCCCGAAATGAACCGTTGAGGTCTTTAGGGGGTTTTGAAGTCTTTCGGTGAAATAAAAGCTCACCACAAAGAAAAAATATTGTCAATAGCTTAAATAAGTTTTCCAGAATGCTATAAAGGCAAGCATAGAGACAAACCAAGAAAAGATAATTGGTTAGAATATAACCCGCAGACCATCTTAAAATTATGGGAATCGCCCCCAGCAAAGAGAAATGACAATCGACTGCTAATTTGCATTTCAAAATAATGAAACTCTGAAGTGTTACATTGAACTCTATACTTTGGCAGTGTAAGCCTCGTCTGTCCATACCATACTTTGATTATTTTTTACGCAACTAAAAGAGGATAGTAGTTTTGCCCAAAAATTAATGACTTCATTGTCCGACTTTTACTAGAATTTGATTTAAGATCCTCTACTTTGTATCAGATGAGGCAGTTTCGCTTTGTCTCAAGTCAAAAATGAAAGTTTTTTTGATTGACTTCGAGGTAAGCAATCTATCCGTAACCAATCTGAAGGTAGTTGATCCCCCATTCTATATACCTCTTTCAAGTTTCCTTCCGCTATTAAAATAATAAGATCTTTATATGCTGAGCTTTCGATAACCGATATATTGGTTAGTCGAAAAAGTCTTTTTGTTCTGTGTTATAATAACTGTTTTCTACGTCTTAATTTTTTGATTCTTCATTCTTCTGTCATATTTGGATTCCCAGACAAGACGGCTTAATATTCCTAAACGCTTGTGCTTCCAATTATCATTTACCTCCCTACACCACTCAAAATCATTGCAAGCTTTGCCTAACTTTTCTATTTCCTGTTAGTTCCCAAAATTCGACTAATATCTTTTCAAAACTCAACTACTCGTAAATCAAGCTTTATTTGAGAACAAAATTAGTTAGGAAATTAGCACTTACCCAACAAGAGCGGGCAATGCCCTCATTCACCAACAATATAAATAATAAAGAAGAGCGAAGGAAAACCGTATAACTATGCTAAAGTAGTGGCACCGGTGATTGCTCCAAATAACTACTGTTTACATAAAAAATCTGTCGCAGCAACGTTTGTGGCACGTACAAACTACAAACAGCGGCGTGGCATAATTATCAAGTGTAGCATGCCACAATGGGCAGAGAAAAATTTGTTTTTCAATCAAGCGTACAACCAAATTCAATATTTGTGGAAATCGTTAGCGACAAGTAGTGTGTGCCCAAACACGCACACGCACACATAGATAAGTATATTGAGTATATGAGTGTAAGAAGGTGGCAGTTGTCCATTGCGCTTCGCTGGGCAGGCCAGAATGCTTGTAAATGTGTGTCTACATATGCTTTTGAGAATTTTTATTAACAAATTATAAGTACAAGCAACTAACCGACTTACGCAAACACTCACACACACGCACGCTTGACTTCGATTGCGCCAATCAATTCCCACTTGGCCGATAGAGTCATCAACTTTTCCATTTGTTTATGCTCATTTACGTGCACCACTGCAATGCAGCTTTGCTTTTGGACGTATTACCGCCCGCCTGTACGCCGGCTTGTCTCACCGGTGTCACTGTCGCTGCGCACCGATTTGTTCTAAATTTCCACTGCGTTTATGTGCTTTTCAATTTGCGCTCTTAATTTACGCGCATGAATGTGTGTGTATTTGTGTATACTAATAGAAATATAAGTATTAGCAACAGTGTATATTGTACGTGTGTGTGTTTGCTCGTGGCTTAGTTATAATTTTATTTCCGTCAGCACACAATTCTGTGTAACATTTCTAATTTACATAGCATAGTGAATTTCATCGGTAAATATTTGTCAACACTGCGTTGCGTCTGTTGGTGAGGTAAATTTTCAAATTAAGTGCTCATAATTAAATTTGTTATTTATTGTTTATTAAAGCGTTATTGTTATTGCTGTTGGCAAGTTTCGAATTGTTATGTACTTTAACAATAATATTAAATCTTAATAAAGCCGTATGATGATAATAATTTGTTGTTGATGTTTTTGCTGCTGTTTACATAGTAAATGAGTTTCCCATGCACTGGATTTTGGGCAAACGAAGCTGCGCAGTCGCTAAACTGGGTCATTGAAATTTGAACTTTATGGAAAATCATAACATTGCTTAAAGTTTTAGCTTTAAAAGTGATATTTTTCAAAGCAGGCGTTATAATTTTTATTGTTAGTGGAAAGTACGTTCCGCGTGCTTTTTCTTTTGCCTAATTCTTGTAACAGCGTCACTACTGGTCGCATTTTTTAAGGAGTTGTGTACAGTTAGAATTTTCCAAAAATTATTATTATTTTTTTTTGTTTTAATGTCTACATATATAATAATAAACACAGAAAATTCCATATCGTTCCTGTGAATATTTTCAAAGTTACACTATAATTGGAAAAGGCGTAAACCCGCCACCATTTGACGTTTTCAAAGTCGGTGAAAAGCATTTCTTGAAAACGACCTATGCGATTAGTCTCAAATTTTCACACGAGCTTCCTAAACATAATTTTTTGGTAATTAATCGAAAATTGTTTCTCACCAAAAAAAATTTTTAAACAATTTAAGCCCAAAATTTAAGGCCAAAAAAATTTTTTTTTTTTGAGAAACCGTAATTTTCCTTTTTCCTTCGATTATGCTACATTTAGCATTATTTCAACGAAATCTGTTTGGTGTTTTTTTTTTAATTTCAGAGGGTGCAGTTCAGAGATATAATCTTTTTTTTAGAGAAGCTACCAGAGATCAGTTGTAGTTCATTTCGAAGTAATTGTTTTTACTAAAACTAATTCTTAGAAAACGGTTAAAAGATAAATTAAACATTTTTCTGAAAAAAATTTAGAAGTGACCCCTAAATACTGACTTTGGCGCCCAAGCAGCAGTCTTTAAGAATTTTCTGTAGGATTAATCTAGAGCCGATTTTAATCTCATATACCAAGTGTTTGACCTAACCTCAAATAGTTAAGATCACAAGAAAATATTATATGAACCGTTGAACCACAATCAAAACTTTAAGTTTATGATATAATTTACTAATTTAGTTGAAGTAAAACTCAAACATGCACTTATGATCAAATTTGACACGGACTTGCTTATGTAAAGTTTAATCTCTCTACGTCGGATGGTGTTTGTTGGACAGCTATTTGCTAACGAGACAACAATTTGCCTGCTGATTTTTATATATTCAATCAATCAACGGAGTCTAGTGAGTTCCCAGGGAGTTACGTCTACTAACTCTCCCATGCTAAAACAAAGATTCTCAAGCACTATTCCTTTAATTTTTTCAATGTTATCGGTTTCGAATCGGTTTAAATGATGTTGAGGTCTAAGGTATAAAAAGAGTGTCGTTTCTGAGTATGTTTTTTTGCCGAGCTTTTTACTAAATTACTTATAAAACCGTCCTCAACGAATCTAAAATGATTATGATATTCCAAAAGGAGTTACAGACTATTTCTGGACCAACTGGAGTCATTCTCTTATAAAATAATTTTACTAGGAAGACTGAGTTGGCCCAGAGTAGGCCACAGAGTAGTTTAGATCATTGGAAGTCATACTCTTTTTCTTCCCACTTCTCTAAGTCTTTATTTTACAAGGTCCGTTAAAGAGGCAAAATGTTCGCTACTATAACATTACCAACCGGCATCAAATCAGAGCATCGCATTGAAATAATACATATTTCACCACTTTTTTAAGCTAAAAAAACAAAACTATAGCAAAAATATTCAGTTCACAAACTATTTTATGACTCATGTGGCACTAAACGAAAGCGAAATTTCGCTGCAAAGTTATTTATGGTGTTTGATTCAAAATGGGCTCATACACCATGGCAATATAGGAGGGAACTATGCAAAATTGCTGGCAGTAAACAACAGAAAACGAAAAGTCAAACAGATAATACCAGAGACTGCAGCTCAAACTAAAATAAAAGCAATTACTTACAATAAGAGCAAAGATTTATCTCCAGCTGTTACTCTGCCTCTATAATTTACAGTTCTGAAGGCCAGCGGCGACAGGTTAGACTGCTAAGATGCAAAAACGGAAACACAAAGCAAAAAGCAAGCAAAAAAAATTGCCGACAAAATTTGCGATTTTATGCGCCACACAAAACACAAATCAAAATTTTGAAAACTCGAAATAAAAATGTGGCTAACAAGAGCGCACATAAGCGACACACGAAATCGATTTGCAGCAAATATCATACGAACACAGGCAAGCTCAAATAAAGGTGGGGCAGTAAGGGTCTAGCAAATGCGCTCTTCACGGGCGGCACCATCATTTCGTAACCGAAAGACATAAATTATAATCCTTTCGATATTTGCTGCTGCTGACTGCTGACTGCTGGCTGAAGCTCCAATCGCGCGCCGGTGTATAGGAAATATTTGAACACTCCTTTTTTTTTGCCTCAGACGCAACTTTTTGTCATATAAATAAATACATAAATGCATATTTGCCAATATATAGCAAAGTAAAGCAAAATAAAATCTAAGCAAGTTCAAATTGTATATTTCAAAGTCAAATTCACTTTGCTGAATCAATGCAAAGGCGTATAAAAATTCGTATATTGTACGTCTGCGCCAAAGTATTTAGTAGGAGCCTCCCGTTTGTGCCCCATTAATTCCGCAATATTTTGCCAAAGTCAAACGGTATGAAAACAAGCCGTTGCTTTTATGATTTTTGACATTTAAAATCCTGCTGCTGCTTTAGCGATTCTAAGAAATAACAACAACAGCAATAACATGTGTAGCAACAGACTGAGCTACAGACGCAAAGCAGCCAGACGCAATTGGTGCTGACTTTTGGCTGTCAAATGATTAATGCCAGAGCGTAGTGAATTCTTTTATTCATTGAGGCTTAGCGGGAATAAAAATTTAGCTCGACATGACTCACATTCGTTTGATTTTTGACTAAAACGAATTGAGTGGAGTACATGTGTTGGCTTGGAAACTTAGTTTCCGAAATATTATTAACAAAACGTTTAACGAAGCTGTTGTAGAGCACAGACTTAATTGACTGACTGACACAAAACTGGAAACTATTTAAAAAATGTAATTGAATGAACTTAATGTTAATGCTATCTACCTCAATGATCCCAGCGAAAGCTCTAAATATGACGACTGTACCCCGAACTGTATGCCAATAAGCTCGAAAAGTGACCGATTATATTATGTAATAGAGTTAGCTGAATTCAAAGAACTTAACTTGTTTAAACTTACTAAACATAGCAATGTAACCAAGGTTCCTACCGCAAAGTTTCTATCTAACCAAAGCCTAATATAGCGTAGTCGAAAAAGTCTCTTCGTATTTTTAACAACTAATTTTTTTATATTTCAAATCAATTTTAATACGAGTAAATCAAATATGCATCATTTTGGTCAACCTCTTTTTGTAATTTTTTTGCTGGAGACATTATTCCATTAGTGTAAAACTTTTCTGGTTTCTCAGCGAAAAACTGTTACAAGTAATTTCTACCTGCTTCTCTTGCAGCCAACTTTACTCCATTAAGGCAGCTCTGCATTGACCGAAACAAATGGTAGTCCGATGATGGATGGTCAGGGATATATGGTTCATGCATTAAGACTTCCCAGCAAGCTCTCCCAGTTTTTGTCGAGTCATCAAAGATGTATGTATGTGGTCTAGCCTTGTCTTAATGGCAGACGAAGCGCTTTCTGTTGATCAATTCTGGCCGCTTTTTTCGATTTATTGCTTCAATCTTATCAGTTATTGACAGTAAAATGTAAAATCAATCGTTTGACCAGACTGGAGCAACACATTGTGGATAATTCCTTTTCGATCCTACCAAACACTCAGCAAAACCTTTTGAGGCGTCAATCCTGGATTTGCGATCATTTGTTGAGCTTCAAAACGCTTGGACCATGATCTTTTCGCACATTATTGTCGCATTTGATCCACGTCTCATGTTACCATTCGCTTCAGAAATGGTTCGATTTCGTTTCCTTTCAGCAAAGAATTGCAGATGTTAATTCGGTCCAACAATTTTTTACATACAATTCAAGTGGTACCCAAATATCGAGCTTCTTTTTGTAGCCAGCCTTTTTTAAATGGTTCAAAACCATTTGATAATGAATGTTTAGTTCACTAACGATATCATGGGTGCTTATGTGATTGTCCTGGTCAATCGTTTCCATAATTTCATCGACTTGTTCAACGTCAGAGAAACCAAGGAATCCAAATAATAACAGAAATAACTAACAATCTACTCAAATAAGACCCTTAGATATGCCATAGATATTTAAATTTAATTTCTTCTGCTTCAAAGTAAATTAAAACAAACGAACGCTTAATAATTTTAAATAATTTGCACAAACTTACGATCAATATCTCCAACAACACTCAACACTAAACATATCCGAAGTCACTTATTCATAATTCAAACACATATTTACCCAGTAAATAATGACCGAACACACTTGATAAATGTCATTGATGAGCGGCACCAATGAGCCATTGAGACTTCATTGCGGCGACCAATCGGGCGGGCAAAAATGAAGAACGACATGTCATAATAAATTTAAATAAATGTTGACAACTGCAATAAACATAAATATTAAGCGCCGCTCAAGCAAAACCGAACACACACATGCATGTTCATATATAAATACTAATAAAAACACATCAGGAATAATAAGGAATTGAGGCAGGCTCAAGCGACGCAAACGGCTACTCTTTAGTGCGCCAGCTGCGGCTCAAGCGCAGTCGCAGGCCTTGGAGATTGATTTTTGTTGTGCGTCTCGGGGTTGTTCAGCGCGCTGGCAATGCGTGCAAATGCCCGGAAATCGTTTCGATTAATATAAAATGACATTAATTTGTGGACAACGGACACTGGACACAAGTCGCTGCAAAACGCAAACCCCACACATCTACTGACATATTAAAAGAACACATGTACGAGTGCTTTTCTGACTTTTTGCTAACACTCTTAGCATTCATTACGATCAATCAGTGAGCTGCGAAATGGACACAACAACCACACATTGTTGCACAATCGGTCAAACGCCAATTATTGCAATATTGTCAACGCTGATACTTCATCTTGATTAACGCACGCCGAAGCGTTCGATGGGTGGAGTGAAGCGCTCACCAACATCGTCTCACGAACGCCAAATGAAGGCGCTAAGCAAAACGATCGTCAAACATAGAGTTGCATTGGCATATGGAGCTGCAACTGATCTGGAGCGCTGATATCACGACTGCTGTACATCTGTATGTGTTTGTGCTATAAATGTGTCATAAAAAAAATTTTAATTGGTTAGCGATCTTCATGTGATCGTTTGTATTGATCAATGTACGCTTTCAATCGAATTTGAGTTGAAAGATCACCATGCGTCTCACTTATTCTGCGAGCGTCAGCTTTCTCACGCTTGCGAAATTGTTAATAACTTACAAGTGATGTTATGATGATGTGCTCATAATTTAGAAGAGTGCGGAGAAATATGTATACCCTGAACAAGGTATATTAGGTTTGTCACGACGTTTATAAATCCCAAAAGGTAACGTCGTAGATTTGGAGCGATAAAAATGATCAACATGACAGGCTGAGTCAATTTAGCCCTATCCGTCTATTAATATATACGCGAACTAGCTTTGATTTCTGCGGTACCGATTTGAAATTTTGTGCAATTCCATTTCTTAAGCAGCTTCTTATTTGTTGGAACCGTCGATATCGGCCTACATATAGCTGTCATATAAACTAAACGATCGAAATCAATTGTTTGTAGGGAAAACTTTTTTATTTGATGAGATACCTTCACGAAATTTGGCAAACGTTATCATCCAAAGCCATGACGCAAGTTCTTAAGAAATTGTTCTGATCCAATTACTATTTTATACAACTGTCATACAAACGGCAAGATCGCACCTAAATGCTTGTATGGACAACTTTTTCATTTGAGGAGATATCATAAATTTGGCATGGGTTTTTTTCTATGGAAATGGTGCGTTTTCCGAAGGAATCGTTCAAATCGAATTACTATAACAGATAGCTGTCATATAAACTGAACGGTCGGAATCAACTGTTTGTTTGGGAAAAAATTTTTTTATTTAAGGAGCTATCTCCATGAAATTTGGCACGGATTATTATCCAAGATAAATGTTCTTCCGTAGGAATTATTTCGATCAGATCACTGATTCATATAGCTTCCATACAAATTAAGCGATCAGAATCAAGTGCTTGTATGAACCACTCTGTCATTTAAGGAGATATATCTACATATTTACCAAATTTAGCAGAGGACTGCTCTTTTTTATTTATGAAGGGTATTGTGTCTTCGGTGCAATTGCAGTTAACGTTTTTTCTCGGCTTTACTTCAATTTAATATGATTTACTTGAACAGCATGCGTTCGTGTTGATCGCGGCATGGTACGACTGGCAGATATAAAGTTTTATTACCGTAAAGAGTTCATTCTGTAAATGTAGATGATGTGTTATGATCAGAAATAACTATGTGACGAATCGGTTCTAAAATCGATTTTCAGAAGCTTAGTTTCTATACTATAAGAAAGCTGCCTTCATTAGAATATTTATACCAAACGCTTTTATGTTTTTTTTTTCTTGTTTTTATTTCTTAAGTTATTCTGATTTTTTCTATATGTGATGTACTGTCTAAGACCCCTTCGATTTTATTGCATAAATGATTTCCAGATTCCACAGACCACTAGCCAACTTTTTGTTCAGAGGTCATACAAGTTTATGGCGGTGATTGTCTACTGACGACCAAAAATTGCGCAGAATCCAACATTCGAAGGACGATCATTTGACCAAAAATCACATTTTAACCTTCAAACACTCTCCGTATTCACCTGATACGGCACCGTGTAACTTCTTTCTTTTCGGAAAAATGAATTTGCACATTAAAGGAAAGCGTTATGCAGACGTAGAGGCCATTTAAAAGGCTTCCACCGGCATACTGGCGGCCATACCGGCCAACGAGCTAAAACACTCGTTCGACATGCTTTTGGACAATGCAAAAAGATGTATACAATTTTCTCAAAAATTTATGAAATGTTTTTTGAAATGCTTATTCCCTCATTTCCAACGGAATTAAGACATTAAGGGGTTTTTTTATTAGAATTTTTTATTATTACAGAAATACACTATTAATAAAAAAATTCTAAAATTGTTAGTAAAAAATTTTAAACTCAACTATTGCGACGCAATTTTCGGTGACTCCTCGGAAAACTGATGCACCCGCCTTGGCAGGATACCTCCTTACAGAATCATCACAAGTGAAAAAATAAGTGTTTAAGTTAAAACCTTAACTTAGAACTTGGACGATGGAAAGAAACTGAAAATTGGATTTTTACAAAAAAAAAATAAGACTTCAATGAAAATTTAGCGACACTTGTTTAGTTCTTGAGAAATCAAAAACACATTTTCGAGAAAAACGCGTTTAAATGCGACGAACTTAGCCTGGCGAGCGCACAAGTTCTCAAGGCTAAATCTCTGAAACTGTTACTCGGATCAACTTGAAAATTTAGAAAAATGTTCCAGAGGTATTGTGGAATTTGATAAGATAATAAAAATACTCGATTTTTTGAAATCCCCAAACCCATGTAACCCCTTATTTGTCCGCTTGTTTTAAGACATTTTCACTAATACACAAAAGGAATCATGTAACAAAAGTTCTCATGTAAGTAATATTTTTCAAAATTCTAACTCTTTATTATTTTCTGATACAACAAAGCCTCTCAAAAATTTTCGTCTTTCACTCACACTTTTTCCTCTCATTTATCAGAAAAACCCACCTCGTTTTTACGACTAGAGATGAGAAAAATAGTGAGTGATAAAATCATATGAACTATAATCAAATTAATTTCCAAATTATTTCTTGATTTTGAACTCTTTTTGGTTCCATAATCCTAATCGAGCATTTTCAACATAATTATCCAAAAATTTTAGAAATTAATTTTTGCGCTTTTGCTTGAAATAAGTATCGATATTAATTTATGATGTCACCATAGAGATTTCAGCGTAGTGCAGTTTATTGCGTAACAATTTGTTAATCAAAAGTAAAGCACGAAAAAATTACTACAACGATAATCTCTGGCGAATTGTACGATATTTATAATATCTATTTAACTATTGCATTTTACAATGACTCATGCGAATTAATTTCAGATTTGCGCTGAATCATAACACGTAGCAACACACCCATTGGAATTTGAATTTTATGCTATTATTATTGTTTGCATTTTGAGAAATTCATTTATTTTTATTTTTGCACGTTTCTATTTCCATAGAATTATATACATATGTATGTATATGTAAGTATATTATTTTTTGCAAACCGTAGGGTGTGCATTCATTAACAACTTCACTAATATTTCAAACTATTTATCCATTACACATTTGCATTTGCTGCTTTGGATTGTTTGGATTTGAAAATACGTGAGTAAATATGTTTTTCGGTATGTACGACAGACTGCATTGTTCAACTGACAATTGTAAACGAGTATCACCCATTTCCACATTAGCATACACACTACTAGCACACAAATAAATGACAAAAACGCATAAGCACACATTCAAGTATGCTTGTGCATATATGAGTTTACAGCTATGGATCTATCAATTTCAATTCAGACACAATTGAAAATGCGGGCAACCGCACATTGACCGCAGCCCTAACTGGGCGTTTGAATGGCGAGGGCAATAGGGGCAGCAATGAAAACGAAAAGAACTACACGAATTCCCCCACTGTGATGAATGGTGCAAAAATGAAACACATGCATACATGCATAGATTCCTGTATATAGTTTTCTATGTACATACATATGTGCATATGTGTTTGTTAGTCAAACTAACCGCAGCGTCAATTTCACTTATGCAGATACCACTGCAAATTGTTGCTTTCTATTTGAGAGCGTACGTAAAGCAGTTTACAATTGAACGTTCGCCATATGAAAACACTCAATTCAAAGCACTGTTTATTTCTAATAACTGCATTTTGACAATAAAGACCGAAATTCTGCATAAATTCGTAATGCAGGGTAGAGCATTACATCTTATTTGTACGAAAGCTTTGGATTTTAGTTAAAAACACATTCGTTTCTTGTAGTTACTCAGAGCGATTACTCTCATACCACAACTCAAATTGACAATAAAGACCGAAATTCTGCATAAATTCGTAATGCAGGGTAGAGCATTACATCTTATTTGTACGAAAGCTTTGGATTTTAGTTAAAAACACATTTCGTTTCTTGTAGTTACTCAGAGCGATTACTCTCATACCACAACTCAAATTGAGGAATATTACCGAAAAATGATCTTTGATCGCATAGAAATTTCGGTCGCTTTCCAGAATGTAGATCCGACTGTCATAGGGATGGACCTTATGTAATCCGATAAACTTGGTGTCCAAAATATGTTCCAATCTCGATGGTTTTTGCTCGAAATGTATTTACACCTGCCAGATCTCGTTACAAATCTTTAGTTTGGCAAAAGTTCGGCATTCTTAAATGACCAGATTTTCCAAGTAATTGGTTCAATAAAAGCGACTTATGGTTCTCTTTAATTAATAATTTTGAAAAATATTTTCAAAGAATTGTACATTTTTCTGTAAATACCAAATGGCTTCGATAATCCCCCATACTTCTATAAGAACCTTGGGGGCCAATCGACCGGCCCAAGACGTGAAGTTATCTGCCCATCGAGGTGTTTTCTCCGTAAAACCATTGATTGATGCGATGTGTGGGTGGGGAATGTGGCGCCGTCCTGTTGAAACAAAATGTCCCCGAGATCACGAGCTTCATTTTCAGGCATAGAATAGTCGGTTATAATGTAGCTATAACAGTCGCCTTTGGCGGTGTCATTCCCACCGGCACAATTTTTGAAGAAATATGGAACGATTATTCCATAAACTACACCAAACCGTTGTTTTTCTAAATGAAGTGACAGCTTTTGAGTCTTTTCATTTTGCTCCTCATCCCAAACACGGCAGTTTTGCTTGTTTACATACCCATTGAGCCAGAAATGAGCCTCATCGCTTAACAAAATTTGGATCGAAAACTTCGGATCTTCTTGGAACTTTTTAAGAGACCATAAAGCGAAACGATGTCGCTTGGGAAAGTCGAGCGACTTTAGATTAGATTTCCAATAAATGTATGAAAAAAGAGATCCAACAACTGAAGGAATATATAAATAAAGTATCAGAACTCGCAAGAAGGTTGAAGGTTTTAATTAGTCATTGCTTGGGCTCTTCGAGGTACATTCGCATCTAAGCCTGTGAATGTATTTCAGCACATAAAAAGTGGCCAAAAAAGAGCACAAAATAAACATAAACACCATCAAGTACTCATATCTTGAACCAAACAAGCAAATTTAAATAAATAACGCACTATGACAATAGAATTGTTATGACAGCATCACATGATTGAGTTTACTGGTCAACTAACGCTTGCTAGACAACTAAATAAGTCAACTAATGATGAGAAGAACACTTCACTCAGTCTAGTCAATAGAAACCACTGTATAAATTATACGAATCAGAACGAGGCTAGATAGCTTATGACTCCGTAATACTTTGCCAGCAACACCACAAGTGTTTTTGTTGTTATACAAGTATCTTGTGTCTTGGATTTTTTCGCATACACTTGCGAGGATGATTCGCTCGCCAAAGTGGCATATCAAAATAATTGTGTCATTTTAATTGACGCATTTACATTTTATTGATGGTGTCACAGAGCATTGATTACGGTATTTTTATATACAATTGACGGTTGTCCACATTATAAGTGTAAGAATTTGCGAAGAACCCTTGTAAATGAATAGTTGAAGAGGAAAAATTATCAGATTGGCAAATCTAGAAGAGTCTGGTAGTAAATGGCATGAAGAATGCTGCAATTATTTATAATATAGTGTTAAGGAGTTGACACTGGAGAATGAAGCAAGTTGACGGAAAAAGTATGGGTCATAATATAGGTCACTTCGAATAGCACAATCCATAGCATTCGTATTATCATTGGCTTGACTTATTATTTGGAATTCTTTCTATAAATATAGCGTGCTGTTAAGTTACAAAAAGAAAAGCAATTGGCAGGAAAAAATCAATTAACATTAATTACCGCTGAAATATTCACTCGGCTGCACAAATGTCAAAAAGCATCACACTCCGCGTATCAAAGCTAATTAATTTTTAATGCAAAAAGTTTAAATAAAAGTCACACTAATTATATAAAAAATGAAGCGCAATGAAAATATTATGAAAAAGTAAACGATATGGGCGAAAAATTGCTTCTTTTAAATGAGCATTCAATATGTATTTAAACTCTCGCGTTAGATACATATGTATTTCCTTAAACGCTGGCAGGAAATGAATAAATATTATTTGAAAGAACCCAAATTTCATATTAAAAATAATAAAGTTCTATAAAATATATGTGAAAAATATGATACTTCATTTCAAAACCCTCACCAACTATATATTGGGTAGTCTAAAAAGTCTTTTCGTATTTTGTCAATAGAAGTCGTTGCAGTCGTATATCTCCAGGACCGTCACTTAAGCAGCCATGGCATCGCTAAGGAACTAGACATTCATCATCTAATGGTTTTGAACCATTTAAAAAAGGCTGGCAATGGAAAGAAGCTCGATGTTTGGGTAATTCATGGATCGACAATGAAAAATTTAATGAACCGAATTAATATCTGCGTTCTTAGCTGAAACGAAATAAAATCGAACCATTTCTGAAGCAAATGGTAACAAGAGACGAAAAGTCTATCAAATAT